>LPNX010352649.1:241886-373251 GCA_001517045.1 Pseudotsuga menziesii | reverse complement strand
ACACCCCGGTTTTGACCTCATTTGCATTAAAATATATATGATGTAAATATTGTATTTAATCATGGTGTGGAGCTAAAGGGCAAGACCTTGTCATCGATTTAATGGTTTATGTTTCAGCAATTAAAATCAATGCCGATGGTATTTCGTGCTAGCTCGCCACATTGTAATTTGGACATCATGTACATATGCAATTTAATTCAAATACCCACAACCAACTATGTCAATGCAACATTAAAGAGATGGGGGCATAATTTCCTAAGGACAAAGAGGGGGGTATTGAAACCTTTGAGCCAATGGGGAAAAACCAAATGTCAAAGGGAGAATCCTACAAACTATCAACTACCCATTTTGTCTTTTGTGCCCAATCATTTATTTCTGCCGAAAATTGGTTGAAGTAGTTATTGCATGGGGATGGGAAGAGTATGGGAGTTCAATTCGAATTAGGCACAGCATCGATTTTGGAAAATAATGTTTTGACTTCCTAGGCAAGTAAAAACCCAAAAACATATGTCCATTCTATTATGCATTCACGTTTTCATTTTCCTCACCATTCTCCTTCACATTGGGCTCTTTCAGGAAGCTGGAGCTTCCTGTGTGTTTTCATTCATGTGTTTGGTTGTTTTCCTCATTTTCCCCACGACGAAGAGGTCGTTTTTGTAATGCCCAGTGGTTGGGTTGTCTCCCTCACGAATTGCTGTCATTTTCCTCATTTTTCATGCCCAGGAAATTTGTTTTTGTGTGTTGAGTGAATGGCCTACAATGATTCACAATTTTGGGGTTTATAATAGTTGTCATTTGCTCATGAAATGCCCAAAATCGTTGTTGAGTTCGAAGTGCTCACTTAGGGGTCGATTTCCCCATTTTAGCAATAGGTTTTTGGTTGGAAAATGTTTTCACTCAAACCCCTAATTTGCATCTTGTTGTTAGTGCACCCTCTGTTTTGGTATGAACCGGTTTGGAGTGGAAGATGGAAGAATTAGCTTGATAAACCTAGTGTAGAAAAGAACCACACAGAGGGATCACGTGGGGCTGGTTATTCTTTCATGCACACCCTTAAGAGCACTGAAAGGGAAGGCATAGCCTGAGGGACTGTGTAGCAAAGAAGGTGATGTTTCCTTGTGTTGGGTGTGTAGGTGTTTGGGAATCCAAACCAGATATCACTAGCTTATCAGTTCAATCTTCCACCTCCTTAGCAACCTGATAAATCCAACTGTGTTTGGCTTGGCTGAGTTTTGATGTGTATTTAGCTATGTGTGAGCTTGCTGTAGTTTCCGTATTCCTTGTGGGGATCATGCCTAGCTCGGGGGTGGCAGCGCTGCTGAGAGATTGATGAGCGCACTGGCCTATAGTTGGGTGGAATGTTGCAGCGACATAGCTGGTTGAGGGACAAACTTCTTCATAAGATAAGTATCTCTTATGTATTCACCCCTGCAACTCTATTTGTTTGTTTTAATGAATTATGATGAACATGATTAATGATGCGTGGAAATGAATTTGCTTCCACTGTAGATTGCATTATGCATATGTAAATGTTTTATCTTCCATGCATTTTTCTTTTATGATGTTCATGGGGCGTAGATCCCTATTTAAGTGATAGTACCAACCTGTAGGTCGCGTCCTCTCAGATGATAGGGGACGTGACAACAATTTAGAAATATTTTTGTATTCGTTATTTTCTTCTAGTTAAATGGGTTCAACTGTGAGTTATCCATGCCTAGCTATGAGTTATCCGTGCATTGCTACCCATTATACATTCATCTGCTAACTACCAGTTACTTTTTATATTCATTTTTTTATAATTGTTTATTTTGAATTTTGAACGACTGCAATAGAATCAATCTAGACAATACACACTTGTTTCATCTTCATAGGTAGATGAAAAGACATAGGCCGAAGTCCACCCCAAATCTCAAATAAATATGTCTAACTACCTAAATATAAGTGGTAGCTAATGAGTGGATAACCCATAGTTATTGGAGATAATGGACATGTTGTATAGATAAATGCATGATAAATGGATAACAACAGGTTGAACCAGAAAAAGACAAGTTTAATTAGAAAGCAGAGGATAAGGTAATTGAGAATAGACAACTGGTCATTACAACTACAACTACAGTGCTTTTTAATTCGCCACAAATTAAGTACATAGGTGTTAAAAAGTTCTGCTGAATTACATTGAAATTTATTATGTAAATTAGGGCTCGTTTGATATATGTTTAGGTTAATCATCTGTACTAGTTTCGTAGTACAAAGCTACTGATACTGCTGTCTGATCAGAGAAAAGATAAAGAGGGCAGCGTATAACCAGGGCTTTCTTTTGTGGCTTGATAAGACAGCCCAGCTGCTTGTTACGTCCTTTGCATGTAACTTGCTACCGGGAAGATGCCATTGGAAAAAAAAATCAGCACTCATTATTTTATTCTTGTTATTATATCCTTCAAGTCTTATCTTCCTCTGACATATATTCATCGTTAGATACACATTTATATACACAAAATATATAGAAATGGTCCACAATTATATAGGTACTCGAAATCGACACGACAATCTTCTTTTTTTGAAAGGCCCACCCATATTTTAATGTCTGCTTGAGCTGTTATTTATTGTAAAGCGTTGAGGCAAACGACCTTTATTTGGTCGCGGTTGCAAGTATATTTGTCCCACTGATGTGACCGCAGAGGACGTCGAAGAACAGAAGGTCCAGCCGTGTATCTCTCAATCACAACACATATTCATATATTAAAGAGAAAAAGGGAAGCAAGAAATCTTTCTTTTTAGTACGACGATAACAGGTGCTGCCATATTATATTGTGGAACATGTTTCTTTCTGATCAGATATCAGCCATTGCAGTCTTTTCAGAACCTCCAACCTTCTTTTGGTATATTATGAGCTGATCATGATCTAATGAATCAATTTCAACTTCAACTTTAGCTTCGATGGATAACATATACAATTATTCCTTTGGAGACGAGATCTGTGACACTATATTCAAACAAGTACTTTGATGCGTGACTCATCGATGCAATAAAGGGATGCTCACTTTCGATGTGAGTGAGCTTTGTAAAATCCACTTGGTTCTCACTTTTGATCTCATTTTGATTTTGATTTTGACGATGCCTTTTCGACTAAGTTTCCTGTGCTCACACCCTAGCCACACGAAACCCTAATAGGGTGGTTTGCTTTTTTTTTATTTAAGGGTACTCTTTGTATTTGACAAGTTCCACGTGTTACTCCACCATTATTCTCTTTTTGTTTATCTTTTCATTGTAACTTATTTTTTTCTAAAATTCCCCAGTCCTTTTCTCCATATGCCCTCTTTTAACCAGACTCAGTTTGTCATTTAATATTCAGTCTGAAATATTCAGCCTCAGTTTGTCATTTAATATTCAGTCTGAAATATTCAACCTGGGGTCGTTAGATCTTAAGCAGTTTGATATGTAATACTCAGTCTGCAATATTCAGCCTGCTGTAGTTCATTTAATGTGGCTACATACTCAGTCTGCAATATTCAGCCTGCTGTAGTTCATTTAATGTGGCAGCAGCAAGCTTGATGCTTGCTGGTTAGATCTTAAGCAGCTTGATATGTAACGGGCATCAAGGCTCCTTTTGTTATTCTTCTTTTTCACATTCTTTTATTTTATTTTTTATATATAATTAAATTACTTTGAATATATTAATGAAAGAGAACATAGGTAGGGTTATCATACAGATTTTTTTCTATGTAATTCATTCTTTTATTTTATTTTTTATATAATTAAATTACTTTGCATATATTAATGAGAGAACATACTTAAGGTTATCACAAAGTTGTTTTCCTCTGTTATGATGATAATAAAGATGCTAAGTAAGTAGGTTAAAAAGAAGTTAGTAAGTATGTTAAGAGGAAGTTTGGGATGAGTGTGAATATGACAAATAAAAAATAATAATTTTTGTAACAAAATAACACAAAGTAAGGCTCAATGAAATTACTAGAAATAATCCATCTATAATGTATTATATTTTAATTTTAAATCAAGGTGAAAACATATATAGAGAGAAAACATTTTTAGGATGGAAAATATATTTATTACAAAATATATTTGGGATTAACAAAGAGTTTCATATTTTTTAAAAGTTGATAAACCCAAAAACATCTCTAGAAACATATGGATCTAAAAGAATAGATAAAGAAAGATATCTATAATATGTAATTATTATATTTATAATATTTCTATTTTTATTTATATATTTGACTAACATATAATATTACTATTATCTATTATAATCATTCATTATTTTAAAAAGTTAAAGTATTGTAAATGACATAGAAAATAGAAATTGATTTAGTGATAAGTACAACTTGATTGAAAAAATGAGGTGGAAAAGAAATAAGTGATTAAGAGTTAGAAGATGAATCAATAATAATTCTTTAAATAGGCCATATTCATGATTTGGAACTCGCCATTACATCAAGTACTTTATATATATATATAATCTTCAACTTTTACATTTAAATTGATAAGTTTAGTTTATTTCAATTTCTTTTTTACTTGTTAGAATAATTTATCTTTTATATTAAGTACAATCTAGTTATTTTTATATTTATTTCTCATAACAAAATTAATAAAATTTATGTTTAGTAGTTACTATATTTAATTTTTTTATATTTATTAATTTATTTTGTAAATCTTTTGTTTATAAATTGATATAATGTTAATTATGACTAGGAAGAAGAAATAGTACAAAATAAAATTAAGATATACATATACATAACACAATCAAAGTGTATAAATATAATTATGTATTATTTTCTCTTTACCATTAACATTTAATTAGTGTTTCTTATTACTAAAAGAAAATATTAATACATAAAAATATAGATAGAATAATATCTATAATCATTAATAAAGTTTCCACGCCTACCAATAATCATAGTAAAGAGTAAAGTTTTCATGATTATCAACATTGCATTGTTTCTTCAAAAGAAATCATTACATTTCATAGAATAAAAAATCAAATAAATTATATACATTACATTTCAAAAACTAAATCATTTTATTTAATCGTGCTCATCATTAATTTCTTTCACATTTCCATCCTCCCCTCTTGATAGAATAAAAAATAAACAATTATACAATACATTTCAGACACGAAATTATATTAGGGCGCTCGCACGAAGTTGGTTTCACTTTTTGGTGCCACTTAGGAAATCAGAAACGCACTTCCGAAGTGCAAATCAAGAATGCATATGTGTTATTGATGGTACGTTCAGAATAACCCGAGCCCAAACACAAGGCTAAGGTTCGTGAAAACGTATCGCGTATGCGATTTATTGCATATGCGTTTTGTAATGTTAAATATTGCATATGCGATATTCAACATTTACAAAACGCATATACGATATATCGCAACTGTGATATATAGCATATGCATTTTGTAAATGTTGAATATCGCATATGCAATGTTTAACATTATTGTTGGAAGGATTGTTAAATGATCATAATGGATGTGGAAGACACAGTTGATACCTACCCATAATAATGATACCCATTTATGCATCATGTTGGTTCCTTGCATCCATACATCATGTTGGTTCCTTGCTTCGTGCTTCATGCTTCATGCTTCAATCTTGCTTCATTAAAGGTGATGGTTCATGGGATGATATGAGTAGGGTGGATTTTTTAGGTTTTATGAAGAAACCATTGTGGAGGATATACGATCTAAAGATATTTGAAATGTAGAGATCGAAAGCCATGATTTTAGAGTAACCATTCAACAACCCTTCCATCTCACTCTCTTCTTCCACTACCTTCCCAATGAAGGTTTCCTACTTCCAACAACACCCAATCAATCAATTTCATTTTGATATTTGCATTGGATGGAGTACAATAGCAAGGTCCAAAACATATCTATAGATATGAGTAGGGTGGATTTTTTAGGTTTTACGAAGAAACCATTGTGGAGGATATACGATCTAAAGATATTCGAAATGTAGAGATAGAAAGCCATGATTTTAGAGTAACCATTCAACAAACCTTCCATCTCAATCTCTTCTTCCACTACCTTCCCAATTAAGGTTTCCTACTTCCAACAACACCCAATCAATCAATTTCATTTTGATATTTGCATTGGATGGACTCTAATAGCAAGGTCCAAAACATATCTATAGATTTTCATAGAATTTATTGTTCATACAAAACAATATGGCATAAATGAAAAATATGAATTATATATATTGTTCTATTCGAGTTTGTTTGAATAGAATGTTTGTGCCAATATTGTAATCTCAGAAGGAACAAGATCAATCATATAATTTCTCATAGCCTCCATAGTATAATGAGCTTTGAATGACACTATTCTCATCCTTCCTACTCTTTCCAACCTTCCATCAACTAGTAGATAGGCAAGCCTAAATTTTTCTTCATTAACATATGAGCTATTAATACACAATAATCTATTTGGTATTGTATCATGAATTCTTCCAATTAAATTATATCTGGATAGAACAAGGAATGTAAGAGGACTCAGAAATGTTTCTTACATAAAATAAGATATTTAGTGCTTGTAAGTTGAAAGCAGTATGTGCAAAGGGAAATAATGATCAATGCTATTAAATAATAACAAAATAGTGATATTATCTCCACAAAGTAGTATGTTAAAATTGCATAGTACATATGGCTAATAATGGATCTCCACAATGTGCCTAGAAAATATACACAAATGATACCACATATTACCCTTGATAAAAAAACATGCAATATAGTGTTTCTTACTTTTTAATATCGCATATGCAATATATCGCATATGCGATATTGAAAAGAAAAAAATAAAATAAAACAGATGTTGCAGGCCCCTCAAATTTCATTTGCACAGAATCGGGACAATGAAAAACCGCAAGGGCAAAATAGCGCAAGTGTGATTTGCATTTTAGCTATTCGAGGTTGAGTTCGAGGTGGATTGCTCCAATGGCAGGTAAATGCTAGATTATCCTTTTCACTTAGTCTTCCATTCCTTAATTTTTTCCATAATTTCATTGTTTTTATAATTATTTTAAACAAATTTAAATTTTTTTTTTTGAATGTTCAATCAAATAATGATTAAAAGTAAAATAACGTGTAGTTTTTTGTTTAAATCTTAACAGACAACATAAATGAACAACACAATGTGGAAAAGTCACCCTCTAATAACCCACAACAATCTAACCCATAACAACCTAACCCACAACCTAACCCAAACCCAAACCCAAACCCGGAGGGGGAACAAAATAGAAACGCACAAATTATTGCATGCTTGGCATCATCGAGGCACCTTAGCTCATCTATTAAAGGGGGGGATCGTTTGAGAGAGTCTTTAGCTGATGCCTTGGACACAATAACATACACAATTACCGAAGCCCAAGGAGCTCCGTACAACATTACCTCGTACAGAGAATCCAGGAGGCAATACTACTCTTATGGATTGACTCATAAAGACATCAAAGCCCTTAAAATTACAAAAGACTAGTTATTTTCATTATTCCAGGACCCTAGCACCAGATTGGTTCCACCCACCAGTCGAGCACACATTTCCATAGACTGGTGCATTGAACCAAATATAAAGGCCAATTGGATGGATTGTTGGTATATGGTCTTCAATTAAGACCCCCATGGGAATAGGGACATCCCATTTTATTTCTTTAGGAAGTTGTATGCAAAATTCATCCTAGGGAAACATGTTAATTACTTCGATCTCTTAGGCAACCAGGGTGTTGGTCATGGGATGCCCCAAGATAGGGAAGGTGCCAAGACATATCCTAACTCTGTGCCATGCCCACCACGCACACCAAAACCCCCTCGGGTATATCCTCCTGGAGGTCCTGTGATTGAGTATACATAGGAGGCATTATTTGACATGGCATATACATTGCTTCAATATGGGACTAATGTCCAAGGCAATGTAGAACAAGGGGCTGACACTTCTAAGGCGGGCCCATCTACAGATCACAGAGGAGATGCAGAGTCTTTAGAGCATTGTGTTACTCCACACCCTTGCACATCGTGTGGAGGCATATGCTATGGCCCTGCTTCCGACTTCCAAGACAATGGATTACTTTGCTTTGTAAGTAAAACTCATTATTTTCATATTATATTTTGTTTCATGTCAAAATGTTCAATTGTTTCACAATTTATTTCTATTTAATTATCTAACAAATTATGTGAACAAATATACAACTGGTGTCCCATGGCACACCACAGTCGCATAGTCCATCGATCAACGTTGAGAACATTGATGTGGCTGTCAATATTGCTTATGGGTTTGGTTCTTCACCAATAGGGGTAAGAACTATACTTGTTAATTTGTCAACTTTATTTACATATTTATGGTATAGATTGTAACATTCAATATGCATCCTAATTTTGATACAACATGTTTTATGAAGGTTGACCAGGATGAGTATATTGTATCGCAGCCTATTCCCTCTCATGCAGAGGTAGATTCACAAACAAAGGTATTATTTGAAATATGCTTTTAATTATGTTTTGCTTTCTTTGGAAAAATCAGTTTGTAACTTGTATCGCTTTGACATATGTTACTTTATGCAGGAACCTATTGTGACAGTGGTGCTTGAAGAGCACCAAAGCGAGGTTGTTGTCAAACCACCTCTTCCCCCCAGCCAGGTATGTATGTTTCGCTTTCTTTGGTAGTTCATCATTTTCCTTCCAGGTAGTATATATGTCTCTGATTCACTATTTTATATGAAATTGACATATATATGTTACTTTATATGTATGCCCCTAGTGAGGCACCGGTGCATGAAGAGCACCAAACTGGTGGCCCACCTTTGACGAGCCAAAAGGGATGTTTATGTAGATCGCTTTCTTTGTACGTTTGTGTACATATCTTTCTCTGATTTGGTGCTTGAAGAGACCCAAATTGGTGACCCTCTCCCCCCCAAGGTACATGTATATTTGTTGACATTGGCACATAAATATATATATGCAGCCTGATAGTGAGCAACTGGTGCAAGAAGAGCACCCAATCAGGGTCGTTGTTAGTGAGGCACTAGGACCCGTGATTACTTACTCACGTACAATAATTAGAAATGTTATTTTGGTTTTGGAATTTGAACAAATGTACATAGAATTTTTAAAGGTTGGTAAATTAACTTACAAAATTTGGTTTTTCTGCAGTCTCCATTGATGAGACCTATCCCTCTTATTCAGCGATGGGGATCACCAGTGAGCAGTCACAAAAGAAAGCTACACTTATCCGAAGACTCTGGTAATGGCAACAAAATGGGGGATAACTAGAAAAAATGTATAGGGGGCATACATAGATGTAACTTTTTGTTCATATGTACACACATATGTACTTTTTTATCCACTAGTTTGTATTATGGCCATGTGGCATGGCAATTTTTGTACAACATTATTGCTATACATATATAATATAAAGCAAGATTCAAATTTATACATATATATGGTTGACTTGATCTTGGAACATGATATCATGGTTGAATTGGTCTTGGAACATGATATGTGTGGTTCACCTATGTGATATAATGATATGTGTGGTTCGTGCATGTGTGCTAACTTAAATGAACTTCCAATACTTAAAGGAAGAATTTAAACGACTCATCAACTTTTTAACATCATATAATTCTAACATACAATAACATACCCTAATTTACACATAGTAACACACACTAACATACTCTACAATTCTAACATACACACAATAACATACTCTACATTACCCTACGACACTAACATCATACCAGACTATGATACAATAACATGTACCATAACATAACATACTAACAATATGTACCATTTAACACTAATTCATGCATGCATGTGTAATATATACCATATCATACCCTACAATACCCTATGATACTAGTTCATCATACCATACTAACATACATCGTGTACCCTACAAACCCTAAATTGGTTGAAGTAAACCCTAGTTGGTGCATGCAAATTTATGTTCATGAAAGCCTAGTTGGTGCATGCAAGTATTGGTGATCATGTGTTTCTAGTTCCCTCTCCTAACTTGCATGATTGCTCACTAAACCCTAGTTCCATATCATACCTTGGTAACCCTAGTTGGAGCATGCAAATCGTTGTTCATGAAAGCCTAGTTGGTGCATGCAAGTATTTGTGATCATGTGTTTCTAGTTCCCTCTCTTAACTTGCAAATTGCTCACCAAACCCTAGTTCCATATCATACCTTGGTAACCCTAGTTCCACAACGGGCTTTTAATTCCATCTCATCAAAATATCCCAATAGATAACAGTAGACAAAATACTACATGATCTTTGCAAATGTGCCAATTTCAAAAATTGTCCAAAAAATTCTCCCATGTTGGTCCTATATGAGAGAAAAATCCCAATTTAAAAAATTGTCCAAAAATAATAATATTATTATTATAGAAAATATCCAAAAATACACATAGTCTTATACATCCAAAAAACTGTATGAACCAAAAGATTATCTAACTCAGCCAAAATAGTGAAATATACATAGATATTACATGTCACCTTTATTTGAATCACAAGGAAAAAACCAAATAGGGCCCTTCAATTATCTCCCTTCAATTATCTCTTCTAACTCCATATCTTCTAGAATTTGACTTGCTTTAGGAAGAGAATCAACAATAATGTTTAGTTCCCAAAAACATGCTGAAAATAAATGTACCAAAGAGTAGCAGTATTTGACAATTAGGTCTTGTTTAACATCCAATTTATAGTGAGATCCTAGTCAACAAAAACCTAGAGAGTTTTTACACCACCATTGAAAGCACATTTCATCAAGAGCATTGAGGCCATTAATTATGCAAAGTTGTTTTTTCCAATGCCAGTTCCAACTTTATACTTACTGACATGCATATCAAAGAAAAATAAGATGCCCTGTGATACTAAAATTCGGATCACTTTGATATGCACCATCAAGAAAACCCATGACTTTGATATGTAAGCTACCATGAGAAAAGAATTAGATACATGTGTTTAGTGTACTTTTTGAGACAATGCTTGAATAAGAGATTAATTCTTGAACAAAAGAATGATTTTTTCCTCAAATAGAATTAAGAACTAAGTTCATCCCTAGCCAAATCCCTCATATGACCATGTACAAATAATTACTTTAAACATTTTGAGTTATCTTTTTCCATACCAATGCCACTGACAATCATAATAAAATCACATCTCATACCTTGTTCCGTCTCATAAAGCACATCTCATAACTTGCATGATTTCTCACCAAACCCTAGTTGGACATCTCATACCTTGTCTTGACCCTAATTGGATCATGTAACTTGGTGACTCATGAAAGCCTAGTTGGTGCATGCAAGTATTGATGATCATGTGTTTCTAGTTCACTCTCCTAACTTGCATGATTGCTCACCAAACCCTAGTTGGACATCTCATACCTTGTCTTGACCCTAATTGGAGCATGCAACTTGGTGACTCATGAAAGCCTAGTTGTTGCATGCAAGTGTTGGTGATCATGTGTTTGTAGTCCACTCTCCTAACTTGCATGATTGCTCACCAAACCCTAGTTGGACATCTCATACCTTGTCTTGACCCTAGTTGGAGCATGCAACTTGGTGACTCATGAAATCCTAGTTGGTGCATGCAAGTATTGGTTTAATGTGTTTGTATTTCACTCTCCTAACTTGCATGATTGCTCACCAAACCCTAGTTGGACATCTCATACCTTGTCTTGACCCTAATTGGAGCATGCAACTTTGTGACTCATGAAAGCCTAGTTGGTGCATGCAAGTATTGGTGATCATGTGTTTCTAGTTCACTCTCCTAACTTGCATGATTGCTCACCAAACCCTAGTTGGACATCTCATACCTTGTCTTGACCCTAGTTGGAGCATGTACAACTTGGTGACTCATGAAAGTCTAGTTGGTGCATGCAAGTATTGGTGATCATGTGTTTGTAGTTCACTCTCCTAAATTGCATGATTGCTCACCAAACCCTAGTTGGACATCTCATACCTTGTCTTGACCCTAATTGGAGCAAGCAACTTGGTGACTCATGGAAGCCTAGTTGGTGCATGTGCAAGTATTGGTGATCATGTGTTTCTAGTTCACTCTCCTAACTTGCATGATTACTCACCAAACCCTAGTTGGACATCTCATACCTTGTCTTGACCCTAATTGGAGCATGCAACTTGGTGACTCATGAAAGCCTAGTTGGTGTGCATGCAAGTATTGGTGATAATGTGTTTCTAGTTCCCTTTTCTAACTTGCATGATTGCTCACCAAACCCTAGTTGGACATCTCATACCTTGTCTCGAGCCTAGTTGGATCATGCAACTTGGTGACTCATGAAAGCCTAGTATTGGTGATCTCATGTGTTTCTAGTTCCATCTCATACCTTGTCTTGACCCTAATTGGAGCATGCAACTTGGTGACTCATGAAAGCCTAGTATTGGTGATCTCATGTGTTTCTAGTTCCATCTCATACCTTGTCTTGACCCTAATTGGTGCATGCAAGTATGAAAGCCTCTAGTTGGATTATGATTTATACATGGAAATGTAATTAAATGTATATTAGACTAAAAACATCAAGAAATGTAAATTTCAACAACTCGAGAGCTTGTTATTTTCCGAACTATATTTGGTGGTGTCTAAAGACACCATTCTTGGTGCCTCCAATGTGTTGTAGATGGTGTTTGTATCCTAGGCACACGAAAGGCTAGACATTAGTAACATCATAAGAAAGAAAAGAGAACCCAATGAAAATTTGCAAACATGGTTTATATATAGCTCACTTGAGGTTGTACGATCGTGTTTATAGTGTCCAGTATCCTCTGAATAATATTATGTCTGTGAATGGTATCTGTCAATCACAGGTTTATTACATTGGTAATATAGTAAGGCTAAATAATGGAAATTGTGCTTCGGAATTCACTTTTAAAAAGGTTAAATAAATCACCTGACAATGCACTCATACAAGTAGGCCATCCGGATCATCTCTGGTGCCGATGGTGTCCATCAATCTTTCATGCTCTATATGAGGTAGCAAGTATCGTACATGTGACCTATTTTTGTGAGCAAGTGTGTGGAGCTTGATGTTTATACCAACTACTAGGTTGGTGAAGTGGTATACAATAGCTCCTAGTCTATAATCCTGATATACATACCCACCCTTCCTTTTCTGTTGTGCTGCAAGTGTCAAGTACTCCCCTTTTATAACCATCGAGCCAGTTGGGAATTCAATATTTTCATCATCTGTAACAAGTTCTAGAAGGGTTTCTCTCCCCTCTAAGCAACGTGACAACCAATAGTTAGAACCCCATTCATTATTTTTTGGGGCAACCACTGCATATATCTGACCTATGAAAGGAAATAGGGCGAGTTAACAAAACATTTTGTAAATAAGGTCTTGCATTTCTAATTTCTACATAAATTAAATTCTACAAAGGTCGAGTAAACAATACATAAATGCATTTTCTTATTTAGGTACTGCTCATGTACCTGCTTGTATGAGATCTGATATGTGATCATAGTCTATAGAAATATGTGTCTGATCATCTTCCAAATGGTCTATTTCATTACCCCCATTGAAATTGGTGGCAAGTGTCACTCGATCCCATGTATCAACGGTATCCGTATGCTCACAATCAACCCATTCACTGATGCTACAGGAACTGCAAAAGCAAGCCTTCAATCTTGTCCAAATTTGTAGGGCAGAGTTGTCTGAGCTTCTAATTGAATGAAACTGTCGAGTTCCATGCACTGTGTTCACCTGAGGTTTTTGTGATTGGTCCACATTTGTAACCTCCCAGAATATTCTTTGCACTAAGCGTTTCCTTGTTGCTTGTTCTCCCATGACAGATGCACACCATTGGACTATAGATACAATGTCTCGAAGGCAAGCACCTATAAAATTCATCTCTTCCCTTCGAAGGGAAGTTTTAATGCATGCACCAGCACCATCGTGCTCTCCTTTTCCATGACCAGTTTCAAAGTAGTTCCATACATGTGGCACCTTGTATTTTATGTGCAACAAACACAACCATTCAAATACACGTGCATTCTTGAACTATCCAGCACAAGCATCTGACCAAATGAAATGACGATAAAATGGTATATCCATAGCTATCACGTGATCATAGAATAATTTAAAGCAATGTTGCATGTAATGGATGTCATGGGTTTGGTCGTCACTTATGTAGAAGTGACTTTCTTTCAGTATCGCATGTTTCTCTTCATTGCTATCTTGCCCATTTTGATATGTGATATGCACCATTATGCTCACCTGCTCTGAGTGATAGTATTGAGTTTGAATTTCATTTTGTGGTTGTAGGGTGTAATTTTCCGCAAAGTCAACCACTGATAGTATTGTTCTGAGAGGGAAGGTGTCCCGACATATTCTGAATTGCTCATCTTTCCACCGTGCCATATTGACATGTTGAATGTACTATTGGATCTTTCCACAAAACTCTAGAATAAAGTCACATACTCGCACCTAGTACATGAATATTAATATGTCAATAAACCACATAAAAAATGTGTACATGAATATTAATTTTTCAATATTCAAGAATTTACCTGTGAAGTCACCAATTTAATCTTCCTTCTTTCTTTCCCATCATTTAGCTGATATGTCTCATACTGATAGTTCTGCTTCTCGACAACTGCATTCCCGAATGCTTGATCTTCACTTTCATGGATGTAATCAGACCATAAGGGTAGCCCACCACAATTGTTGCAAGAACTGTCTACACATTGTTTTAAGTAATGTGTCTTCCCATCTTGCCTCGGACACATGATGCTATGGATGAAATCTCTGGATGACATTGGTGGTACTATACTTGAGCATTCTTGCACATGGTTAGGATGAAAAAAACAACGTATATGTGCAAATGTATGGTAATATAGGTCAAACTCTATGTGGTATCTACAACAACAAGTGTTTTGGATGGTATTGATTCTAACATACCAAGGCTTGCATTTTTCAAAATATCTTTGCTCGACCCTTAGCTCTACGTGGGCAACTTTAAACATCTCGAACAGTTGAGTTTGTGTCATGTCAAGATAATGCTTAACATGAGGTTCAGTGTGATGAGAACCCCTACAATGTTTTAACACATCCTTCGTGTTAGAAGAAGGCCCAGTGTTATCATGCCAAAACATTTGCACTAGGCCCTTCACTGCTTCGACTAACTTCATGTCTTTGCGGGGAAACCTACTGCTAAATGCCCATAATGTTTCCATTTGTCCCTCTACATCAAGGTTGTCTCTTCTTACTGAATATTTTTTAAGTGTCTTTGGATGTAAAGGAACAATTTGTGATGTGCATTTAAGTAAACGACGTTGTTTTGTGGATCTACATATAATTGATTCAGCCAATACATGACGAGCCACATTATAGTCTTTTGAACGAGTTTTTTTACCAATCGATGTGAATGCAGCAGCAAGAGATTTAACAATGTGATTACTTGATTCGATATTCTTCATTGTTGGTATGCCTAAATTTCTTCTAACAGTTGCCATATTTCTATATTTAAGCAAAGCTAAAACCAATTGGCATTTACCGGCTTCGGATTTGTTATCAAAATATTGTTTCATTATTTGAGAAGAATGACAAAGGATAGTGTGTTTAGCCACCTTACCTTCCATGGAAGTCATTCCGCTCTCGTCTACTTGTATTCGTTTAGGAGTTCTCTTTCATTTTGATGCAAAATTTCTTGCCGTTTGAAATGCTGGAGTGACGTTTACATCCACTACTAGCTCACAACTTCGATTAGGAGATTGAACCACCGAACATGGTTGTTGCTGAGTCACATTTACATTGGGAGTAACATAATTATTGAACTCTTCACAAGATTGTCCGTCTACTAATGGGTGAATAATATCAACTTCCGTATAACCAGCTTCTTTTAATGTTGCAATATCTTCCTCAACCTCTACGTCAGGTATCTATTGAGGGGGAATGGGAACTATTTGCTCATGTAATGAATGGCGACGATTTCTTAAATCTTCCCTTTTTTTTGTTTTTTATTTTTTGCTTCTTCCGGTGTAAGCACCTTCCTTGCTGACTTTCGTCCTCTATTACGTACATTCCCCACTGAAATCCACCCAAACCTGTACAAAACTATGGAATTATGTAAGTAATGATAAAAAATTGCATGTCGAATAGTTCTCTATGCGCGGGTTCAGACGAATTATGTCTTTTGATACGTTAACGCTGGACAACATGACGCCACCCTACATTTTCTATAAAACACATATCGCACATGCGATATAACACACCTCCGATATATCGCATATGCGATATTGAATTCCATCTTTTTAATGAACGAGCAGGTTTTTACATGTTTTCCATAACGCATATGCGATATATTGCATATGTGATTTAGTGCATATGAGATATATCACATATGCGATTTAGTGCTCAATGAAAATGTGCAATTTACATTTATCTAGGTATGATGAGGATGAGGGTGTTGATGAGGATGAGGGTGAGGGTGTCAATGAGGATGAGGGTGAGGGTGTCGATGATGATGAGGATGAGGGTGTTGATGATGGTGAGGATGAGGCTGATGAACAATGATGATGAGGATGAGGATGAGGATGAGGATGAGGATGATGATGATGACAACGATGATGATGATGAGGATGAGGGTGATGGTGATGATGAGGATGAGGGATGATGATGATGATGATGATGACGAGGATGGTGATGATGATGGTGATGATGACAAGGAGGGTAATGATGATGAGGATGATGGTGATGATGAAGATGATGGTGAACAATGATGGTGATGATGAGGAGGATGATGACTATGATGATGATGATGAGGATGAGGGTGTTGATGAAGACGATGAGGATGATGGTGATGATGAAGATGATGGTGAACAATGATGGTGATGATGAGGAGGATGATGACTATGATGATGATGATGAGGATGAGGGTGATGATGATGATGATGATGATGATGATGACCATAATGATGAAGATGAGGATGAGGGTGATGATGATGATGAGGATGAGGATGAGGATTATGATGATGATGATGATGAGGATGAGGATGTTGATGATGTTGAGGATGAGGGTGTTGATGAAGACGATGAGGATGATGATGATGATGAGGATGAGGATGAGGATTATGATGATGATGATGATGAGGATGAGGATGTTGATGATGTTGAGGATGAGGGTGTTGATGAAGACGATGAGGATGATGATGATGATGATGATGATGAGGATGGTGGTGATGATGATGATGATGACGAGGATGGTGATGACGATGAAGATGATGGTGATGATGAGGAGGATGATGACTATGATGATGATGATGAGGATAAGGGTGATGATGATGATGATGATGACCATGATGAAGATGATGAGGATGAGGGTGATGATGATGATGATGATGAGGATGAGGATTATGATGATGATGATGATGATGATGATGATGAGGATGCTGATGATGTTGAGGATGAGGGTGTCAATGAATACGATGATGATGATGATGATGAGGATGAGGGTGATGATGAGGATGAGGGTGATGATGAGGAGGATGATGCCTATGATGATGATGATGAGGATGAGGGTGATGATGATGATGACCATGATGATGATGATAATGATGAGGGTGATGAACGATGATGATGAGGATCGAGGTTGATGATGATGAGGATGAGGGTGATGATGAGGAGGATGATGAATATGATGATGAGGAGGAGGATGAGGGTGTCTATGAAGATGATGATGATGGTGAGGATGAGGGTGATGAACGATGCTGATGAGGGTGATGATGATGAGGAGGATGAGGGTGACAATGAAGATGATGATGAGGATGATGGTGATGATGAGAAGGATGATGAAGATGATGATGATGATGAGGATGAGGGTGTTGATGAAGATGATGATGATGGTGAGGATGAGGATGATGAACGATGTTGATGAGGATCGAGGTTGATGATGATGAGGATGAGGGTGATGATGATGATGATGAGGACGAGGGTGACGATGAAGATGATGATGAACAATGATGGTGATGATGAGGAGGATGATGAATATGATGATGATGATGATAAGGATGAGGGTGATTATGATGATGATGATGATGATGATGATGATGATGACCATGATGATGATGATGAGGATGAGGGTGATGATGAGGAGGATGATGACTATGATGATGATGATGATGAGGATGAGGGTGATAAGGAGTAGGAGGAGGATGGTGATGATGACCATGATGATGATGATGACGACCATGAGAATGAGGGTGATGATGATGATGACCATGATGATGATGATGATGACGATGATGATGAGGATGAGGATGATGACCATGATGAAGTTGGCGCAGATGAGGGTGATGATGATGAGGAGGAGGAGGAGGATGAGGATGATGATGATGGTGATGAGGATGAGGGTGATGATGATGATGATGATGATGATGACCATGATGATGATTATGAGGATGAGGGTGATGATGATGAGGAGGAGGATGAGGGTGATGATGATGGTGAGGTTAACGATGATGATGATAACCATGATGAAGCTGATGAGGATGAGGGTGAAGATGATGATGATGATGATGATGAGGATGATGACGAGGAGGAGAAAGATGAGGGTGATGATGATGGTGATGATGATGATGATGATGATAAGGATGATTATGATGATGAGGTTAATGATGAGGATGATGATGATGATGAGGATGAGGATGAGGATGATGACGGTGATGATGATGATGATGAGGATGAGGATGACCATGATGAAGCTGATGAGGATGAGGGTGATGATGGTGATGATGATGATGATGATGAAAATGAGGATGATGATGATGGTGATGAGGATGAGGGTGATGATGATGATGATGATGATGATGATGATGACCATGATGATGATGATTAGGATGAGGGTGATGATGATGATGATGAGGATGAAGGTGATGATGATGATGAGGTTGATGATGATGGTGATGAGGATGAGGATGAGGATGACGACGGTGATGATGATGATGATGATGATGACGATGATGACCATGATGAAGCTGATGAGGATGAGGGTGGTGGTGATGATGATGATGATGAGGATGAGGATGAGGATGAGGGTGATGATGATGATGTTGATGATGACGATGATGACCATGATGATGCTGATGAGGATGAGGGTGATGATGATGATGATGATGAGGATGAGGGTGATGATGATGATGATGATGACCATGATGATGCTAATGAGGATGACAGTGATGGTGATGATTAGGATGATGATGATGATGATAATGACCATGATGATGCTAATGAAGATAAGGGTGATGATGATGATGATGATGAGGATGAGGGTGATGATGATGATGAGGATGAGGGTGACGATGAAGCTGATGAGGATGAGGGTGATGATGATGATGAGGATGAGGGTGACGATGAAGCTGATGAGGATGAGGGTGATGATGATGATGATGAAGCTGATGAGGGTGATGGTGATGATGATGATGATGAAAAATGATGATGATGAGGAGGAGGAGGTGGATGATGACTATGATGATGATGATGAGGATGAGGATGAGGGTGATTATGATGATGATGAGGATGAGGGTGGTGATGATGATAAGAATGAGGGTGATGAACAATGATGTGTCAGGACAAAAACAAATTAGTTAAAACAAAACGCATACGTTTTATAGCTTATTCATATCACATATGTGATATGAATAAGCTATAATGCATATGCGTTATATCGCATCTGCGTTATATCTTATTCATATCGCATATGCGATATGAATAAGATATAACGCATATGTGATATAGCTTATTCATATCGCATATGCGTTATATCCCATATGCGATATGGATAAGCTATATCGCATATGCATTATTTTAAAATTTAAATAATTGGCAGGATTAAGGTTTGGCATTAGGTTTGGAAGCAGCTTCTAAATACCGAACCTATTGGCTAGGACAAATCAACCAGGGCTATTGCTTGTCTTTTAGAACTCTATCAATATGCTCAGTTTAGATGGTGTGTTTTGATATGACATACACACTTTTTTTTTATGAAAATGTAGGATACTGTAGAGTACGAAATGACGATTCTAAATATTTAATTTTTTTCCTTCAAAACTATGTTTTATTTATTTATAATTATTTTTCTAAATGACACACGTCAGTTTTCGAAAATACATACATCGATTGTTTGTTATATAACTTTTGATTTCCATCACCATTTCCCAAAAAGACTATATGGTGCACTAGACGAGATCAAGCTCTACGATCTTATATTTAGAAATCAGGGATTTCATTAATTTTTGCCCCTAAAGTGTTGTGCCTGCACATAAGGTTTTAATTTCAAGATTTTCTGACTTCAATAATTAATAATAATAAAAAATAATTCATGAAAATTTTCGAATAAATAGTGTTGCACTAGGCCCATATGTCCTTTATATGTCTGCAATATTTTATCCCAAATGGACATCATTTACCTCATATATTGCTACACCTGCACAAACATATATGTTAAGATGTGCTGAAAATTTGAAAACCCACTTTCATGGAAACTAATTTTATAATCATTTACACACATTTTCTCTGCATAAATGCTATATATTATGAAAGCTGATTCAATTACCTATCTTTTCTCTTTTTATTTCATCTTCAAATAAGTTAGGGAAGTGCCCCTAATTGTCACCTAAAGTCAGAGTTTCCCATTTATTCCAGTATTATGTGGCATCTAAAGTGCCTTTAAAGGAGTCCATGATTGTGCATCAGCCAATTACTTAAAACTCTATTTACAGACAAGCTGATTTCTTCCATCTCAAAGTTTCAAATTCTTAGTCATACTAAGAATTTGTATCTCTTCTTAAAAAAAAATATGTTCATATTTTCTAAAATATTCTACACATTCATATCATTTCCAAATTACCTCACCTCATAACAAAAATACTTCCGTATCTCTCCCTCCCCTTAAACTCGGTTTGGTACCATATTAATAATCATAACAAATAATTGTAGTTAGAACACAAGAAAAAAGGCAAGAAAGAGGAGAAGTACAAAAATAATTATGGACCATTGATTTTATCCAAACACCGCGGAGATGTATCTATATGATTATGTGACAATCAAGTCATTAATTTTAATTTTAATATAATATGAAAGATTAGAATGTATAATTTTAGTGAGACTAATTATATAGAACATTTGGTCATGTTTGGATGGTCATCTAATTGAATATTGACATTGTAAAAAAAGATAAAATATGTAGACCTTCATAAACCTCTGCACACTAATGGTATGTACATTTTCATAAACATGTATAACTAAGTAATTAGGTCATGTAGACCTTTTTAGACTAAAAGAATAAGGCATTTACACTTCTCAAAAATTTTATAGATTAAGGCTGTAGGGTGTTCAAATCTTTATAAGCAAAGGGTGTAAGTTCTGCAAATATTTGGATATTAAATGGGTAGAGTATGTAAACCTATGTTTACATCTAAGAACTAAAGAGATAGGGTATGCAGACCTTAGTTTAGCCACTGTAAACTAAGGAGGAGAGATATATACACATCACAATAATAAAATAAAACCACTTAACTTAATATAATTATTATTTACATATAAATTAAATAAAAATAAAAATAATATACTTTTAATAACAACAATATCAATATTTTAATGATATAAATATATAATATTAATATTTTAGTATATACTAAATTTAAGTGGTATATCCATTAGATGTATCTCCACTAGTTGGGAATACTAAAGGATAACCTCCCCACCCCACCGAGGTTCAGTTCTTTGTAAGCAACATATGATTATCTTGTTGTTGAGCCCCTAATATTTGAACAACCACACATGCCTTATGGTGTAACAGGGAAATTTCATGAATGTAGCGACCCATGCCTCATAGTGTAGTAGGGGAATTTTGTTAATGTGGTGGCCCATGCCTCACGGTGTGGAAATTCTGCGAATATAGTGGCCCCAAACTTTGGGGTGAATCACAAATTAAAATAAATGAATCACATGAAAATAAAGTTAAATGGATTTCTTTTTATCATGATTGAAATCATTCCTATACAAATAACAAGGAGGTCATCAACCCTACTCTAGAAGATCAAAAGTATCTCTCTGTTTTAACTAGTTCAAAGAAAAAAATTAATATAGCCAAGATAAGAAGAAACTCTCATGATCTCCATAGTGAAACATGTCGTTGGGCAGTTCCTAAAGTGACCATGGGTGGAAAGTATTTGCCATCTCTCATAGAATATGAACATTGAGGATGAAAATCACTTCCTATTAGAGTGCCCTGCGTACACACAGATTAAATCTCAGTTTCATAATCTTTGTTGCAATACCGACCTTCCTAGTGTTTTAACATGCCAAAAATATTGTGAGCTCGAGACGCTTCTCTCCAAACTCTTTGAGCATAGGAATATAATTTAAAAACAAACTAAATAATTTGTTTCTTTAGGTCACATATACCAAAATTTGATCTCAATGAAAGTTAACCATCATTATCAATATTTTTCATTATTATTAAAATTTCTCTATTATTTTATATAATTATATTATTTGTCATTAATAATATTATTTTTTAATAAATTATAATAATAAATATTATTATAAATCTACAAATTCTGAAATTTAACAATTAACTTTGAAATACTAACTCATACATTCAATTATATAAATTATTTAATAAAACAATAAAGAGCATACAACTTATATTATTTTAATACAACAATAATTTATTGATGTAATAAATTTAAATGCGTTGTTTTTATCTTAATTAAAATTATTCCAATGAAAAAATATATAGAGAAAGATTAGAAGTAATTTTGAAAAAAATAATTAATATTAATAAATTAATTATACCATAAAAAAATTCCGTTTCAAATAAAGGAATTTTTCCGATACATGATCTTTTATAATCTATTGTATTGTTTTGGTCTAGAGAATCTCTATTTGTACTCTGTTGAGAATGGACTATTAAAATCTATCATAAATGTAAATAAAATTTAAGATTTTTTCCCATAGAAAAAAAAAACTAAATAAAATTAGATACACTTACATTGATATTGAATAAACATAAGTGTAAGTTAAGGGACAGGAATCTTTTCACCTCTTTTGTGACAATCGAAGTTCTATTAAGATATCTACAGATCCAGTCACCAGAAAGAGGACCAACCATGTAAAGATACACATGCACTATATCAAGGAGCTAGTGCATGGTAGGACCATCATTCTGCAATACTGCCCAAATGATGAGCAAATTGCAGAGATCTTCAACAAGATCTTCTCAAAAAATAAGTTCACTTACCTCCATTCACTGTTGGGGGTGAGTTCATCACGGTGATCCAACTACTTTCAGTGTTTAGCTTAATGGGGGGGGGGGGGGTTTCCACTGGGTTTTCCCTCTTTTCCTCACTTAGTTTGTTTTTTAGCATTGTTTGAGTTTGAGTATTGTATAGAGTGACCTATGGCCTTTGTTGTTGGGGCCCTAGCATTCTTATGCACTTTATGTTTTCTTGCTTTTTCTTTATATAAATATGACTAGTATATATCTTCCGAAATTTCGATGACATGCTCTGATTAAGAAGACGTTTTTTTCTAAATTTGTACCATTAATTTATGTGTAAATGTTCGAAGTAACTTAATTAATATTATTACCTTTCAAGGGAGGGATATATTGATCTATTTATTAGTTAATGATATTTTATTTTTTATTTTTATTAATTTGTTTTTTCACACAAAAAATTTTGCATTGTTTTTTAAGTTCTCAAAATTTTAAAATTAAACAAAATATTTTGAAAAATAAAATGAATTTCAAAATCTTAAAACACAATATTATGAAATTTTTATTGGTTTAGAACACTATTCATGGAACATCAATCACCGAGAGTGATTTTATTTATCCCATTTTAAAAATAAATAAAATTAATTTTAAACTATTTTTTTTAAACCTTTAAGTGGAGCTATTGTACCTAACATTAAATGTAATTCTAGTGATCTGCACCAGCCTCATTGTCTGGTTTGTGCTCGCACTCATTTACAAGGTAATTGGGAGATGCATCTCAATGGTGCTCCACAAATCGGGATTCTCGTACCTGCATTCAACCTGGGATGGAGATAGAAACTGTCCTCGTTGTCTAAATTGCGCTATCATTCGATCTATCTCACACATTTAAAGCCTTACATCACGGTTATCAACTTCTCTTCCTCTGTCATTATCGTGTGGATTCTCAAATGGTGCATGAGGATGTAGAGTTGAAGTAATGTGTAATACCCCCTTGTAACACTCTTTGTTTTAGAAATTTTATTTAATGGTGGAAACTAATAATTTACTTTTAATACAAATATAATTCTGAATATGGGAGTAAGAAACCATGCAGTTAATTGACAGAAACTTGAGTTTAGAATAGTAACTAAATCCTCAGTCATCATTATGAAGACAAATGGCCAGTAATATAAAGAGTTAGTTATTGTTATTAAAAGTCCTAGGCAAGGAGAAAAGCGGCATACATAAAGAGAAAGAGGAGAGAGTTGTCATAGATCACCATGGGTGTATGCTCTAATTGATTCCTATGAATCAACACAGAGATGTCATAGAACATTTGAGTGATGTTAGGCTCTGAACTGTAACCATTAGTGAGCATGTAAAAATGCTAGGTCCTAGAATAAATAACTCTCTTTATTTTACTAATGGTAACTTGGGATGTAGGGAGTGAGTTTTAAACTCAGGATTCTGGGCAAGGGGGTAAAACTCTTGTAGGATTCAATGTTTTGAGGTTCATAAGGGTGGGCGGTGTGTGGTTGTTAACTTTTCATTTTCAGAATTGAACAGATATGACTCTTAGCAACCTAAATCCTTGTTTATTTAGTCTTTGCTGTGTAAAATATATGGATTATGAGAATCTTGTTAATATGTGAATATCATCACCATTTGTATTTATTTGTTAATAGAATATTCACAATGATGAAAATAATCAAATTTGGAAGAAGTGTTATCAATAATATTATCATTCCTTTTACTGCAAATAGAAGTAGTTAAAGGTTGATTTAACATTTCAGTAAGCAAACCGGTTAGAATTAATAGACATGTTTCTGACTGTAAACCAAAACCCTAGAACGGTTGGCCATCATTTCTTTTGTGTGAATAAACAACAAATAAACATCATGAGGTTTATTAAATAAAACAAACCCTAAAAGTAAACATAGTATACAATAAAAGAAGGTAGACGAAAATAAATTTAACCATTTCATCTTAGAAACCATCTGCAGTAATGACCCCATTTATTCTTGAGCTTTATATAAAATCAACTTTTAAGGAAGTAGTCTATTAATCTGGAGCCCTTTTTGATATAAGGGTTTTAAAAATGCAGCAAAACCAGGTAGAGAAAGAAATTGGAAAAGAGGGTTGTAAGTCTTCCTACGCCTTCATGTTCATTATAATAAAGGAGTAAAACCCTAACTGCATTAAAAGAAAAACTATAAAAATACATAATATAAACTTTTCCTTGAAGGAATAATAAACCCAAACACCCATCTATTGAGTTTCAAAATTGTATTGGCTAATAGAGCCAAAGCAAACTGCACATATTTTCCTTTCTTCTAAAAATACCAGCTGTAGCAAGGATTGTCTTGCAAAATCCTTCAATCTATTGCTTCAGACAAAAGTTAAACAAGGACTTACTATTATAACACAATAATTGAATCAGCTAGAAACCTTGTCCTATCCATAGTAGAACCTGGATATATATAAATAAAAATGTTAGTGGGGAAAAGAAAATGCCTAATTTTACATATACTATAAACAATGAGATGAACCACAACTTTCCTTACTTGGCTTTCAAAATCGAGAGTTTCCAAAACCAAGGTGCATTGTTGTTTTACAACCACAGAATTAAATAGTGGTTACAACCACTTGAGCTCGAACGAAATCTGATACTAGCCCAACATAATAAGGAAGTTAAGGGTGATTTTAGTATTTTGCGGTAACTTCGAAGGTTTTAAACTCTGAACCTGATATGTTCCAAATTATTCTACAGAGGAGATGGAGCTTCCAAGTAACAAATGGTCAAGAGGATGGGAATTATGGGACTGAGCATCATTCCAACTCTGCCAAAGGGTGCTACGAGAGTTGCATCTCAGTCGAATGGATCAAAGGAGGATAAAAGTTAGTAAAATGGTAAGTTAAAACCTAAACTTGTCCTAAAAGGGTTAATGGCGCCAACTGTATTACACTTTCCACCTCGGGTCTTGAAACTTGTTATTAAACATTAATCAATCACTATAATCCATTTGTTCAATGTAGGGATCATGATGATGAACTGTTGACATATAATTGAAGTCAATACTTTAGGAATAGTGATCCAAGCCATGCCTAGGTGCATGCTGGGGACACTAGTCAATTGAATGAGTCGAGCTCTGTTATGGCGGAAGCACATAAAAAGAACTAGCAAAGCAGGAAATACACTTAGGTTGACAAAAAGTATACGAACATACAATATGCAAGAATTCGAGCCAATTTATTACTTCTTCTCCATGAAAGATGGAAGAATATGAATTGTTGTATATTCCATTAGTGTACATGCTTATATAGGATGCTGAGACGCTCGAGTGACTACCCATTACGTTCAGTTACAAATAAGTTATAACAGTTCAAAATTTCAACCATCGAGGAAGACCTGTCAAAGTGCTAGACTTTGTCAAATCTTGACAACCTACCAACTGCTAGTTGGATCATTCCTCATTAAGAAACAATGGTCTCCATTGTGTATTCGTTCAAGTGAGGAAACTTGTTGGCTACTTCATTAACAGAATACCATTTTCCTTGTGGACTGCCCAGCTTTAGCCACTTGAAACAAGGGAATGGAGTTTGTCCTTATATGGCGTATGCATCGTACCAAACCGGTGTCACAAAGAAGAGGTTCATGAACATATAGATCATGATATCTTTAGGTTGTGTTGTCTGTAAGTCGTTCTGTTCCAACAATGGTGCATGGTATGGTCAATATAGATCTACATTGAAAACGGGATGTAGGCCAAGGCATGCAGGAATGTCAAGCTGAAAAGCATTTTCTCCAATCTGCTTAAGGATACTGTATGGACCATATCGCAAGGTTTCATCTTTCTGTATGGAATAGTGAAGCGCTCCTTCTTTAGATGTAACCATACCTTATCCCCAATTTGGAATGAATGGGGAATACGATGCTTGTCATGTTGGGCCTTAGATTTTGCATTCGCTCGTTGAAACATCTCATGTGATAGCTTCTAGATGTTGTAGATTTGAACTTTGAACTTCAATGATTTCTCCACTTCTCATCCTTCAAATTCAATGTCATTTGACTGTGTCGAGGAACTGATTAAGTCGATAGGTAATGTGGGTTGAAATCCGTAACATATCTCAAATGGAGTCTTTCCTGTAGAGCTATGTTGATCACGATTGTAGCTGTGTTGTATGTATGAAAGGCTGTCATCCCATGTTCGATGATGTTTGTGGTTGTACATGCGAAGCAATTATATGACTAAGCAATTTACAAATTTTGTTTGTTCATCTATCTGCGGATGGAAGAATTTCGACAAAGAAAGTCTCGTGTCGAGCTATTTCCAGAGGGTTTTCCAAAAGGTCCTGAAAAATATAGCATCTCTGTCGGAAATAATGGTCGTCGAGAGGCCATAATGTTTCCACACATGTTAAAAGAAGAGTTGAGTAGTCTGATGTGTTGTCATAGTCTTCTTGCATGGTATGAGTATAGCCATCTTGGAAAATCTGTTGACTACTACTATTATCGTGTCTTGTTGATGTTTGGAAGTAGGATATCCCATCATGTATTCCATATAAATAGATTCCCATGGTCGACTAGGAATTGGAAGGACTGTGTACAGTCCTTGTCGTCGATTCAGAAGTTTATCAATGGAACAAACCATGCATGATTGAATGTACTTGTTGATGTCATATTTAAGTGAAGGCCAATAGAAATACTTTTGGAGGATAACACATTTTTTTGTGACTACAAAATGTTCTCCAGTCTTGTTGTAGTGTGTGTCCCAAATGATATTATGTCGGTGCTCACCGGTTGGTACACAAAGCTATCCAAGATTGTATAGCAAGATGTGCTTGAGGAAGTAGTCAGTAGTCGACAACGTGTCGGTCTGAAGCTGTCCACATATTGTAGATAAATTACAGTCTACTGAATACAATTGTGGCCAAGTAGTGGTGTCGTAACCCTGCATACACATCACTATATATAGTAGAGTAATGGGCGGTCTACTAAGACAATCAACTACGACATTGAATTTTCCTTTTCGATACTTAATTACCAACTGAAATTGTTGCACGTAATTAATCCACTTGAGTTGTCAGGTTGTCTGTAGTTTCAACTGGGATGAAGCAAACTGTAAAGGTTTATGGTCAGTGAGGATGACCATTTCCTTGCCAAGAATGTAGTGTCTCCATCGCTTAATAGCTTTCACAATGGCATACAGTTATTTTTCATACGTCAAGTACCTTCTAACAGTGTCGCTGAAAGTCTCAGAATGAAACACGTTTGGGTGACCTGAGTGAGTGATCACTACACTGAGGGCATAGTCCGATGCATCCATCTCAATCTCAAAGGGCTGATGCAAATCAAGTAACACAAGTACTAGTGCAGTACAAAGCTTGTTTTTGAGTTGTTCAAAAGTTTGTTGTTGTGTTAGTGTCCATTTGAAGACAATTTTCCCATTTCCTTTCGTCAATTGATTCAAAGGCCATGCGATGTGACTGAAGCCAAGTATGAATCGTTAATAGAAATTTCCTAAGCCAAAAAAACTTCTTATTTCATGAATATATTGAGGAATGGGCCAATATTTGAGGATCTGTACTTTTTCTAGGTCAACATGAATTGCTACAGAGTCAATTACATACCCCAAATATTTGATGCTGGTCAGCTCAAATGAGCATTTGTCCATGTTCATATATAGTCGATATTGCTGGAGAGTGTCGAACACTTGTTGAAGTTGTTTGACATGTTCTTCCCATGATTGACTGAAAATCAAGATATTGTCGCGATAAAAAATGACACATTTACTGATGAAAGGTTCTAGAAGGTCATCCATATATATCATGAAGGTTACAAGTGCATTGGTTAAGCCAAAATGCATGATAAACCATTCAAACAATCCTTCCTTGGTCTTGAAATCTGTTTTCCATACATTAGTGGACTCGATCGAAATCTGGTGGTATCTCGACTTGAGGTCGAGTTTCGTAAAGAACTTAGCACCTTTTAGATTGTCGATGAGTTCATCAATCCGTGGAAGAGGGTATATGTTCTTCATTGAAATTTTGTTGAGAGTCCGATAGTCGATGCACATGCACCAACTCCCATCTTTCTTTGGAACTAGGATGATTGGACTTCCACAAGGAGAGGAGTTAGGGTGGATATGACCCTTTTCGATACAATCTTGGATTTTCCTACGAATCTCTTCATTTTAGAGAATGGATCTTATGTAAACATATGTGTTAGGTAATGAATAAATAGAAACAAGTTCAATGGATTTTTTTACCTAAAAATGCAGAGGTAATCTGTTTGGTGCTTGAAATATGTTTCGGTATTCCTCAAGAATGTGGTCGATCTGTTGTTGTTGTCCGGAGCTACGCTGGTTGGTGAGTTGACTTGTCGCTGTAGTATTCTTGGAATTCTTAGGCTTTATCATGATTAATGCGAACTTTTGAGCATGATTGATAAGATTCTTTATTTGTTTGACATATACCATAGAAATTGTTGATGTGGGTTGTCACTCTAGTATGCCATACCATTGATTTCAGATATTGACAATCACCTTCTGAGGTCGTGACTGATATGTACCATGTCAATCACATATGTAAGGTTTACCGAATAGGGCGTCGACTACGAAAAGCAGTGCCACATCACAAAGTACTTCATCTTCAAAGGGATTAATGAAGTAGGCGAGTTTACAATGTCATGTAATCCTTAGTTCCTGCCCATCCTTCATCCAAGCGATATTGTAAAGATGAGGATGTTGAGTGGTGACAAGACCTATTTTCTTCACAATTTCTTTAGAAACGAAGTTCTTCTGGATACCATTATACACAATCAGATGTAATGGATTTTTATGAACCCATATCCGTGTATGTAATAGGTGCTCTTGTTCCTCCTCATCGACGATAATCGAAGTTGTTGGAGTGGTTGAGGTCGAAGCCAAAAGAGTTGATGCATTTAGATCATATTCTACCAGGGTTCTGTCGAACAATTCGGATGTCGACAATTTTTCCAAAAGGGTCTTCTGAGCTTTGCATTTTGATGTATTGTGCCATGTTGAACTATGATAATCACACCATTTCTCGGTAGGAGCTTGTTTGCTACAATCCCTCCTTTATTTATGAAAGTTCTTCTTTTGATGATTGGGCTTTGGGGGAGTCGGATGAGAAGGGTTATTGAACTTGTTGGAGTCGGTTGGTGACTTCTTGTCAGATGTTCAACCTATTGGCTTGTTCACGAAACATTTTTTTTTCTTTCTTCTTAGATTCAAGTTTGTTGGCATAATTAAATGCATCTGCAAGTGTACTAACATTCAGAAACTCCATCTCTTATAGAATGTACGAGGATAAACCGTTGACTTACTTCAGGACAAGTAATTTATCTTCTTCTTAGACACCAAGTCTAGCCATGAGTCAATAGAAATTGTTAGTGTAACTCTGTACAGACTGGCATTTCCATTGCCTTAGCTGTTTCCACTTTTTATACTGATGTTCAAGATACTTGGGCGGGTATAACTCCTTTTGGACATATTCGACAAATTTTACCCATGTATTGATGGGGTCCTCTTCTTTTTCCATCTTTGTCGATAGATTCCCTGACTAATAGTGTACAGAGGTTGGCATATTTAAGGATGCAATGGTGATCTTTTCTTCTTCGAAGAGTTGATTCATTGCATAGTAAGATTCTAGTTTTTGTACCCAATTTTCGACAGATTCCATGCAAATCTTTCCTTCAAGGTTCGGTATGTCAAGATTCATTTGCACTTTGAAGGGGATTATTTTATCAGAGTGATGTCATGTCGAGGATTCCACAGAGTTCAAACTAACTTGCATGAGAATCTCACTGAACTGGGAAAACATTTCAGTCAGCTGGTGAGCCAGTGCTTTTTCTATGAGTTGTTCTCTCTCGTCAGTTGCATGTCTATTGTTTTCTTCTTCGAAAAAATTTGATGAAGTCGAAGGAAGTGTCTACCTTAGTTGTTGAGTTTGCGATCATGTTTGAATAGGCATAAGTTAAATAAATTCGATGGAAGTGCTTATGTAACTTAAGCTCTATACAAGATCTTTCTCTTATACCAATGACACAAGTTGTGCCCAGGTGCACGCTGGGGACAATAGTTGACTGAATGAGTCGAGCTCTGTTATGGAAGAAGCATATAAAAAGAATCAACAAAGAAAGAAATACACTTAGGTCGATAGAAAGTATACGAATAGACAATATCCAAGAATTTGAACCAATTTATTACTTCTCCATGAAATATGGAGGAATTATAATTGTTGTATATTACATTAGTGTACATGCTTATATAGGATGTTGAGATGCTTGGGTGACTACCCATTATGTTTAGTTACAAAGAATTTATAACGGTTCATAAGTTCAACCATGAAAGTGGACTTGTCGAGGTGAACTTGTCGAGGAGAACTTGTCAAGGTGAATCTATCGAGGAAAACCTATCGAGATGGACCTATTGAGGCAGGCGAAGTAGTCGAAGTGCTAGACTTTGTCGAATCTTGACAACCTACCAAATTCTGGTTGGATCGAATAGCCTTGATTTGCTTGGGATAATAATGGTTGAATCATTACACTAGAGTCTCCTAAGTGTTCATAACTTGTTTATACTTGCTGTTGATGCCTGGAAAAATTCCAAGTACCGACAGTAGGGGTTCTCCCCAATAACCGTTCCCAAATAGATCGTTTACTGTTTGATATGGGGAACCTGTCTGGTTTGCGGTCCAACTACCATAGAGTTAAGGTGTAGTTTTAATATCTTTTATCGGTTGCGGCCCGATCGACCGTTTATATATTTTATATTTTAGGTATGGAATGTAAGTGCCTAATATTAAATGCAAGTAATAGAACACAAAAACTAATCTATTCTAACCTATCCCTGAGGAGCAAGATTGATATTAAATAAGAATGAACAATGTACTGTATGGTTTGCATAAATTATTCTTGCAGATAGATGATGAATCCAAGATACATATGCATAGCAAAAAGTTAACATAGAGATAGCTCCATGATATTAAAACATTCATCATTCATGGTTGGATAAGATTCATCACTTAATGTAAAATCAGTCATAACTAAGAAGTAGTTCAGAGGGTTAGGAACGATATCACAACTTGTATATACTTCTAAACAAGAAATAGTTCTCCATTTAGCTTTACACAACATGCTTTGAGACATATGCAACACTCTCTCCAACAAAATTCCATCTTCTTCATTATAAAAATAAATAGTTCTTCTTACAACATGCTTCAGCAACTATGCCAGTGAAAAGTCCTCTCTACATCTACTTTACCTATACTTAATCAAATTACAAAAATGACTCTTGAATTGCCCCAACCTTTTGGGATTCCTCGACTCTTCCTTTACAAAATTTTGTCTTTTAGTGCATTACTAGAAAAAGAATAAATACAAAAATGTATAATCTTTAGCTTGTGAATAAGAAAAATATAAATGGGCCCAGTTGGTGTCTTAATAAAAATGCCCCATGCTTGTGCTTCTTCACTGATGACCCGATATTCTGCAAGTTCCAATACATGCACTGCCACTTCATTCTTTGACAATCAAGACTCGATTTCCTTCACTTTGGGTAAATTCTAACTCAAAGATTCCTCTAACATGAGCTTGTGTCCTGAGGCTTGTATAATCTAGATCCTGATGTCTTCCTCACTAACAAACTCAAGCTTGGATATGATTTCTTCCCCTTTTAGTAGCCTCTCCTGCAAGTTCTTCAAATGTTCCTCCCTGACTGGGAAATCCTGGTCTGGGGCACCTATTAGGACCATACACTGATTGTGAACAAAATGTATGCCTTTGTATAATTCAACACACTTTTCAATAGTTTTCTCAATGGCTATGTTTAATCTAACTGCTGTTCTACACCCAAAATTCAATATGGCCACCTCCATCTTAAGACTTCCTATAGACTTCTGAGGCATATTTGATGGAAATGATGGACGGGTTCCTATCCATGTTAACTGTTTTTTTACAAGTTCAACCACCTCTAATAATCTTTTCCAGAATTTTGATGAGATGAGATCTAGTTCTTTCAATCTAACCTCAATTTTTTTAACTCTATACATCTCCCGTGCAAGACTCAACAAAACTTGATTTATCTCTTTTTGCAGCATCAAGGCTTGCTTCTAGAAAGGGGTGATATCCATCTATTTCTCTTTTTCCACTTGAATTTCTTCTCTCAACAAAAGGTTCTGAGATTCTAGCTCCTCTACTCTCTTTCTCGCTACATCTCCTTTTTGTTCTGCTTCTACAACCTACTTCTAGAGATATTTCTTTTCTCCTTCAATGATATTTACTGATAATACCAAAGAATCCTTGTCATATTGTAAAATTTGGCATGCCTCTCTTGACTTCTCAATCTCACTGAGAATATCTTCATGCTTCCTCTTCGGGATTTTTCCCTCGCCTCTTTCCTTCTTCAGAGTTTCCTTCATTTGAACAACCTTCTTCTTATATTGTTCTGAATCAGTCATTATTTTATCCACATTATCTTCATTTTCAAGGGCCAAGGATACACCTTCCTTTTCAAGAAGTCTGGGGTCCTTGTCAATCCCATGAAAATTGTTTTGTTAGTTACCATGATTCCTTGCTTTTCCCTGGTGTCCACCTTCTTCTCAGTTCCCATGACAATTCGTTTCTTATTTTTGTCATAAGAAATGGTATTTAAATCAACTACCTCCTTCTCTTGAGATGGGATGAAAGGGATTAGTTCAAACCCTAATGTCAAAGATGGATCTTCTATGGCTGTGCTACTAGATGGGACATATGATTCTATCAGATCATCATGAGATTGAGTTTTCTCTATATTTGCATGATCTTGTTCCTCCTGATCTTTTTCTCTAAAGCTCTTCAACTACTTTCTCTGCATGGTATCTTTCCCTGTCAGCTACTTCCAATCTTAACATTTCAACCTCTCCTTCTTGTTTGTTTTTATTGCTTCTTCTTTGGCTCTCCTTTTCTTAGCTTCTTCTTCTGCTAACCACTGTTCCACTTCTTGTGGTAGTTTGAGTGCCTCCTCTTCTTCTTTATTTTGCTGCTTAGTATCTTTTCCCTTGCTGCCTACGGTTGTTATATTTTTCTTAAATATTTTCCTTAGGGATGTCATATTTCGGGCATTGAAGAATATTTCCTCATTTTTATCCCAATAATTTGTGTACTCAGAATGTACCCCTATGGTTGCACAATAGTTAGCAACCCTGTCTTCAGAATCATTTCTATGGAAGCTCATTTCCCCAAAGTGGAAGTAATTTAACTCCTTTACGAAATCCAGTGCACTCTTCACCTTGGAGAACTTATAACTACCTACATAGAATGGGAGTGGTGGGTATACAACCTTCTTTTGATCAACTAGGAAGTTCCCAATACCGTCAATGTAAAGCTGCCTCACTACTTCCTTGTGAACAACATAATCCATGGCATATCTTGGTAAAAGAGAAGGGGCCCTAGTTCTGCCAAACATCCTTAGGTATAAGACTTCTTCTGTCAAGTAATAATGAACATTATCCTGTACAATCTTCAAGGCTTCTTCAGACATGCAATCACACTCGGCAAGGAATATTAATCTGTATAGTGGCATTATGAAATCTTCGCAAATAATCTTATAATGGTTGAAATATTTATGTGCCCAAAACAACTGATATGCAAAATACATATGAGTTTTGGTCTTATCCCACTGGCACTTCAGAGTTGGGAACAACTGTGTGCACAGAATACAATCAATTAGAAAAGAGCTCACATAGAACTCTGACTTCTTTTGTGAGATCCCTCCAAGCGCTGTGCTTATGCATGAGGACAGGATGTTAGATATTATATTTTCCTAGTTAAAAATGGTGCCCTAAGTGGCCATAAAGAAAATCACTGGTACCCAACTTAATTTGTAGTATTTCCCATTTTCTCACTCGAAGATCCTAGTAAACATTAACACTATCAGCCTATAAGGAGTGCGTTGGTGCACAGTTTCATATTCCCCAGAAGGCCTTGTACGAAACTACTTCCCAGGGATCATCATTCTTCGAACATTATCCAAAATATCCACGTCAAGACCTTTTAACCACTCTTCTGTTAGATAATTCTGAGGGGTGGGTAGCTTGTAGGCATGATCTACATAAGCTGGGCTATAAGAGGCATAACCTTGTCCTTCTATATTTGATAAAATCATTTTGGTTACGTCGGCCTTTGGGAGGATCCAGCCTATTACTTCTGCACATGGAAAAAGTTCTGGTTGCATGGAAACCTTCATAATCGCTGACTTCTCTATGCTAGCATATATTGGAAAATATTCTAACCCTATATCTGGGTGCTTCAATTGGTAATCATTTGGTAGATCTCACCCTACTCGTACTCAGGTTTGCTGCCAGTGATAGCCTTAGTATCTTCGTATATAACTTCAACTCGCGTTATAATCTCTACCTTTGGATTCTCATCCGTGACTGGCACCTTCTTCTTCCCTTTTCGAGGCATATTGCTATATAAATGACAAGGCTGTTTAAACCATACGACAGTATGTTAGATTCAATATATTCCAAAAAATATAAATGTAAATGATAAATTCTACAATAAAAGAAACAGTTTGACTAGAAATTTTACTGAATCATCATGATACATATTATCCAATCTCTTGTTTCCACCCTAAATCGTGCTCTCTTGAAATGAAAAATGAACAACAGGCTCAAATATTTCAAGAGGCGAACTGAACATGGGTCAGGCAAAAGTATACTCTACTACACGAGCCCTAAGGATCTCATCACGACAACACATCTCTTTGAATGTAGCAACCCCAACATCGTCGGTGGGTAAGAAAAACAAAACCGAGGATGTCACGGAGGAAAACCTACATGGAAAACTAGGCTTTTCACCAAAATGAAAATTTCCTCCCATGACACTCCACAAAAATTCCCATTTCAACCGGCCAATGGCCGCAATCAGGCCACCCCCGCATTGGTGAAACGAAGGAGTGGTGCAGACAATGAAATGCTCATCCTCCCATAGTCCTCCTACTACACAAGACTATCAGAGAAATTCTCATGGAAAAGGCTGAGTAAACAATGGCTAGGGTAGGCATGAAAACCAGTGGCCCTAGCTAATCCAAGAGAGAAAATATTGATATCTAAGAAAAAACAAAATTACCTCGGTGGCTAAATACCTTCTGTGAAAAAAAAAGGAAAAGACCTAACCCTAACAAGTTACTACAACAAAAACGCCAAGACATCAGAACAAGCAATGGGTAAGATCCTACCTGGTTGCTGGAATGAGCTAGAAGAAGTGTGATCCCTGCTGGCTATATTTGCTCCATCGATTGACAGCTATGCAGACTCAAATGACCAACAATGACCATAAAATGTTGCCTTACAGGCTTAAATTGGCAAGCAACGCCAAGTAATAAAAGATGATCGGGTAAAAATCCCATTGGCGCCAAACGAAAAAAAATCGAAAGTAATCTAGAGAGGGGAAATGATGGTTTCGGATGGAAGAGCGGAAAGGATTCGATGTCTTTGGGTGGCTACATGCTAAATCTGCTGAAACACGATGAAGTTTTAAAGATTCCATTGGCAAAGCCAACGACTAAACACCCACATCGGCATCGGAAGATTATTCAAAAAGATCATCGATTCCATATTAGACTAAGCATCTGAAGCGTCGGCAAGGGATTCATCATCAGACTCTTCAGAAAACTCAGAAACAAACAACCAAAATGGCGGGTGGGTAAAAACAAATTCTTTCGTGAACATCGGAAACTGAAACCACAAGACAGCCCGGTATGTTGGAAAGACTGCTAATAGCCAACCAAGAATCATCGAAAAATGTTTTTCGATATCATCAGTACCATAAACCAAAGTACATCCGATGAATCAATACGCTTTTGTAACTCTTCCAGAAAGCGTGAGAAACAAAGATTCGACAAACCTTCAAACAACTCCTCCGCTATGTTGGATAAACTTCATGAGTTCATCCGATGCATTAGGTGGAAAAAAGAAGTTTTGGTTTCTTGCAAAAAAATAAGTTATGAAGAAACGCTTGTAGGATAAAGGTAGACTTTCGAGGCTTTCTAAAAATATAGAACTTCAAAGAAAGAGTAGGGGGGCCTACAATATACATTTTTTGGGATGGTGGTTGCAGTAGCAACCATTGGCGACTAACTGGCAGACACAGATCCATGAAAAAATGTATTTTGAAACAAAAATTGCTTTATGACATTTTGTCTAGATCCATTTGCCCTATTTTCTTTCAACAATTCTTTAATCATCCAGAGCTTCAAGAAATGTAAGATACAAAACTTGTCATTAATTTAAGTTCCAATGGATAAGGAAACCAGGCTTTCAAAGTCTTGATAACTCTTCCAAGGATAATATATGAGATTCATTTACCTCTACATTTGGTTACTTGTGGCCAAGACACCACAGGATCGTAACAGGATTAGAACAAGTATATTTGTTTGTTCCTCGTTCCCATGCCTTTTCATTCTTTTGATGCTTTTGTACTTTTGTCTAATGAGTCTTCTTGGATTTCTCTTTCTTACACTTGAGATTTGATTTGGGTTCTTCCATCCATAGTGTCCTTTTGTGTGAGTGATATTTCATTTAGCTCATGGTTGATGAAGAACCTTTTAGCAGTCCTTTTATTTACTGATTTATGCTTTGCAATTTTTGAGATATCCTTTTCTTTGGGAAATTTTTGACTCTGGATCCTTTTGGATTTTAATTTTGTGGCATGGGATTATTTTGAATACCATACACCTGTCTGTCCCGCTTCCTTTCCGTGGATCCTAGGCTGCAAGCTTCTTAGCGAAGATATTAAGGTGAAGTGGATGGAGCCTTAGAATAGTATTCAAGACTTCTTTAGCCTTGGTTATTTAATAGGATTTAAAATAGGACTTCAATGTGTTCAAAAATAAATTTATTTACAAGATCTATCAGATTAAAGAATGCTGTAATAATAAATTTTCAAATAGACAACATTCAATAAGCAGTTCCTGGCTCTAAAATATCCATAGTTTGTCCAAAACCCCATGTATTCCAGCACCAAATGCTGAGCTAGTTTATTTAAAATAAACTACAGTAAAGAAAAATAGCAATGAACTACATAAAGCAAATTAGAAATCAAAAAAGGAAAAACAATACTAAATAAAACAATCAAACAAAGGTTTATTTATGTACAGATGGGTTCTCTCAAAATACTAGGTGAAGTAAGGTTTGAGAGCCAATCCATTTACAAGCAGATTCTCTTCCCATCCTTGCAAATCCTGAAGTTTATATGTCAAGGAACCTAACTTTGCAGCAATCAGAAACGGGATGACCCAGAGATGTTGAAACTTAGTGTGCTTACCCTTTTCATCATGTGGGTGATCCCACTTTAGGACTAAATCTCCAACTTTGAAACTCTTATTTCTAGACTTACGTTTATCAAACCATCTCTTTACAATCTCTTGTTGGTGCTTGAATCTCTCTTTAGCTTTAAACCTATACTCTTCTAGCTTAAGCAAGGTATTGATTCTAACTTGCAATACTTCACTGTTGGATCCTCTTGAAGCTTGGGTTGATTGGGAGCCCGGGAGCAAAATGTTTGGTGGCAAAATTGCTTCCTTTCCATAGACTAGAGTGAAAGGTGAGACTCTTAAATGAGTTCTTTGGTGTGACTCTATCAGCCCAGAGTGAATTCGGGAGAGCTATATGCCAACTCCTTTGGTTTTCTATGACAGTATTCTTCAGAAATCTAATAAGATTCTTATTTGTAGATTCAACTAATCCATTACCTTGGGGATAATAATTAGCAGAATAATGTAACTTCATTCCTTTATCATTGTCAAATTTCCTTAAGTTTACTTGATGAGAAATAAGATGCATTGTCAAAAACCAGGGAAATTGGAACCCCAAACCGGGCCATAATATGTTCTTGTAGGAAGTCTATCACTGCATCTTCATTTACTTTCCATAGTGGAATAGATTCCACCCATCTGATGAAGTAGTCAGTAGTTGTAAGAATGTATTTGTAATGTAGCAAGGAATTAGGATTGATTTCTTCGATAATATCAATTCCCCACTGTTCAAATGGTTCTGAAACAAATACTAGTTTTAATGGACTAGCTGCTCTAACCAGTCTTCTTCCACTTCGTTGGAAAACATCAAATTTCCTTACATATGCATGTGTGTCTTTGAGCAAGGTTGGCCAATAGTATCCTTCCCTTAAGATCTTATGGGCAGAGGTGTCTCCTGAATAATTCCCTCCAACAGGACCATCATGCAATTCTTTAACCACTTTAGCCACATCTTCCTATTCTAAACATCTTGGAAGAACTCCATCGTAATTCTTTCTAAAAAGAACTCCCTCAATGAATTGATAGGAGGATGATTTCAGTCGTAGTTCTATTCTTTGCTTTGAACTCCAATGTTCTTGTAAATAACCTTGCTGGGGATAATGTATCAAGTCTCTATATCATGATTCTGGATTTGTAAAAATGGGACACATATCAATCATATGAACTTCGGCTTCATTATCCCAATCACTTTCCTCACCATCTTGACTCGTAGCCATTAGTTTGTAAAGTCCTTTTCCTTTAATAATGGTTGTTAGTTTAAAATCTAAATCACATTCTTGTAGAGCCATAACCCAATTTCCTCTTCTCTCACCCAACTCCTTTTGTACGAAAAGGCTTCGGACTGCTGGGTGAGGAACAATCATCTTAGTCCGATTCTTAAGTATATATGGCATGAATTGCTTTACCGCTTTAAACACTGTGTAAGCTTGCTTGTCAATGGAGGGATAGTTCAATTCAGCACCTTGTAGACCAGTGCTCATAAATGAAATAGGGAATTTGTCTCCCCCTTCTTCCTTTTGCGTCAGCACAGCTGCAAGCAAATTGTCAGAGGCAAAAGTGTACAATTTGAAGTATTTATTGAAATCAGAACTTCTAAGTGAGGGTGCATGTACTATTTCTATTTTGATATCAGTAAATGCATCCTTTTCTACATCAATCCATTTAAAATGTACATTCTGCTTGATCATTTGCTACAAAGGTTCGACTATTTGTGCAAAATCAGGCACAAACCTTTGCATGAAATTAATGGTCCCGATAAATGATTGCATACCCTTCTTATTGTGGGGCAAGGGAATCTGCACTATCGCTTCAATCCTTTATGGGTCTATAGAGATTCCCCTTTTAGAAATGACATGACCTAGTAGTTTCCTTTCCAGCACTACGAAAACACATTTCTTGGGATTCAATGAGATACCGTATTTTCGACAACGCTCAAAAATTTGTTTTAAATGATATAGATGTTCTTCTTTTCTCTTAGAATACACTGTTACATCATCCAAGTATACCACCACACTCTAGCCTATCAGTCCCCAAAAAGCTATGTCGATGGCTCTTTGGAAAGTGGCTCTAGAATTAATTAATCCAAAGGGAATTCTCCTAGAGGCAAAGGTTCCCCACTTTGTACGGAATGTAGTTTTCAGTCTGTCTTGTCTACTACCAATAATTGATTGTATCCCAAAAACCCATCCAACAAAGAGAATAAGTCAGAGCCATACACCATCTGCAAAATCTTCTCCATGGGAGGGACTGGATAATTGTCTTTGTCTGAAGAACGATTTAGATATCTAAAATCCACACAGAGTCTTATTTCTCCATAATTCTTCCGAATTGGTATCAAGTTGACTACCCATTCTAAATGTCTAACCTTGAAAATAATCTTGGCATCCAATAATTTTTTTAGTTCACATTGAATTAAGGGCTCAAGCTTAGGATGCATATTACGAAGCTACTGCTGGAAAGGATTTACACCCGCTTTAATAGGAATTATGTGTTGAACTATGTGAGTGTCATATGTCTTTAGATCATCATAAGTCCATGAAAATACATCTTTATACTGCTGAAATAAATTGATGAACTTACTTCTTTCCCCTGGAGAACAACATTTCCCCAAGTTGACATACTTGGGTTTAGCCTCTATTCCCAAATTGATCAACTCATACTACATTGCTGAGCTATGCATTTTAACGTTCAATGGCCTTTGGAACTGGTTATTTAAATCAAACATACCCTCTAATGTCCTCACCCCTTTTGGTATGAAATTACTATTCTGGAGATTCGCTTGGTGTTCCTCATCATCAATAACTGCATCTTTAAAAGTTTCCTCATTTTTTAAGAATTCCAAAATCTACTGGTCATCATCAAACACTCTCAGATTGGTGACATTATCAGGTACTGATTACTTGAAAATCAATTCAATGGAACATTTGTTATTCGTGGGCACCAACCTGGCAGTAGATGTAGCTAATAAATCAGTTGCTACATTTTTTAGTCTAGGAATAGAATTAATATTAAAAGCCTCAAAATTTGTTATGAGTCCCCAAACTTCATTTTGATATCCTTTTAAATGAGGAGATAAGCAATGGATTGTATTGCAGACTTGTTTTACAATTATTTCAGAGTCTCCAAGAACTTTTAAATTCCTAACTTTAAACTCAATTGCTTTTTTCATTCCTTGAATCAATGCTTTATACTCAGAGGTGTTATTCATGCATTCAAACTCTAATCTACAAGAAGAAAAAAATGTTTTTTTTTAAATTTTTTTATTTTTTTTTATTTTTTTTCCTGGATCAATTAGGACACAACTGGCCCCCGATCCTTCTTGAATTTTTGAACCATCAAAATACAATAACCAAAACTAATTTTCTACTTCTAAAGCACTAGTTCTATTTTCTAAAACAGAAACTAAACTAATTATATTACAATCAATATTGTCAGTGCGAGAAAACTGAAGGAGATTGGACTGTTAATCTTACTCACTACTGGCCTCTTCTACTTGATAATTTCTCAGTTCAAGTTCTAAAAAACTATTTCCCAAAATGGAATGTGCAAAATTCACAGGTTCATTTTTTCCTTCAAGATGTGTCTCATTATATTTCATGTGTGGTTCTCTTAGTACTTTAATTTGATTCTGACACCCATTGTAAGGTAACCATAAGTGTGACCAATATGTGGCAAAATAACCATTAAGCTTTTCATACCAATCCCTACTTAGTAGTAAATCATAAGATTCAGGGATGTCAACTACCATAATATCGATGTACTGACATACTCTTTCATCAGCTGCTAATCGAATCAACACATTTTTCAAACTCCCTTGCCACTTTAACTACAGTTCTGTCCAACTAAATAATTTGACTCGCACAAGGGGTAGGTTTCCTATTTATATTTTTACAAACTAACAAAGGCATGACATTTGAAGAGGCTCTAGAATCAACCAGACAATTGTGTACATTCAAATTAAATATCTCAAAGGTCAGCAAGAAAGGTTTAGTTTGAGACTTAGACTTGCCTCCAATGCTGGCTTCATTTATCTCCTTATCCAATGGGACATTGTCTTGAGATTTTTCAGGGTGGGGACCCAAGGATTCCAAAAGTTTCTTATTCTATTGTGATAAATTGCACATTTCAAACAATGAAACATTTTCCTTGGTTTTCTTAATATCTTCTACTATATCATATCCCATTTCTGGTTCCACTGATTTTTTCTTATTATTCTCTAAGTTATTGTCCACAACCTTTACTGGTTTACTTATTGCTTGAGTTTTCTGCTTTGCTATGACCTTTTCAGGTACGGGTGGGTTTTGAGTCTTATTGGTAAGCCTTTTCATGCTTTCTTGGAACTTCTTAATCTTGGGCAATAAAATATCATATGTTATCGGTCCTTGACTTCTTGTTGTGACGTTGATAGCCGAAAGTTGTATTTCCTCAGTGGGTTCTTCTTCTTCTTCTTCTAATTCCAATGTGGTAATACAATCCCACAAAACTATAGTTGTCTCCTCTAAAGTTGTTTATTTTTCAGTTTCTTTTTATTCTTTAACTTCAGGTTCTATTAGTTGAACATCCAACAGCTGATTCATGACTAAGTTCATAAAATTAATCCACAGAGGGAAACTTTTCTCATAGTGAGGTTGTTGGTGAAAAGTACAAAAATTGTCCATACCAACTTCGGTGAGATTTAGCAGAGGAATTGTTGGTGGATGGTTGGAGTGGACTATTTTATTCTTTATTCTTGAAAAATTGTCTTAATGGTTTCCTAGAAGAACTTGCTTCTTTATATTTCTCTAAGTCAACAAACTTGTTTGAGAGTTTTTGTAGCATTTTAACCACATTGTCCAATTCGTTCGAACGTTATTCTTTGGTCTTAGTCAGCAGTAAAGGATTCTTATTAAAAAAATTTACATCTGAATCTACAGACTGTTTATTTATACTTTCGAGTTGTTCTTACACCTTCTAAGCCTCTTCATAGGTTTCCAACAGCAAGGGTTTTACTGACCTTTTCATGAACATTTCTATCTCAGGTGAAAGTACTGAAGAAGAGTATTCCATTAATGTTTCTTCAGCAAGAATTATAGCAGCATTGAATTTTTTCAAATGGTGAGCAAGCCTATGATTAAAATCAAGCACTTTCTCTTTTTTCTCCATCTTCAGATCAAGTAACTCTTTCATCAGAGTAGTCGTGGTTCTTTGGCATCCAAACTTGTTCTTAAAAAATCTTTCAAATGTATTCCAGTTTGTGATGGAATTCTCCTGAAGACAAAAATACCACGACGCTACTTTTCGTTTAAGAGTATGTGGAAACAATCTACATACTACATCTTCGTGTTCTATAGTTGATAAAACTGCTAAGAATTTTTTTTGTAAATTATCATCCACATCAATTCCTTCTGTAGGTTCAAGCTTGGGTAATGACTTCTCAAGATTTGCAGGTAAATTATGCAATGGAGCTTCCAGGTAAGAGGGGTTCTAGCCTTCCAAGCTGGTGGTGGAGGTGGCTGATTAGCATTTGGATTTACAGGTGCATTTACAGCTACATTTCCAGCCATGATTTGAGGTGGAGAAAAAGGTTGATATTGGATAGGGTGTCTAAAAGGTGAGAAATACAGGGAATCAAGTCCCTTCTGATCAAGAGCTTGGACAATTTCTTGAAAGGTTAAATCTACCAGCTCTTCAAAATCTCTCACTAACACTAAGTCTTCTATGAAAGGGCACTCTTTCTTGTAAGCTTGTCTTCTAGGTAATTTGGGGATGTTCGACAATCCTCCAAGATTCTTTGCATATGACCTTGTGATTCTTCTTAAATCATTAACTAATTCGAGAGAAGGAGGATAAAGAAACTCAGGATCAACTTTTACTTAAGGACTAGCGTCCTTGGGAAAACTGGTTTCAGACCTGTCACCAGTGGAATACTCTTGAGAAAATGGATTTCCTCGGCCAGCCATGCACTGGCGGTCCTCCTTCTAGCGACAATAAACTGTTGATTCCTGGAAAAATCCCAGGTATCGATAGTAGGGGTTCTCCCCAATAACCGTTCCCAAATAGATCGTTTATTGTTTGATATGGGGAACCCGTCGGGTTTGCGGTCTGGCTACCATTGATTTAAGGTGTAGTTTTAATCTCTTTTACTGGTTGTGGCTCGATCCACCATTTATATATTTTTATCTTTTAGGTATGGATTGAAAGTGCCTAATATTAAATGAAAGTAACATAACACAGCAACTAATCTATTCTAACCTATCCCCGAGGAGGAAGATTTATATTAAATAAGAATGAACAATGTACTGTATGGTTTGCATAAAGTATTCTATAGATAGCTGATGAATCCAAGATACATACACACAACAAAAAGTTAACAAAGAGATAGCTCCATGATATTAAAACATTCATCATTCATGGTTGCATAAGATTCATCACATAATGTAAAATCAGTCATAACTTAGAAGTAGTTCAAAGGGTTAGGAACGATCTCACATATTGTATATATTGCTAAACAAGAAATAGTTCTCCATTCAACTTTACATAACATGATTTGAGACCTATGCAACACTCTCTCCAGCAAAAATCCATCTTCTTCATTATAAAAGGAAATAGTTCTTCTTACAATAAGCTTCAACAACTATGTGAGTGAAAAGTCCTTTCTACATCTACTTTACCTATACTTATACAAATTACAAAAATGAATATTCAGTTTCCCCAACCTTTTGGGCTTCCTCGACTCTTCCTTTACAAAATTTTGTCGTTTGGTGCATTACTAGAAAAAGAATAAATACAAAAATGTATAATCTTTAGATTGTGAATAAGAAAAATCTAAATGGGCCCAATTGGTTTCTTAATAAAAATGTCCCATGCTTGTGCTTCTTCACTGATGACTCGATATTCTACAGGTTCCAATACACGCACTTCCACTTCATGCTTTGACAGTTGAGACTCGATTTCCTTCAGTTTGGGTACATTCTGACTCAAAGATTCCTCTAATAGGAGCTTGTGGCCTGAATCTTGTATAATCCAGATCCTGATGTCTTCCTCACTAACAGGCTTGAGCTTGGATATGATTTCTTCCCATTTTAGCAGCCTCTCTTGCAAGTTCTTAAAATGTTCCTCCCTAACTGGGAAATCCTTGTCGAGGGCACCTGTTAGAACCATACACTCATTATGAAAAAAATGTATGCATTTGTAGAATTCAACACACTTTTCAATAGTTTTCTCAATGGATGTGTTTAATCTGATTGTTGTTATACACCCGAAATTCAATATGGCCACCTCCATCTTAAGACTTGCTGTAGACTTCTGAGGTATATTTGATGGAAATGATGGATGGGTTCCTATCCATGTTAACTATTTTTTTACAAGTTCAACCACCTATGATAATATTTTCTGGAATTTTGATGAGCTGAGATCTAGTTCTTTCAATCTAACCTCAATTTATTTAACTCTATACATATCCCCTGCAAGACTCAACAAAACCAAATTTATCTCTTTTTGCAGTATTAAGGCTTGATTCTGGAAAGGGGTGATATCCATCTATTTCTCCTTTTCCACTTGAAGTTGTTCTTTGAATAAAAGTTTATGAGCTTATAGCTCCTCTACTCTCTTGCTCACTGCATCTCCTTTCTATTATGCTTCTACAACCTGCTTCTTAAGATCTTTCTTTTCTCCTTCAATGATATTTACTGATAATACCAGAGCATCCTTGTCAGATTGGAAAATTTGGCATGCCTCTCTTGGCTTCTCAATCTCACTAAGAATATCTTCATGCTTCCTCTTCAAGCTTTGTCCCTCGCCTCTTTCCTTCTTCAGAGTTTCCTTCATTTGGACAACCTTCTTCTTAATTGTTCCAAATTATTCATTATTTTATCCACATTATCTTCATTTGCAAGGGCTGAGGCTACACCTTCCTTTGCAAGATGTATTGGTTCCTTGTCAGTCCCATGGACGATTGTTTTCTCAGTTACCATGATTCCTTGCTTTTTCCCAGTGTCCACCTTCTTCTTAGTTCTCATGACAATTCTTTTCTTATTTTTGTCATAAAAGTGGTATTTAAATCGGCTACCTCCTGCTCTTGAGATGGGATGAAAGGGATTAATTCAAACCCTAATTTCGGAGCTGGATCTTCTATGGATGTGCTACTAGATGGGACAGATGATTCTATCAGATCATCATGATATTGAGTCTGCTCCATATTTGCGCGATCTTGTTCCTCTTGATATTTTTTCTGATGCTCTTCATCTGCTTTCTCTTCCTGGTCTCTTTCCCTGTCAGCTGCTTCCAATCTTAACCTTTCGACCTCTCCTTATTGTTTCTTTTTCTCGGCTTCTTCTTTGGCTCTCATTTTCTCAGCTTCTTCTTCTTCTAACCATTGTTCTTCTTCTTGTGATAGTTTGAGTGCCTCCTCTTCTCTTTTCTTTGCAGCTTCCTCTTCTTGTCTCTTTTGCTGCTCAACAGCTTTTCCCTTTCGCCCTACGGTCGTTATATTTTGCTTAAATATTTTCCTTAGGGCTGTCAAATTTTGGGCACTCTGGAATATTTCCCCTATTTTATCCTAATAATTGTTTTACTCAAAATGCACCCCTACAGCTACAAAATAGTTAGCAACCTCGTCTTCAGAATCATTTCTATGAAAGCTCATTTCTCCAAAGTGGAAGTACTCTAACTCCTTTACAAAATATGGTGCACTCTTCACCTTGGAGAACTTATAACTACCTACATAGAACGTGAGTGGTGGGTATATATCCTTCTACCGATCAACCTATAAGGGATGCATAGTTTCATATTCCCCGGAAGGCCTTGTATGAAACTACTTCCCAAGGACCAGCATTCTTCAAACATTATCCAAAATATCCAGGTCAAGACCTTTTAACCGCTCTTCTGCTAGATAATTCTGAGGGCTGGGTAGCTTGCAGGACTAAGCTACATAAGCTGGGCTATAAGTGGCATAACCTTGTCCTTCCGTATTTGAAAAAATCATTTTGGTTACGTCGGCCTTTGGGAGGATCCATCCTATTACTTCTGCACATGGAAAAAGTTCCGGTCGCGTGGCAACCTTCATAATCGTCGAACTCTCTATGTTGGCATATATTGGAAAATCCTCTAACCCTATATCTGGGATGCTTTGATTGGTGATCATTCGGTAGATATCCCCCCACTTGTACTCAGGTTTACTACCAGTAACATCCTTAGTATCTTTGTATATAACTTCAACTCACGTTATAATCTTTACCTTTGGATCCTTGTCCGCGGTTTGCACCTTCTTCTTCCATTTCTGAGGCATATTGCTATATAAATAACGAGGCTATTTAAGCCATACAACAGTATATTAGATTCGATCTATTCCAAAACATATAACTGTAATTGATAAATTCTACAATAAAAGAAACAATTTTAACCAAAATTTTTACCGAATCATCATGATACATATTAGCCAATCTTTTGTTTCCACCCTAAACTGTGATCTCTTGAAATGAAAAATGAACGATAGGCTCAAGGCTTTCCAGAGGGGGATTGAAAATGGGTCACATTAAGGTATACTCTACTACATGGGCAGTAAGTATATCATCATGACAACTCATCTCTTTGAACGTAGTGACTCCAACACCGTCGACGGGTAAGAAAAACAAAACCGAGGATCCTGGGGAGGAAAACCTACATGGATAACAATGGTTTTCACCCAAAATGAAAATTTCCTCCCATGACACTCCACAAAAATGCCTATTCCAATCGGCCAATGGATGAAATATTGCCACCCCCACATTGGTGAAATGAAGGAGTGGTGTAGACAGCGAAACACTCATCTTCCCACAGTCCTCCTACTGCACAAGACTATCAGAGAAATTCTCATGGAAAAGGCTGAGAAAAAAATGGCTGGGGTAGGCATGAAAGCTGACAGTCCTAGCTAACCCAAGAGAGCAAAGCTTCATACCTAAGAAAAAACAAAATTACCTTTGTGTATAAATACCTTCCGCGAAAAAAAAAGGAAAAGACCTAACCCTAACAAGTTACTACAACAAAACTGCCAAGGCATCAGAATAAGCAATGGGTAAGATCCTACCAGGCTGCTGCAACAAGCTGGAAGAAGCATGATCCCCACTGGCTAGATTCACTCAATCGAATGATAGCTCTACAGACTCAAACAACCAACAATGATAGTAAAATGTTTCCTTATGGGCTTAAATAGGAAAGCAGCTCCAAGTAATAAAAGAGGCTCGAGTAAAAACCCCGTTGGTGCCAAATGACAAAACATCAGAAGCAATCTAGAGAGGGGAAGTGATGGTTTCAGATGGAATACAAGAAAGGATTTGATTTCTTTGGGTGGATACATGCTAAATCTGCCGAAACCATGGTGAAGTTTTAAATATTCCATTGGCGAAGTGAACTACTAAACATCCACACCTGAATCGGAATATTATTCACAAAGATCATCAGTTCCATATCAAACTAAGCATACGAAGTGTCAGAAAGGGATTCATCATCAGACTCTTTGGAAAACTCGAAAACAAATAACCGAAACGGTGGGTGTGTGAAAACAAATTCTTCCGCGGACATCGAAAACTGAAACCATAAGACAACCCGGTGCATCGGAAAGACTGCTGATAGCCAACCAGAAAACATCGAATTTTTTTTTCCGATATCATCGGTACCATAGACCAAAGTACATCCAACAAATTGGTAATATTTTGTAAGTCTTCTGGAAAGCGTGAGAAACAAAGACTCGACAGACCTTCAAACAACTCCTCCCTTCAAACAACTCCTCCACTATGTTGGATAAACTCCATGAGTTCATCTGATGCATCGGGTGGAAAAAAGAAGTTTTGTTTTTTTGCAAAAAGCTAAGTTATGAAGAAACTTTTGTAGGACAAAGGTATACTTTGAAGGCTTTCTAAAAACCTAGAACTTCAAAGAAAGAGTAGGGGGCCCTAAAATATAAAATTTTTGGGATGGTGGTTGTAGCAACAAAACCTACGTAAGAAACAAGAAAATTAAATGGTTAGCTTAGCAGCTAAGTAAGTCATAATTTAACTTTTAGTCCTTTTTGCAAAACATGTGTAGCAGAGAATACTCTTATCTTTGGTGTATGACAATCTCTAAAACTTTAATAGCTAGGAGTTTAGGCTCATTTACCATAGGTAAAGTTGTAGCTAGAACTTGACTTAACTAATATATATATATATATATATTGTAAGAATATATGGTTTGTAGAAAATGAACATTACAAAATGGTATTAGAGCGAGGTTATAAAAATCAAACCTAATGAGACATCACATAATCACTTTGATATATATATAATTTAATATGGTTGAACAATATCTAGGTAATGCAATTTATGAAAAATAAAAAATGAGTGAATATTTGTTGAATAGGTGGACATATCAATGGATAAACCAGGACGAATCATGGAAGAAGAGCTAGCACCTGAGGGTATGCCCGTTTTAGAAAATACAAGTCTCTATTTGGAACTTGACGTAATACATAACGCTGAAATGCAATTAGAAATGTTAGAACCTATGAGAAGTTTGAAGGCTAACTTAGATAGTATCAAGGAAAACAATATCAAATAATGAAGGTTAAATTAGATCAAGAAGAGATAAATGAGCTAATATTAAAATTTTTGATAGACCCACAGAAAAACAATGGCTAAAATTAGTGCAGTACCAAAAGAAAAGGAAGGGAAATATAAAACGTAGCGGCAGTGAGGAAACTACAGATAATGTCCATTTAACCACTTAGGACTTAAAGAAACATGATGAAATGAGTTAAAATAAATAAAAATAAAAAACTGTGGAGATATAAGGAAAATTTAAGAAGTTGAGACCCCTGATGTTTGATGGAGAATCTGAAGAGGTTGTTGAAGCGTGGTTACTAAATATAAAATGATACTTCCAAGTATACATATATGATGATAATTTGAGAGCACATTTAGCTATTTTTCGGTCAACCAGGAAGGATGCTCTATGGTCGTAGAAGGCTAAAAGTGTAAACAATATACATGGTAAAGAGTTGAACTGGAAAATTTTAAAAAAAAATGTTGAAAAAAACATGCTGGAATTGTATTATGATGAGCAAGCCAAACAGTTTAACGATTTACTATTGGGGTAGCTAACTATGGAGGAGTTTGTAACTAAGTTTGTAAATTTACAACGGTATGTACTTTACTTAAGGGATGAAGAATCTAAGGTATGTAGGTTTATTAGTTGTTTAATTCCGTCTTATAAGGATAAAATTAAATTGGCATGCCTAAGAGTATGGATTAAGCAAATAGAAAATATAAATTGTGTTATCTTTTATTTAAACAAAGATCATAATTAAGCAAAAATGGGAAAAAAGTAGAATGAAAATATGGATCAACAAAGGAAAGGATATAAACCTTTTTCTTTTATAAGAGGAAAATGAATCCATATGTAATGTCGCTACATGGAATTTTGGGAAAGAGTGCTTTTTGGACAATTTTTGAGCTTTACTAGTCAAGACTCTAGATGGTTCCAACTTTCACCAAATGGTCCCAAATTTGAAAGGAAATGGTATGGTTAGCCTTAAAACATACCAAGATGGTTTATGGAAACTTTTTATCTAACTGTATACCTCTGAAACATTATTTGGGTCTGATGAAAAAAAGGCCAAAATTACTAGGAAATTGTGTTGAAATTCCCCCTAGGGTGTACTCCAACAAGGCTTCCCAAATCATGTACGAACCTCCCAAATTTGTAAGAAAATTTTGGGAACTGATATAATACCTCATGGAATGTCATTAAACATGGTTATTAGTTATGAAAACTGGTTATAGAGTTCCACATTTGTTTGTTAACTTTAAGTGAAATTACTTATGGGGAAATTGCATAACTAGCTCGATTTTGACAGATGAAAGGTAGAGTTAAAGACTCAGATTAGGATGTGACATATAGAGACCATATACAACATAACAATTTCTGGAAAAAAATTATTAAACATCATAGAAATACCCGCATACAATTCTTGTTTAGAAGTCATTCAATATGGGAGCCAAAATCCATGAAAACTAGTGATACAATGGAATGAGAATGCAAGATTTTCACACTATGTTGCACCTGGAAATTCCACATTTCCTTTAAAACTCCCACAAATCCTAAAATAATCCATCTTTTTCATCCTTTTTCCCATATCTTGGAGGGCCGATGCCTTTCTTCCCTTTACACAGAGCACTAACGGTGATTCTCACAGTGGAGCAAAAAGCGTCGGTGCTCTCTTTCTTTAATAAAAACCTAGGTCGGTGCCTATGTCCTTTCTACAAGGAGTGCTGATGGTCCAAAAAATAGGAAAAAAGAAGGTTCTGGAAGCTTCCATGTGGAATCCTCCGTGGATTTAGTTCCTACATACTTGGGATAGGTAGCACCCGCCTCCCTCACCTGTTGGGATCATATCTTATCCATTTTCCAAGTCACCTCATGGGTTCTAGGACTATAAATGAAGCCTTTATGATGGGAAGTGAAGGAGGCCAAGAAAAGTATCCTTATACTGTTAGTTTGAAGTCTGAATCAAAGGTAAATTAGGTTTGGCTCATGTTTGGAGAGATCTTCATAGCTATAGAGGATTGTAGATGTTCTTGTTGAGATTGAAGCCGTTGACATCAAGGCTTGGTTGTACTTCTTTCTCTTTCATAATTAATACAAAGACATTCCCCTTTCCTATATCTGATGTATTGATTTTAATTAGATATTATTGGACTCCTTGATCATTGATATAAATAATCAATTTATCATGATGCTCTCACCTTGTTTGTTTTTCTTTTGATTTGTTTTGCAGGTATTGAACCATTGCAAGGGATTTTTGAGAAAAGGCAAGGAGATCTAAGGTTGAGGTATATTGTATTTCATTTTATTTAAGTTGATTATTTAAGAAAATGATGTGTTGCTATGTATTTTTGTTCTATGCTTGTGACTTACAGTGCAAAGGAACAAGCAGTGTCTGCATTGATTAAGAATTCCTTACAAAAAAATTGGCGACCATACTGGGGATAATAAATACGGTCAGATTTGGGGAATATCTAGTCAGATCTGGTGCAGATCCAATCATATCTACAAACTTTGGTAATAATTCCATCTATGAAGGTTATTTCTCTCTCCTTTTAGTCATTTCAGTTAACAAGGTAAGCCATTTATCTTACTTTCCTGATTATTGCCTTTTTTCTGTGTAGGTTTTCACCCTTTTCATTCCAAATCAGTATTTTCATTTTTCTCCTACAGGCCTTTGTCCTTTTAGTTTACTGTTCAAGAGGTGCACCTCTATTTGGTTGATAGAGAACCGATCCTCTTAGGGCACCTTTCCTTGCTTCATCCAGCGTGCTAACAACCCCTTGTTATTGAATTGACAGAGCGCCAATGGCGCATGTGTGCAGAAGATTAAAAGCGTCGATCCAACCTACGATGCTATGGTACAGTGCCTCTCAAAACTCCGAGGTAGGCCTTTAAAACTGCTTGTCAAGTTTTTAATTTCCTTGAAAAAGGTTATTTTTCAATTTGTTTGAACTATCTTGTTCTCTGAATATTTTCTGAGTGATTTTCTTGTTTTTATGAACCTGATTCTCTTTTTGAGCTCAAATCCAAAAACTTTATCTTCTTCATTGTTATAAAAGAAAGTGGAAAAATAGTTCAGTTTTGGTTTTTTTAAGGAAGTGTCTGAAAAATTCCTTTTGAAAAGAAAACCTATAGCCTCTTTCTAGAGTTAGTCTCTTTTTAAAGCTTCTTGGTGTGCCTCATATTTTCTAGAAAAATACAAAAAGAATTGTGTTACTTTCCTCTTGTTTATTCTTACGAATGTTTTTATTTTCATTTGCATGAGTGATTTAGAAGAATATGTCTTTTTGACATTGTAGCAAAAGTTAATTTTTGCATGCACATTAGAGGCTCAGTTTTCTTTCTTGCATTTCAGAGACTTTAGAGTGCTTGTTGAAAGAGATTTTTTTTTCAAAAAACTTTCTTTGCATTCTTGTTAGATCTTGTTTCGATTGTTGAAAGTGGCATTTTATTTAGATTGTTGTTTAAAATAAAAAGAAAAAGGTTTCTTCCTTACCCTAGCTAGATCTCATCGAAGTCAAAAAGTGCATTTACATCTAGATTAATTTGCATTATTGTAGATAACACATCACAAATATTCACCTAATCATACAAATAAAATCAACGGTAGCTTTAGGATAAAATTGTATAGAAAGTTGAGTGATAGATTAGTGACGTGTTCGGGCGTCGTAAAACGTAGTAGCTGTTGTCAATTTGTCTGAACTACAACCCGGGACTCGTACGGTTCTTCCACATACCATTGGTATATTGAACAACCTTTCACGTACCCTTGAGGTATATAGAAAGGTACTTCATGTATTCAATTGTATATCAAAAGGCCCATTGTGGACGGTTTTGCATTTACAGTACTACTACCGATTTGAGCTCCCATGTACCTTACATATAACAGGAGACCCCACTAGGATTCCTTGTCCAACTGAGAAAAACCCTTTGGTCGTCTTGTTTGGAGCAATGCATCGAAAACAACATTCGGGGAGATTACTACATATGTACCCCTAAGGTATATCGAGAGTTGCAGCTTCTTGACAATCCTGGTGAGAGACTGACTATTTTGAGCCCATCCTATCACTTAAGACTACTTGTGACCTTTAGCTCTATGTAGGTTTGTTTGAGTGTTTTTCCCCTTTTTGACTTAGATTAGATAACTTCAGTCACCACCAAGGCTGAGCAACTTACTAGACATCATTCTTGTAGATTGCAGGGTTTACCTCCTGACTCTCCTCCTACCGTGGAAGGAAAATAAGGGGTAAACATGAAACAACCAGCTTCTATGGATGCTCCTATAGGAACTACCTCAGCTAGTGAATCCAGAGATGATTTCACTGTTTATACAAACCCTTTGGTCCAATTTCCTCCTGTGGCTAATATTCATTCGCCAATAGAAAGTGATGCCGCTAATCCTATTGAAGCAGACTTTGGCACTAATGCTCCTTTTTGGAGGACTTATTTGGGGCAATCCATTTATGATTTTCGGGTTATTAGACCTTCACTTGAGAACCCTCCTCTAGGGGAGGATGAATATAGAAGAATTCAAGCTTCCCTTGATCAAGCTCGTAATTTTTCAGAAAGAGTAAAAAGATTTATTACTACACCTATGTCTCATAAAGAACCTATTTCAACACTTTTACCCTATTTGTTAGACCCATGGCCTATTGGATATCATACCCTTGCTGAGATTTTAGCTCTTATTCCAGAAATTCCAGATAGTGGTGAGACTTCTAATAATCCAGGTAAAAATCCCATCCCTACAGTTTCACATCACGAGTCTGTTTCTCATCCTCCCATACCCATAGTAGTTGGGGGGCAATCCACATCTCAAGTGGTGTCATCACATTCTAACATTGAGGGGAAACCTCCGGTGTGGGTTACGTCACATGCTGGTAGGATTTTTACTAATTCTAGACAAGTCTCAGTTGTAGAAAAACCTACAGTAGTTGTCCTTCCTACTAATACCAATGTGGTAAATCCCCCATATAATACAGGCCAACCCTTAGGAGTACAATCTATTATCAATCCAAATTCTTGGGGATATACGTATCCCGGGAATCAGCCACCCTCGACTCAACCAGCTTATCAACCTACTCCATCGGGGGTTGTCTATCCTAGAATTCCTTACCTTGGGAATGCTTTTATGCCATGGGGACAACCAAATTGGTCTAATGTCCCATATTATGGAGGATCTTATGTCCCTACTGCTAGAGGATATAGACCTCAAGCTAGAGGACTTCCTCCTAGAGTACCTCCTAGAGGACTTGGAGGACCTGGAGGCCCCAATGGACCTTTTGGAGGACCTCCTTCTCAAGGACGTCCACCTGGAGGACCTAGAGGACCTGGAGGATCTGGAGGACCTCCACCTAGAGGACCTAGATGATCTAGAGGACCTCCACCTATAGGACTTGGAGGATCTAGAGGACTTCCACCTGGAGGACCTGGAGGCTCACCACCAAATGGACCACCCCCTGGAGGCCCACCTTCGTAGAGTGGCCCTTCATCTGGAGGACCTTTGAATAATCAAAAACATAATCAACAAGCCTTGGGGGCATCATCTATACATATTTATCAATCTACCTACAGTCCCACTAGTCAACAAATGCCATATCAGTACTACTAGTACCCGCAGCCTAACCAACAATTGCCATTTTTGACAACTTTTGATTTACCAAATTTGTCTAGATTGATAAATGATCCAATCCATCATGACCCCTCTTGTCCAGCCATTCCAGTCAAGTTACCTTCCAATATACCCAAATTTGATGGTAAACTTGGTGAGGATCCAAAAAACCATGTGATGAATTTTCATCTTTGGTGTTCATCAAATTCATTAATGGATGGCTCGATCCATCTATGACTATTCCAACAAACCCTCACAAGTATTGCTGCCAAGTGGTACATCGAGCTACCACAACACTATTTTTGACACTTCAATGCTTTAGCTGTGGCCTTTTTAACACACTTTCAGTTACCCATTTGGTACAAAACATGTACCGACCTATTGACCTTGCTTTGACAAACTGTTGATGTAATTGTAACTTTGGAATGTATTCATATATGTATCTTATGTCTTGTAACCCGATGATTATTTCGAGATGTATCTATTATGTAATTGAGTCATGTTGTCATGCCCCAATTTTCTAATTGGGAGGATCTATAATGTAAACAAGTCCTGTCAAGTCATAGTGGGTAACCGTCCGATTGTCTAAGGGTTAAAGTCCCCGCAGTTCCGAGGCACTAGGGTTATTAGACTCTCCTAGTAGAGGTCAGCCCTAGTAGGGTTTTAGCCATGCTGGGATTAGTATAAATAGAGAACTGGAGTCTCTATTTATCACACAACTCATACACACTCAAGTGTAGCGCATATTTGAGGAAGGAGAAGACACTAGGGCCAAATAAGAAGAAGGATACTACTGTCGGAGATCACTTACTGTTTTGGGATTTTCTATTTTGGTGCTGATTCTATCTCTGAGGAAGTTGCGGGGTTTTCTCCATTTATGGAAAAACACTGTGTTCATTGTCTCTTGTGTTTGATTGTTGTGCTTGTTATTCTCTCAGTTAAAGATCCTAATAATGCTAGCTTAATGTTGAAAAACTAACATGGTATCAGAGCTAACCTGAGAAGAAGACACTATGCAGCTGTGGGAAATAGGGATTCCTAGTTTGTGGATCTTCCTCCATAGATTTTCAGCAAAAGTAAGGTGGAATAACTCTCCTCATTATGGTGCATATTTCTGTCGAAGCAGAATCCAATTCTGAGGTTTTTTAGTTTTGGACTCGACACTGCTGCCGGAAATTAGGGCTTTTCATAGAAGAGGAATTTTTTAGTGAGCCCAAGCCTGGATTGATCTCCTCCCCAAAATCAAATTCAGGGATAAATTTCAAGGCATTTGGGTGGATAGAACTCCGAAAAAGCAAAACCCTAATTTGCTCCTAATCCAGTACTGCAAGAGTTCAGCTCCAAATCCAGATATGACATCTTGACCTGGTAAGCTCTAAATATTTTGTATTTCCATTTTAGGTTCTTAGTTTAAGATGTCTCATCATACCAAGCTTGATGAAAATCTTGACGGAGTTGATAACTTCCGAGCCTGGAAGTATAGGATCTCCCTAGTCCTGGAAGAAAATGAGTTAGACTCCTACATCCATGAGGAGGTTCCAGTTCTAGAGGGAGATGAGGCTAAGGCCTTACATAAGTAGAATATGGTTATGGCAAAGAGGATAATTGCTGATTCTATCAAGGATCACCTTATCCCACAGGTGTCCTCCCTCAAGACACCTAAAGCTATGTTTGATGCCCTAACCAAATTGTTTGAGGGGAAGAACATAAAATGGAAGATGACTCTGAGGAATCAACTGATGAATGTGAAGATCCAGAATGCAGAGACCATCCAATATTACTTCACAAGGGTTTCTTAGATCAAGGAACAATTGGAAGTAGTAAATGAAGAAGTGGAGAATGCAGAAATTGTGATGACCACCTTGAATGGTCTCTCCAGGACATGGGACTCTTTCATTCAAGGGATCTGTGCTAGAAATAAGTTAGTCAAGTTCAGCAGACTGTGGGAAGAATGTTCTCAAGAAGAAGCTCGGATAACATCTCGAGAAGAGAAGATGGGAAGTGAAGATCAAGCTCTCACAGTACAATCCAAGAAGTCCAAATCTAGCCATCATAGAAGTAAGTACTCTCATCATAGAAATAACTCTAGAAAGTCTAGAGATAGGTATAAGTACATTTTCTATACATGTGATGAAACATGACACTTTGCTAGAGATTTTCCTAAGAACAAAAGTAGCTCTCACAAGAAGAAGGGACACAAGAAAAGACATCATGCTCATGCTGCAAAGGATGATGAACCTTCATCAAAGAGAACTGGATATGAAAGTGAATATTCTTCAAGCGAGGATGAATATGTTTTGATCTCCACTCTCACAGATAACATTACTCATGGAAGTGATGATTGGCTTATAGATAGTGGGGCTTCCAAACATATGATTGGATTCAAGGAATCCTTTGTGAAACTCTCAGAACATGAATCACCTCACAAGGTGAAGCTAGGAGATGACTACCAATATCCAATAAAAGGTAGTGGGGAATCTTCCTATAAGCTAGACTATGGAAAGTCTATAACAATGAAGGAAGTGTTGTTTGTGCCAGGACTTAAGAAGAACCTTCTCTCCATATCATCATTGGATGCAAAAGGAATGAGGGTTGCATTCATAGATGGTCAAGTCATCATGTGGCCAAAAGGAAAGACTATTGATGATGCAATAGTGATTGGTGAACAAGAAGGAGGTTTTTGCAAATTGAAGGGCCATCCAGAACAAGATTTGGTCCATGACACAGTAGAGCCAAGTGAACTTTGGCATAGAAGGCTTGCACATGTGCATTAAAGAGAACTACCTCTTTCAAGCAAAGCTATTGAAGGTCTTCCAGAAACGCAAGCAAAACATGATGGGGTCTACAAAGGATGTGCGAAGGGAAAGAACACAAAGAAGAAATTTCCAAGTAGAAAAAGCAAAGCAAAAGGAATATTGGAAAACATCCACTCCAATGTATGCGGTTCTATGTCATCAAGCTCACTAAGCAGGTATGCATATTATGTTTCTTTTATTGATGATTTTTCTAGGAAGACATGGGTTTACTTCATGAAGAACAAAGATGAAGTATTCAACAAATTCAAGGAATTCAAAGCCTTGATCAAGAACCACACTGAAAAGAAGATCAATACTTTTCAGATAATGGTAGAGAATTCACTTGAATTCAAAGAGCTATGTAAAGAATCAGGGATTAAGAGGGAGTTGTCCACTCCTTATAATCCTCAACAGAATGGGATTGCAGAACAGAAGAAAAGAACTATCATGGAAGCTGCAAGAGCTATGCTTCATGATCAAGATATTCCTATGCATCCTTGGGTGGAAGCTGCCAGAATAGTGGTGTATGTACAAAACCGTACTCCACATAGAGTACTAGAGAACAAGACTCCTGAAGAATTCTTCTCCGGTAAGAAACTAGAAGTCAACCATCTCAGAATATTTGGCTGTCCTATGTACATACACATTCCAAAAGAGAAGAGAACAAAATTATATCCTTCAGGAAAGAATGGTATATTTGTGGGATACTTTGAAAGGTCGAAGGATTACAGAATCTATTTCCTAGGATACAAGAATATTGACATCAGCAGGGATGTGACATTTGATGAAGACACAACTTACAACAAATCCAGAAACAGACCTGCTGAAGAACCTGAAGAAGTAGAAGCACCCACAATTCATGACACAACCATGAACGAATAAATTCAAGAAGAAGATCGAGAATTTGAAGAACCACAAAGACCTGTAGATCCACCTCTGGAGAAGAATCCTCATAAGAGGAAACATGCTTGGGTACGAGAACTTATCCAAGGTGTAGAAAGATATGGGGCTCCAGAAGAGAATCATAGAGAAAGAAAGAGGACCAGATATTGCTTTGGGTATGTAGCTTTATTATGTGATTTCATTGACAAAGAACCTTCCAGTTATAAAGAAGTGGCAGAATGGAAAGAATGGAAGGATTATATGATCAAATAATATCAATTGATCATGAAGAACGATGTTTGGGATGTTGTCCCAAGACCAAAAGGGAAGTCGGCTGTAACTTCCAAATGGATCTACAAGATCAAGCATGCTCCAGATGGTAGCATTGAAAAATATAAAGCAAGATTTGTGGCTCGAGGTTTCTCTCAGAAAGAAGGAATAGATTATGAAGAAACCTTTGCACCTGTAGCCATATACACTTCCATCAGATCAGCACTAGCTCTGGCTGCCATGATGAAATGGAAGATACACCAGATGGATGTCAAGACTACTTTCTTGAATGGTGTAGTAGAAGAGGAAGTGTATGTGGAGCAGCCACTCGGTTTCAAGACACATGATAGGGAGTCTCATGTATGCATATTGAACAAAGCCTTGTATGGTTTGAAATACGCACCCAGGACTTGGTATGAAAGAATTGATAGCTTTCTATCCAGTTTGGGCTTTACCAATAGTAAAGCAGATTCCAACCTATACTACAAGATTGAAGATGGCAACCTAGTGATGCTTCTACTATATGTAGATGATCTGTTTGTAACAGGTATCGATTGGTTGATTGCCGATACAAAGAGAAAGCTTGCTGCCGAGTTCGAAATGAAGGACTTGGGTATGATGCATTATTTCTTAGGTATGGAGGTGTGGCAGAGTATAGATGGAATATTCCTTGGACAAGGGAAGTATGCAGTAGAGATCCTGAAGAGGTTTGGGATGATGGAATGCAAGGTTATTTCCACACCTATGGCATCGAACTTGAAACTATTGAGTGATGCTTCATCAGATTCGGTTGATGATACGATGTATTGTCAGATGATTGGGTCCTTGATGTACTTGACGAACACGAGACCAGACATTTGCTTTGCTATGAACACTTTGAGCCAATTCTTGACAGATCCAAGAAATGTTCACTTGATTACTGCAAAGCATATTCTAAGGTACCTGAGGGGTATAGTTGATTATGTGCTCAAGTATGAGTCGAATCAGAAGATTAACCTAGAGGGTTATGTCGATTCAGATTGGGTAGGCAGTGCCATCGATAGGAAGAGCACTTCAGGATGTTGCTTTAGTATGGGATCAGGTGTGATCTCTTGGTTTAGCAGGAAGCAATCCTGTGTGGCACTGAGTATAGCTGAAGCAGAGTATGTCGTAGCTTGTTCAGAAAGTTGTGAGGCAGTATGGCTGTGGAAGCTACTGTCTGATATATTTGATCTCCAGTTGGATGCTACTTGTATACACTATTAAAACTAGAGTTGCGTGAAGTTGTCAGAGAATCCAGTGTTCCATGACAAGTCAAAGCATATCGAGATCAAGTATCACTATATGAGGGATATGGTGTAGAGGGGAGCAGTGAAGCTCCAGTATGTTGCAATGAAGGAACAAATAGCTGATGTATTGATGAAGCCATTGGCTAGGCTGAAGTTTGATTACTTCAGGGAGAATATTGGTGTTCTCTAGATCGAGGTTTCCTCCAAGAGAAAGTGATGAGACCCATAGCCATTCTGACATGGTGAGAGGATTGGTTCCTTCCATGGTCAGATGTAAGAGCCAAGCCATTTTGTCATGGTGAGAGGTTTGGTTCCTTCCATGTCAGATATGAGTGCTTTCCATTCTGTCGAGTACGATAGATGTAAGGGCAACTGCCATTCTAGGAATGGAGGTACCTGGTCAGTTACCAGGAAAACTCAGTATAGGACTGAGAAGCCATTCTAATGTGATAGAGGGATGTGTTCCCACTTGATCAGATGTAAGTGCTGAACAATTTTGTCATGTTTAAAGGATTAAGTTCCTCCCATGTTAGATGTGAGTGTTGACCATTCTAACGAGTAGGTCAGATGTAAGGGAAACTTCCATTCTAGGAATGGAGGCACCTGGTTAGTTACCAGGTAGCTTAGTTTGGGACTAGGGGCAATTTTGATGTGATGGTAGGATTAGTTCCTCCATTATCAGATGTGAGTGCATGCCCTTTTCGATGCGGTGCTTTGTGCATGGTCAGTTTGTAAATGCAGATCCCTTTTCGATACGGTGCTTTGTGCATGGTCGGTTTGTAAGTGCTGAGTCCTTTCCGATGCGGTGCTTCGTGGACAGTCAGTTTGTAAGTGCTGAGCCTTGTTGATGGGATTCTTTCGAGCATGGTCAACTGTAAGTGATATGCCTTTCTGACAGGATGAGGTCAGATGTAAGTGCAGAGCCTTTCCGATGCAGTGTGCTTGCACATGGTCAGATATAAGTGTTGATCCTTTCTGACAAGATGAGGTCAGATGTGAGTGCTGGGCCTTTATGATAAGATGAGGTCAGATGTGAGTGCTGGGCATTCCTTTCTAATAAGATGAGGTCAGATGTAAGAGCTAGTCGGGCCATTCTGACTTAAGTGTCAGATATAAGCACTGATGAAGACCTACATGAAGGATAGGCCTACAGGATTGACTCTATAGAACTTCCAGTGATGAGAAGAATTGAGATAGCACCATTATGAGATAGCATATGATGATGATCCCGACTTGATGATGATCCAGATCAAGTGATCCAGATGAGATGATCCAGACTTGATGACGATCCATATCAAGTGACAATCCAGTTGTGATGATGATCACACTCGATGATCTAGATCAAGTGATCCATACTTGATGATGATCTAGATCAAGTGATGATCTAGTAGTCATGAGCCAGTAGTTGTGATGATGCATATCCCGTGATAAAGAAGAAGAAGATGAATTGAAGACTCAAAGACGAAGAAGACTTGAAGAAGAAGATGACTTGAAGACTTGAAGATGAAGAATACCTAAAGACTAAGAAGACTTGAAGATGATGAGATGATTTAGTTGATGCAGAGAAGAAGACCAGTGCTGAAAATTGTGTCAAAAGAATACCTTCCTAGTTAAGAGGGAGTGTTGATGTATTTGTAACTTCGAAATGTATTCATCTATGTATCTTATGCCTTGTAACCTGATAATTATTCTGGGATGTATCTATTATGTAATTGAGTCATGTTGTCATGCCCCAATGTTTCGATTGGGAGGATCTATAATGTAAACAAGTCTTGTCAAGTCATAGTGGGTAACCCTCTAATTGTCTAAGGGTTAAAGTCCTCACAATTTTGGGGCACTAGGGTTATTAGACTCTCCTAGTAGAGGTCGGCCCTAGTAGGGTTTTAGTCATGTCAGGATTAGTATAAATAGAGAGCTGGAGTCTCTATTTATCACACAACTTATACACACTCAAGTGTAGTGCATAGTTGAGGAAGGAGAAGACACTGGGGCTAGATAAGAAAAGGGATATTACTGTCAGAGATCACTTACTATTTTGGGATTTTCTATTTTGGTGCTGATTCTATATCTGAGGAAGTTGCAGGGTTTTCTCCATTTATGGTTTCCCTGAGGAAAAACATCGTGTTCATTGTCTCTTGTGTTTGATTGCTGTGCTTATTATTCTCTCAGTTAAAGATCCTAATAATGCTAGCTTAATGTTGAAAAACTAACACAAGCAACATCAACTCATATCTTCGATCATATTCATGAATTTAGAAGAATACATAGGTTAATTAAGGCTCCTATTCCTAATCAGTTACTGGCTGATTGGTTCAAAAAGTATTTACTTCCACCCATTACTATAGATGTTTCCATGGGAGGCGCTGTTACCGAAGAGCAAGCCATTAGTCATGCTCAGTACCTAGACTTGGTCTATTCCTAGTCAGGTACTTTGTATGATCTGATTCCCCATGCTCCTTGACCTACAATAGATCCATCAAGACCTGCAACTGAACCACCTAGTGATGACATACTTGGTTCAATTCAAACAAAAACAGTGGCAAAACCTTCTAAAAAGCAAAATCAAACCGCCTCATCAACAAACCCACCTACCAAAACTAAACCCTCTCCTATTGTTTCCGCTGATGTGAATGTAATCCAATCTACTACTGAATCTTCGAGCGAAAAGAAAAAAGGAAAAAATAAATCTAAAAAACCTAATAATCAACAGGAAGGGAATAAACCACAGAACCCAGATGCTGATTCAAAGGGCGAGAGAAAAGTAAAATATCCTTGTTTAATCTGCAGAGGTGATCATTTCACTAAAGAATGTCCTCATCATGAGGAATTCAGTAATTTTTTGAAAACTTCACCCACCCCAACAGTTCTCAAACATCCTTTCCCTTCCCAATAGAAATTAATTGATCATAAATCCTTGAATGAAAATTCTTTATCGACTGATGAACTTAGAATGATGTCCAGTGAAATGGTTAACTCGAGCACAAGATCACAAAGTTATGACCCACCTCCAGACTAGAAAGATGATGAAGTTCCACTTGAAAAACCTCCAGCTTCCAGACCTCCTCTTAGTAACAGTCTTCACATTGAAAAAATGATTCCAGAAGCAATTTTCCACCCAACAAAGGGTACTCTTCGTAAGTCCATTATCAACCCTAACACACGTGCTGCCCAATATTACAAATAATAGAAGATTTGGCTCATGAAACTTGCACTATGTCGGCTTTAGAGGTACTCCAAACATGTCCTACTCAATGGAAAAACTTACTTACTGCACTTGGAGATATGGATCCTGAAAATAGTAACATCATCACTTTCAAACTGGATTATTTCAACACAAGGCTCTCACATCAATTAGCTTTCCAGATAGCTACCAAAATTGCTGGAAAAACCATTCATTGTATAGTTTTGGACGAAGGAGCCTCTACATCTGTCATGTCTTTATCTTGTTGGAGAGCCATTGGTTCGCTTGAGATCAATCATTTTCCTACTACCCTTAAGTATTTTGATGGTCACGACTTCCAACCATATGGATTGCCACCTTCCATCCATGTTGAACTGGGGGGGAAAGTCAGTCTCCATTCACATTGAAGTCATTGACACTCCTTTGGACTACAACTTACTCCTAGTTCACAACTGGTTTTATGCTATGCAAGATGTAGCATCGACCATTTTTCAGATCGTCCAGTTCCCATTCCAAGGAAGGATTGTTACCGTAGATCAGATAGATTTCATCACACCTAGTGCCATTACAAATGATGCAAATAGTGTTTCTCTCTTGAATACCCCTCAGTATAAAGACATCAGAGTAGGTCTTATCAAAGACTCTTCATTAATGGGAGTCTTTCCATTATCCACTCCCCCTACTACTCCGCAAACTACATCTATCAATATGATTTCTACCTCCTCTCTGGACAAAGGCAAATCAATTGTTGAGTTAGTACCTTTTACCCCTTTTGAAGAAGTTTATAATGTAATCCATAATACTTGTGAGCCCACCATAAATGATCATTTGTTGGTGGCTTTATATTGTTATCACCTGCCATATTGGCTTGACAACCCCCACCATCTCTTGATTACCTTTCACATACACTTCCAACAGACGAATCTATTATGGAAGTTATGTCATTAGAGGAGATGCCTTGGAAAGACCATCATCATCGATCTTCTTTCCTTCCCCCTTTCCATATGGTTGAAGAGAATTTTGCTTCCTCCATTTCATATGATATATTCATGGACCCTTAGTCTCTGATACTCTCTCACAATCTCGAATCTAAGGGAAACCTATGCAACATTACGAAAACCATCCCCGTTGACATATCTGTGAAACTGGGTATTTCAGAGAACATTTTCATAGGCCAAAAATATTCTTATGAAGAAGCTCAATCATACACGACCCTATTCAAGGAATTTAGAGATGTATTCACTTGGACATATGAATAAATGTCAAGAATTTATCCCTCTATTGTTGTCCATGAGATAAAAACTTACCCTGGTGCCAAGCCCGTCCGCCAAAAACTACGACAAGTCCACCCATGAAAAGCAATAGCCATCAAGGAAGAAGTTGAGAAAATTCTGCAAGCTGGTTTCATTTACCCTATATTTTTAACTAAATGGGTGTCCAACATAGTCCCTATGAGCAAAAAGTAGGGCACTATTAGGGTCTGTATTGACTTTCAGGATTTGAATAAAGCTTGTCCAAAAGACAATTTTCCCACTCCCTTTATCGATCAGATAATTGACAACTGTGATGAAAGAGTTATTTTTTCCTTTATGGATGGTTTCTCTGCCTATAATCAGATTGATATTCTCCCATCAAACCAACATAAGACAACATTTATTTTCCCTTGGGGGACTTTTTCCTATCGCAATCTTCCTTTTGGTTTAAAAAATGTTGGCATGACATTTCAATGCACTATGCCATATGCTTTTCATGACATTAAACATATTGTGGAACCTTATCTCGATGACCTTCCTACTCATTCAAAGCAACAGGATATCCATGTCAATCATCTGAGAGCTATTTTTCTTTGATGTCTCCATTTCAATATTTGTCTAAATCCCCATAAGTTTGTTTTTTGTGTAGAGACTAGCTGACTTCTTGGTTTCATTGTTCCTAAAGATGGCATCTGCATTGATCCCTTGAAAATTGAAGCTATCTTAGCCCTACCTGATCCCACGAATGTAACTGAACTTCAAAGTTTACAAGGGAAGGCAAAGCTTCTACATTGTTTCGTATGCAATTATGCAGAAAGGACACATGGTTTCATGAGGTTGCTTAAAAAAGATACCCCTTTCATTTGGGATGATATCGCGCAACATGCATTTGACAATCTTAAACATGCACTTACCCATGCATCGGTGTTGCAACCACCTTATTATGATGAGGAATATTCCTTGTAGTGGATGCATCCTTGTCTACCATAGGCATGGTCCTTGTTCAAACTGATGAACACAACTAAGAACATGTGATCTATTATGCCAGTAAGAGTCTCTTAGACTCTGAAACTCGATATTCACATGTGGAGAAACTTTCTCTAGCCATGGTCATCACGGTACAGAAGTTCCATCATTATATCTTGCTCCACACCACCACCATTTATGCAAATTCCAACACCATGTACTATGTTCTCACATGTGAAGTGCTTGGGGGAATATAATCACACTGGATTGTGATTCTCCAGGAATTTGAGTTAGAATTCGCCAAGAGAACTTCAAAGAAGTATCTTTTTTTTGCAGATCTTATATGTGACCTTCCATGTACTTCAGAGAATGCAGAGCCCTTTGATTCATTCCCTGATGAATCATTGTTTCTCATTAGTACAACATATCCTTGGTATGGAGACATGATTTTGTATCTCCAGACCTTACGATATCAACCCGCTGCTTCTGACGATGAACGTCGTCGCATTCGTCACCAAGCTAAAAGATATATTATATTGAATAATACCGTATAACGATGTGGCATTGACTCCATATTACGACGTTTCCGTAAACATGAGGAGGCTGAGATCGTTTTAAATGATTGCGACGCTGGAGCTTGTGGCGGTGATCTATCTGGGTTGGTTACTGCCCAAAAAATCTTGCATGCAGGGTAATTATGGCCCTCTATTTTTAAAGATTGCATTGAAACAGTCAAGAAATTCCTGCCATGTCAAATGTTCACTACCAAGAAACGCACCCATCCAGCTCCACTCCATCCCATTGTAGCAGTTGACCCTTTTGCAAAATGGGGCATAGAATTTGTGCATTGTAGACCTACCTCAGCCGGGGGGCATGGCTACATTATTGTGGCTGTGGACTATTTTACAAAGTGGGCTATGGTTATTCCCACATATGCCGAAGATCGAAAGACTTCTGCATTATATTTGTTCAACCATATCATTGCTAGATTCGGGATTCCTAGGGCCATTGTGATTGATCATGGATCACATTTTCAAAACGAAATGATGGTAGAGCTCTGTACCAAATTATGATTTCATCATGATAACTCTAAACCTTACTATCCTCAGGCCAATGGCCAGGTTTAAGCTATAAACAAAGTATTAAAAACAATGTTTTAGTGGATGGTAGGGCTGGCCGAATCAAACTGGCATTTACATCTATTCTCTACACTCTGGTCCTATAGGAATAATTTCAAAACTTCCACTGGTTTTATGCCATTTCAACTAGTATACGGGTTGGAAGCAACTCTCTCGATAGAATGTGAGATTCCTTCTTTGAAACTTGTTGTAGAAGTGTTTCCCAACACTACTATAGATGAAGAAAGATTCATGTATCTAAACAAACTTGATGAAACTCAATGCAATGCTGCCTTAGCCAATGAGGCACATAAACGACGAATGAAAGTTCAATATGACAAGACAGTTCAAACCCGTTCCTTCAATGAAGGAGACCTGGTATTGACTTATGACCAGAAGCATGACAAGCTTAGGGAAGGTAAATTTGAGTGTATGTGGCGCAGGCCTTATATTGTGAGTCGCGTTTTAGAGAAAGGGGAATATGAGTTGCTTGATTATGATGGGATACCTTTGGGAGAGCCCCAAAACGGGCTCTACCTCAAAAGATACTATGCCTAGGTCATGTAGCATAGGGTCTTTGTAAATATGTTTATAGTTTGCTGTGTGTATTAGTTTTGAAAAGTGTGTCTTTTGTGTGATTTAAAATCTGTTTTTTATAAAACCCTACTTATGTATGTCTTTTGTCTGATGGACATATGACTACTTTCATTGGTTTTGCTGACTGTGCTAATCGATATACACTTAACCTTGCATTAGTAGCCTGGGTACTGTACTCTCCTACAAGTGATCTGGTGAGTTTAGGGGGCATTCTTTTAGGTCCCTCCACCAGCAATTTGGCAGAATACTAAGTTGTGATTGTATTGTTGTCGAAAGCCCTAGATAATGATGTAAGGAAAATTAGGGTTTACCTAGACTCCGAACTAGTTGTTCAACAACTTAATTAGGTCTACACCGCCAGGAATCCCTTACTTCTTCATACATTCTGAAGAGTTAGGTTGTTAGAAAGGTATTTTGAGCAAGCCACATATCAACACATTTCGAGACATTTAAATGTTGTGGCAGATTCCCTAGCTAATTATGTCTTGGAATGGTACATTTCTCATATTTAAAAATTCCATTCGAAACATAAACAACATACATGTAAATTCATAAGTAGATAATCATTTCACACATTACATTTGTCGCACACACAACTGTAAATATAAATGTTTGTCATATATAAAAACTGTAGCACTGAGATACAAAAATGGGTTGAAGCATCTATCTTTTAGTGCCCTCAAAGTTTAGGACTATAAACAGTTCGGAATACAAATATACATAGGGAAAAATCTAAAGCTTCAAAGCTTTTAGTAGTACATATACAAAAAGTGAAGATCAAAGTAGACTAATCCTTGTCTTGGTGCTGCTCATGATAGCACATGATAGCTTGAGCCACTCTGCGGAGTAGCTAGTAAATCATCCAGAGACACCTGCAGTATGGAACTAATAACCCCTAGGTACCTTGTCAGCAGTCACATCAAGGATACCCATAGTCAAATGTTGTAGGTTCTCCTCAAGTTCTCTGATCTCTTCATCGGCTTCAAGGTGGTATAACATCATATCCCTGGTACCTGCTCGCCTAGCAATAGGTGACATCACTACTGGACATATGGTCCAATAACTACATGGAAATATTTTCACTTACCTCAGTACTACAAAATTAAAAATGAAATAAAATACAAAAACTAAAAACATAGTGGATAGTGTCTTTTCTTACCTCCGCCGTCCCATACTTCTCCCTCACGTAATGCAAGCTCTAGATCGTCATGGAAATATGCTCCCTCATAGGCATAGTCCTCAACCATGAGTAACTGGCTTCTCAGCCAGTGAAAGAAACCAGATCTGTAACTGACTTTAGGTCCCCCACCACCAAGACAGGGTATGATCAATACCCATGAAAGCATCTTGGGATCCTCGGGGTTGAGCTGGCTAATAGTCACTTGTGGTCTCATATGGGGCACCCGTTGTAAGCTAAAAGATACTATCACAGATTTGTAGCCAAACTGCTTTAGTGTTCCCCTTTTGCATTTGTTTAGTTGATTTTTAAGACATACCAAAATGACTTCACACCAGTTGAAGACAGTGGGCTCCATACACTGCAAAAAATACAACAAGTGTGATCTAGTGGTAATATGGGGAAACCTAGTTCCTTCCACCTTTCCGATCGTGTACACCAATGTCCTCAAAGGAATATCCGCTATGGACTCGATGCATAGCTTCCTGAATTGGGGCTCTGTACCTAGTGCACAGTACTGGTCAATCAAGTCATCTAAGGAGGTCTCCCCTCCTTGTGCTCCAGATAGAACTATTGGAATTCCTCTCCTGGATAATCCGGTCAGAAAGTAGATGTCCTCAACTTCTATGGGTAGGGTGTGGATCCCTACCACAAAATGCCCTTGGTCAGGATCCCACATCCCTATGATATACTCCAATAAATGGACATATGCTTTCATACCAGGTATTCTAAAGTACTTTAGGAGCCCGCGGTTCTGTAAATCCTCTACGGTGGCTGGATCGTTGATAGCCAGGAAGTATAGAACTTCATGTTCTCTCTCTTTCCAAATGACCATGGTGAAAATGAAGTATTGCACCTACAAACATACAAAATTGATATTTAAAATCTCATCATGGATGAAAGGAAAGACATTTAAAATTTTAACAATATAAAGGGTAAAAACTTAATTTTTAGGATGGAAAATATAATTATTACAAAATATTTTTGGGATTAACAAAAAGTTTCATATTTTTTTAAAAGCTGATAAAGCCAAAACATCTCTAGAAATATATGGATCTAAAAGAATAGATAAAGAAAGATATCTATATTTCTATGTAATTATTATATTTATAATATTTCTATTTTTATTTATATATTTGACTAACATATAATATTACTATTATCTATTATAAACATTCATTATTTTAAAAAGTTATTGTAAATGACATAGAAAATAGAAATTGATTTAGTGATAAGTACAACTTGATTGAAAAAATGACGTGGAAAAAAAAAAGTGATTAAGAGTTAGAAAACGAATCAATTATAATTATTTAAATAGGCCATATTCATGATTTGGAACTCGCCATTACATCAAGTACTTTATATATATATAATCTTCAACTTTTACATTTAAATTGATAAGTTTAGTTTATTTCAATTTATTTTTTACTTGTTAGAATAATTTATTTTTATATTAAGTACAATCTAGTTATTTTTATATTTATTTCTCATAATAAAATTAATAAAATTTATGTTTAGTAGTTACTATATTTAATTTTTTTATATTTATTAATTTATTTTGTAAATCTTTTGTTTATAAATTGATATAATGCTAATTATGACTAGGAAGAAATAGTACAAAATAAAATTAAGAGATACATATACATAACACAATCAAAGTGTATAAATATAATTATGTATTATTTTCTCTTTCTCATTAACATTTAATTAGTGTTTCTTATTACTAAAAGAAAATATTAATACATAAAAATATTGATAGAATAATATCTATAATCATTAATAAAGTTTCCACGACTATCAACATTAACATTTAATTAGTGTTTCTTACTACTAACAAAAAAATATTAATATATATAAATATTGATACAATAATACCTATAATTATTAATCAATCATTAATAAAGTTTCCACGCCTACCAACAATCATAATCATGAGTAAAGTTTTCATGAGTATCAACATTGCATTGTTTCTTCAAAAGAAATCATTACATTTCAGAGAATAAAAAATCAAATAAATTATATACATTACATTTCAAAAACTAAATCATTTTACCATTACATTTCAAAAACTAAATCATTTTACCATTACATTTCATAGAATAAAAAATCAAATAAATTATATACATTACATTTCAAAAACTAAATCATTTTATTTAATCGTGCTCATCATTAATTTCTTTTACATTTCCATCCTCCCCTCTTGATAGAATAAAAAATAAACAATTGTACAATACATTTCAGACACGAAATCATATTACTTAAAACTCTATTTACAAAGGTTGATTTCTTCCATCTCAAAGTTTCAAATTCCTAGTCATACTAGGAATTTCTATCTCTTCTTAAAAAAAAAATCTTCATATCTTCTAAAATATTCTACACATTCATATAGTTTCCAAATTACCTCACCTCATAACAAAAATACTTTCGTATCTCTTCCTCCCCTTAAACTCGGTTTGGTACCATATTAATAATCATAACAAATAATTGTAGTTAGAACACAAAAAAGAGTAAGAAAGAGGAAATGTACAAAATTAATTATGGAGCATTGATTTTATCCAAACACCATGGAGATGTATCTATATGATTATGTGACAATCAAGTCATTAATTTTATTAATATGAAAGATTAGAATTTATAATTTTAGTGAGACTAATTATATAGAACATTGGTTCATGTTTGGATGGTCATCTGATTGAATATTGACATTGTAAAAAGGAGATAGAATATGTAGACGTTCATAAACCTTTGCACACTAAGAGGAATGGTATGTACATTTTCATAAATATGTATAACTAAGTAATTAGGTCATGTAGACCTTTTTAGACTAAAAGAATAAGGCATGTACACTTCTCAAAACTTTTATAGATTAAGGCTCTAGGGTGTTCAAATCTTTATAAGCAAAGAGTGTAAGTTCTCCAAATATTTGGATATTAAATAGGTAGAGTATGCAAACCTATGTTTACATCTAAGAACTAAAGAGATAGGGTATGCAGACCTTAGTTTAGCCACTGTAAACTAAGGAGGAGAGATATATACACATCACAATAATAAAATAAAACCAATTAACTTAATATAATTATTATTTACAAATAAATTTAAATAAAATAAAAATAATATACTTTTAATAACAACAATATCAATATTTTAGTGATATAAATATATAATATTAATATTTTAGTATATACTAAATTTAAATGGTATATCCATTAGATGTATCTCCACTAGTTGGGAATACTAAAGGATAACTTTTCCATCCCACCGAGGTTCAATTCAGTGTAAGAAACATATGATTATCTTGTTGTTGAGCCCTTAATATTTGAACAACAACACATGCCTTATAGTGTAACAGGGAAATTCCGTGAATATAGCGACCCATGCCTCATAGTGTAGTAGGGGAATTTTGTCAATGTGGCGGCCCATGCCTCACGGTGTGGAAATTCTGTGAATATAGTGGCCCCAAACTTTGGGGTGAATCACAAATTAAAATAAATGAATCATGTGAAAATTAAGTTAAATGGATTTCTTTTTATCATGATTGAAATCATTCCTATACAAATAACAAGGAGGTCATCAACCCTACTCTAGAAGATCAAAAGTATCTCTCTATTTTAACTAGTTCAAAGAAAAAAATTAATATAGCCAAGATAAGAAGAAACTCTCATGATCTCCATAGTAAAACATGTCGTTGGGCAATTCCTAAAGTGACCATGGGTGGAAAGCATTTGCCATCTCTCAGAGAATATGAACATTGAGGATGAAAATCACTTCCTATTAGAGTGTGAAAATCACTTCCTATTAGAGTGCCCTGCGTACACACAAATTAAATCTCAGTTTCATAATCTTTGTTGCAATACCGACCTTCCTAGCGTTTTAACATGCCAAAAATATTGTGAGCTCGAGACGCTTCTCTCCAAACTCTTTGAACATAGAAATATAATTTAAAAACAAACTAAATAATTTGTTTCTTTCGGTCACATAAACCAAAATTTGATCTCAATGAAAGTTAACCATCATTATCAATAATTTTCATTATTATTAAAATTTCTCTATTATTTTGTATAATTATATTATTTATCATTATTAATATTATCTTTTAATAAATTATAATAATAAATATTATTATAAATCTACAAATTCTGAAATTTAACAATTAACTTTGAAATACTAACTCATACATTAAATTATATAAAATATTTAATAAAACAATAAAAAGCATACAACTTATATTATTTTAATACAACAATAATTTATTAATTTAAATGCGTTGTTTTTATCTTAATTAAAATTATTCCAATGAAAAAATATATAGAGAGATTAGAAGTAATTTTGAAGAAAATAACTAATATTAATAAATTAATTATACCATAAAAAAAATTTCGTTCCAAATAAAGGAATTTTTTCGATGCATGATTTTTTAAAATAAAGGAAGTTTTGGTTCAGAGAATCTCTATTTATACTATGTTAAGAATGGACTATTAAAATCCATCATAAATGTAAATGAAATTTAAGATTTTATTCTATGGAAAACAAAAAAAACTAAGTAAAACTAGATACACTTACATTGAATAAACACAAGTGCAAGTTAAGGGACAGGAATCTTTTCACTTTCTATGAGGAAATTGCTTTTTCTTTATATAAATATGACTAGTATATATCTTCCGAAATTTCGATGACATGCTCTTATTAAGAAGACGTCTTTTTCTAAATTTGTACCATTAATTTATATTATGGCTTCAATGTGTAAATGCTCGAAGTAAATTAATATTATTACCTTTCAAGGGAGGGATATATTGATCTATTTATTAGTTAATGATATTTTATTTTTATTAATTTGTTTTTTCACATAAAAAAATTTCCATTGTTTTTTAAGTTCTCAAAATTTTAAAATTAAACAAAATATATTGAAAAATAAAATGAATTTTCAAAATCTTAAAACACGATATTATGAAATTTTTATTGGTTTAGAACACTATTCATGGAACATCAATCATCGAGAGTGATTTTATTTTTCCCAATTTAAAAATAAATAAAATTAATTTTAAGCTATTTTTTTTAGACCTTTAAGTGGAGCTATTGTACCTAACATTAAATGTAATTCTAGTGATCTGCACCAGCCTCATCATCTGGTTTGTGCTCACACTCATTTACAAGGTAATTGGGAGATGCATCTCAATGGTGCTCCACAAATTGGGATTCTCGTACCTGCATTCAACCTGGGATGGAGATAGAAACTGTCCTCGTTGTCTAAATTGCGCTATCATTCCAGCTATCTCACACATTTAGAGCCTTACATCACGGTTATCAACTTCTCTTCCTTTGTCATTATCGTGTGGATTCTTGAATGGTGCATGAGGATGTAGAGTTGAAGTAATGTGTAATACCCCCTCGTAACATTCTTTGTTTTAGTAATTTTATTTAATGGTGGAAACTAATAATTTACTTTTAATACAAATATAATTCTGAATATGGGAGTAAGCAACCATGCAATTAATTGACAGAAACTTGAGTTTAGAACAGTAACTAAATCCTCAATCATCATTATGAAGACAAGTGGCCAGTAATATAGAGAGTTAGTTATTGTTATTAAAAGTCCTAGGCAGGGAGAAAAGAGGCATACATAAAGAGAAAGAGGAGAGAGTTGTCATAGATCACCATGGGTGTATGCTCTAATTGATTCCTATGAATCAACACAGAGATATCATAGAACATTTGAGTGATGTTAGGCTCTGAATTGTAACCATTATTGAGCATGTAAAAATGCTAGGTCCTGGAATAAATAACTCTCTTTATTTTACTAATGGCCACTTGGGATGTAGGTAGTGAGTTTTAAACTCGGGATTATGGGCAAGGGGGTAAAAATCTTGTAGGATTCAACGTTTTGAGGTTCATAAGGCCGGGCGGTGCGTGGTTGTTAACTTTTCATTTTCGGAATTGAACAGATAGGACTCTTAGCAACCTAAATCCTTGTTTATTTAGTCTTTGTTGTGTAAAATATATGGATTATGAGAATCTTGTTAATATGTGAATATCATCACCATTTGTATTTATTTGTTAATAGAATATTCACAATGATGAAAATAATCAAATTTGGAAGAATTGTTATCAATAATATTATCATTCTTTTTACTGCAAATAGAAGTAGTTAAAGGTTGATTTAGCATTTCAGTAAGCAAACCAGTTAGAATTAATAGACATGTTTCTGACTGTAAACCAAAACCCTAGAACGGTTGGCTGTCATTTCTTTTATGTGAATAAACAACAAACACTACTACATTTCGACCCAAAATACGACGGTTACTTCCGACGACGTGTGGATTTTTTCTTTTAAACCTACCAAAAATCACAAAGTTAAATTTTTTTTTTTAAATTGTGGTCATAAGCGTCGCTTAAGTGACGGATAGGCTCATAAGCGTCGCTTAAGCGACAACTATCCTCATAAGCGTCACTTAAGCGATGGTGCATCAAAAGGCATAATTTAAGTTTTTAGGCTTGTTACCCAAGACAACAATGCCATTAGTGTTTCTAGGAGACCATGGGTGTGTGATATTGCACTCTAGACGATACGATGATATATCTTTGGGGATGTTGTATACCATTGGCATTTTGATTTCTATGTCAAAGAAAAATATATCAATAGATCTAGTCACTAAAACTAACACTGAATCCTTGTAGAAGCAATCATGTATGCACCAAGATTTGCTTGTTGGCCACCTTGTGTCAAAGGAGCATGTTGGCATGGGTGTTGCAATGAAGAATGTTACGATACTGCAATAGGGATAGTTGTAACCTATCAATATAAAGTGAAAATGTATTCAAACATTTATTATTTGCAATAAATAAATATGTTCCAAAATATTACCAATTTAATGATGCTTAAACAAGCACAAACACAGTCGCACATGTGTGTATATGCTTGTTGATGTCCATATGTCTTTGTCCCATCAATTGTTGTGTTGAAGAGTATCCCTAGGATATTTTGGTGATGGAAAATTATCACTAATAAAGAAATCCCCAAATCATTAACTTATTATGACAACAAATTTTACATAAATATATATTATGCATGGTATAAGATCGACATAAATATTATATAGTTTTTATACATAACAAAAATAAATCTACAAATTTTTTTTCCATGAATAAAAAAAATAAAAATATGATAATGACCAACCTAAAATAGGAAAGAGAGGTAACTATTGCTTCCCACCAATACATAACAATTGCAATTATATTTTGTGCTATGGGAGTGGTAACTATAACGCTCTACCCACCAAGCGCTCTCATCCCTTGGATCCAAATCGATGGTGGAAATCTATTACATCATGAGTTCATATTTTAAACGAAAAACAGAAAATCGATTTGAGATTTTTGTTGTGGAAAAGACGCAAGTCGTGGGTTTATCCTAGCATTCATGCAACCCTGTCACCAGACCCATCTATATTCTCTGTCAATAATCTATGGGCATATCCCTGTAGCCATAGCCATGTGCGTTATCTTTGCATGCTTGGGAGGCCAATCCATCTACTTTTTTCTTGTATACTGAGACAACAATGATGTATACCTTTCGACCGGGTTCACCAAATCGATTTGTGGAAGGAAGAGAATCCCCATTACTATTTTGGGCTCGGCCCTCATTGTTATCTATTGGGTTTGACAGGGTTGCATTAAAAAAAATTTATTTGGCTGAAGCATAGCAACTCCATTGACAAGGGAAAAAACTACATAACTCAACACAGTGGTCAATAGGTAATTCTTCATCTCGTGAACAATAGGAGAGGGCCGAAGAGGATAACGCCGCAGGGGACAGAGCTCGCAGAGGAGAGGGCGGAAAAGGAGGGTTTGCAAAGGAGGAGGGTTTGCAGAGGTCACATTGAGGCTGACAGAATGCCCCAAATGGATCCATTCTCAGGCATTCCACCATATCAGTTGCACTTGTAAGTAGATGCTCTTTAATAGATAAGTTAACCTCCTTGCTTGAGTTCATTTCTTTTACCAGGATTTCCATGTTCTTCAACAAAAATAGACCACTATACATACATCTCTCTTCTATAGAGGGAATTAAATTATTGAACAGGATTCTACATTTATCATGTATACCCTCAAATAGATTGTCAAACTTTATGGTCATTATGACCTCAAGCAAACTATTGAAAACTTCTGCATCAACCTCAATTCTACCTAATGCATCTCTTGCTCTGAAAAATTGCTCAATTGTATACAAAAATCCCTCAACAGAGAGGGTAGAAGAGACAAACTTTTGCCATCATTGTTGTTATTTTGTTCCTGTAGTTTTTACACTAACATAAATAATAGGTTTACTATTCTGTTGAAAGAGTTGATTCCATCTTGTGAAGGGAAATTTGCTCCCAGATTAGACACCCTGGGGTCTATGAGAGGTTTCATCTTGTAATAAGGATTGCTTAATATCGCTCTTGTTGATGGATCCATCTCTGTCTAGGTTGTTTTCTTTTGCTTTGCCCCACAGTATGGTAAAAAGACCTGTGATGATAGAAATTGATCCCAATAAACTCCTTCGATTTGGTAAAATCGGAGGAATTTTCTGAAGAAACCACTATGAAAAACCCCTTCAACACACCCGCAGCCTTTTGCATGTTTGCTTTGCTTCGAATTATAATTTTATTTTGTTTTGATTGGATTCTGAAACACCTGGTGGTTGTTTCTATAGTGAATTCGGATGAATGCTTGATGACAAGAATGCAGGAAATGTCCTTGGATTATCATTTCACTGTGGAACAAGAAGTGGGATCTTCTACCCACGCCTTCTTTGGGTTCAATGGTAAATATTCTTTATTTTTTGCTTACTTGCATTGCTTTGAAAGGTCATTTCATTTAGAACACCACTAGGACAAATTCAGCCAGTTGTCAAGGGACATTTTTTAAACTATTTTTCAAATTTTTATAAATAATCTAGGAGGAACCATGCAATTAATTCACAACTGATAATGTTGTTGATGTGTTCAGGAACTGCTGGAGTTTGGCGAATCAATGCTCTAAATGAAGCTGGTGGCTGGAAAGACCGCACAACTGTGGAAGACATGGATTTGGCTGTTCGGGCAAGTTTGAAGGGATGGAAGTTTGTTTTCGTGGGTGATCTTTCTGTAAGTTTCAAACCGTTTAAATTCTGCTTTAGGAATTACTATTTGATCTTCAAATTCCTTTCATAACCTGACCGGATAGGATTTCTTCTTTACTATTTTATGAAATTAGCCAACTTAGTAATTATTGAGTGGCTAGATAATCATAGGATTATGTGAATATCACTGATTGGATCTCGCTTTTTGGTATTTATGTGAAATGTCTTCCATTTTCATGACAATACTTTTGAATCCATTTAGGTCAAGAATGAATTACCTAGTACATTCAAAGTAAACCGCTATCAGCAGCACCGTTGGTCTTGTGGTCCAGCAAATTTGTTTAGAAAGATGATCATGGAGATCCTTAGAAATAATGTTAATAATCATCTAAACTCTCTTCGGTTGAGATATGTTGATTGGGTAAAAGAATTTAGTTGAAATTTAGACTCAAACCATTGCTAATGATGATTGTAATGTTTGGATTTGCAGAAAGTTACAGCGTGGAAGAAGTTCCATGTCATTTATGCCTTCTTCTTTGTAAGGAAGATTGTGGCTCACCTTGTCACATTCACCTTTTACTGTGTTGTGATTCCTGCAACTGTACTTGTTCCGGAAGTCCAAGTACCCAAATGGGGGGCTGTTTACATTTCTTCAATCATCACTTTATTAAATGCAATAAGCACTCCCAAGTAAGTAGCCTCAGCCTCTTTTCATCCATACTTTCCTTGTAATGCATACAAAAGTGAAAAGATATATCCTGGTAATCACCCTCTCACTTGTCATGGTCAAAAACAAGAAAGGGTGTCTCTTCTGTATTGTTCAAGGACAGCTAATTAAATGAGATGTGTTGGCTATTTCAGATCTCTGCATTTGCTTGTTTTCTGGATCTTGTTTGAAAATGTGATGTCTCTGCATCAAACCAAGGCAACTATCATTGGATTGTTAGAAGCTGGACGTGTCAATGAATGGGTTGTGACAGAGAAGCTTGGAGATGCCATGAAGCATAAATATGGGAAGCAGACTAAAAAATATCGCTCAAGAATTGGAGAAAGGTATTTCCTTTGCTCATATATTGTGCCATATTCTGCAATTGTCTTCTACTGGAGCATGCATTTATTACCCCCTATAAAATTTACAAGCCATCTTAATCACTGACTTGTTTTTAAAGCCCACGGCTAATTGATTTTCCTTTTTACAGACTCCATGTCTTGGAACTGTTTGCTGGTGTCTATCTCTTCTTCTGTGCATCCTATGATCTTGCATTTGGAAAAAATCACTTCTATATCTATCTTTATCTGCAAGATGCAGTGTTCTTCGTCATGGGATTTGGATATATTGGAACATTTGTACCAACATCCTAGGAGGCTAGGACTACATAAAATAGAGGTGCCAGCCAGTTCTGTTTCTCTATGGCAGATGAAGCATGATTTGAGTTCAATTTACCTATGTATAGATTGTATCTTCTCATTCTTTTTAGGAGGATAAGTACATGGTATAGTCCCCAAAGGGACATTACTTCTCATGCATATCTGTTAGCTTATGCGAGAAGTCAATCTATGTATGTTACCAATAAAATCAGCTTCAGGTTGTTTCTCTGATTAAGGGTGTATTGGGTGTTTCAAATGGTCATTCAATGATGAGTATCTCAGATGGGAGTTATTGAGGGGAGAGTCAAGATTGTTTAGTCTTAAGTAGAATTAAGTTAAGATCTTCTTATCTTTGAAGATAGGGTGACGTGCATTTTGTGGAACTGCATTATCAGAAAAACAACAGAGGCATTCATATCCTGAAATCAGTTTGTTGCATTCTTCGCAATAGAGGGAAGGACATATCCCTGTGTATTTTTTCAAGAGATTCAACCTTTGGTTCAATTTGCATTGGATGGGTACAATGTATCTGTTTTTGCATATGGTCAAACAGGGTCAGGGAAGACTCACACAATGGTCTATTTCTCACACTCCCCACCTAATACCCCTATACTTATGCTTGGGTTTCTGTTTAGATTTCAGATCTTGCAGTCTGTATCCATTTGACATTTTCCTTCTGAATCAACATGAACAAGGATGCTTCCATTTGAATGAGTATAGGCAGCATAGGATGATTAGCAGCATTGTTCTAGTTGTGTGTTTTAAATGTTTTAAATGCACTTTCAATTTTAAGAGATTAGCAGCAGAACATGAGGGAGTTGTGACTTGTGAGCATATGTTTTCAATATCTTTGTCAGTAATTTTTTATTCTGATCTGTTGCTTGTACCCATTCTTTTGGTGACAATGCAGGGATGGCGGGCATTCTATATCAAATGGCAGAAAGAGATGGTTGAAAGAGCAGTTTCTGTAGTAGAATTTGTAAAATAGAGTGCCCACTACGAGTCTCTTGAAGTAGGAGATTACCAGAGAGCTATGGAACTTTTAAAAAAGACTGAAATGGGATTCAAAGATGTCCAATTGTATCTACTCACACCTAAGCGTAGTGTTCTTGTGAACCTTATTGGTCTGCACTATTGCTTGGTTTGGCTAGGAATCCAGGTAAACAAACTTTAATCTTTTCTTTTCTTCTAATCATGTGAGAACATGACGATGTGCATGTGGCAAGACAGAGGCCTTTGCTAGAAATAAATTAATTTGACTGCATATGAAATGAGTAGTGTGCCTCGTAATGGATTTTTGAGCTCCACTAATATTTGATGCCTTTCTACAACCATGCATATATGTTTTACTTTCAAAATCTCTTGAGCCAACTTGTGCTATATGAAAAGTATAAAATGAGAAGCTATTATGTGTAGGTTAGGTATGATGTTTTAGGAAAATATCATTCCATAGAAGTAGGACTCAATAAACATTTGCACACATTCCGGCTATGATTGGAGGCTTTTTACCCCTTCCTGTGAAAGATTTTCTATCATTCAATTTATACATTTCCAATTTCCAGTATTTGTATCAAACTGCATATTCAGAGTCATCTCATAACATTCCACTCCTTTGGAAGTATGGTTTTAGTCAAACTCACCAAATGTACTTTTGGTTGTGTGGATTTCTACTAAGGTTCATCAATCATGCCCAGATTTTGCTTTAATTTTAGTGGTTAGAATCCTTCCTTTTTTCTAGCAATGCACTATTTGGTGAGTCACTATCCAAAAATGTAGCAAAAAAGGTTGAGATACAAAACACTCATCTTTTCAAATTTCTCTAACGTGAAAATATCTAAATTAGTTTCATTTCTTACCAACCTACCAAGCAAATAATAAAGGAATTAAGCTTCATCTGGTGTGCAATGTCTTGACAGAGTGAATATGTCAAAGCAGCTCTGTGTAAGAATCAAATCAGTAACAGGAATGTTTGCCTGAGATTGTGCAACAGTTGGCTTTCCAAGAAGTTGCCTCGCATCTAAGATTGTTACTCTGTCACCTTCTCCTACTGCAAGCCTGCCTCTGCTATTTATAGTAAGAAGAGATTTGACGATAGAGCCACTTAAAAGATGGGATTTAAGTTCCCTTGCATTATAATATTCTGTTTTAATCTTCATGTCTAGAGAACCACTTTCATGGTGATTTCACATTGATGCTCAGTCAGCTCTTTCTTTAAAAAATGATAAAGGATCAGCTCTTTCTTTAAAAAATGATAAAGGATCAGTTCATGGCTCTTAGGGATGTCCAGAGATCCACTTTCATGATGCTTTTAGGGATGCACTTTCGAGCCATGAAGCTTTCATTACTAGAGATAGAACTGTAGCTATTCTTAGCAGCATAACTCTCTAGAGCCCTTCCTACCATGAATTGAGCTTGAAAGTCAGTATTGTTGTTGATTTTTCTGTATTTGGAGCTTTTTTATTTCTTCTTTATTGTAGCTTTTACTACATGTTCCTTGCCTGCTTTATATCTTGGCAAATTATCCCTTTGGATTTCTTCAAACTTGGGACAAACTAATTGGTCTTCCACTGCTTTTCCTCTAGTTAGTTTTCTTTGTCTCTCAACCTCGAGTTCACCTGGATGCCTCCCAAACAGCCACTCACTAGGAGCAGAAGAGTAAGTATTGTCTAGTTTTTTCTTTTTGGTAATTGATTGAACAAAATGTCCATTTTAAAACAGATTTTATTCGAAATGTCGTCACTTGCTTGTTGCTTTATTATAGTATTGCTTTCTTATTTTTTATTCTTTCCTTTAAAGCTTTGGTCACATATATTTGTAATTTATGATGTGGGACCATATTTACATCCAACCTAAGGCGATGGACTTTTAGAATTTCATCCCCACGATGTAACAGATCTCTTGGCAAGTATAGCCTAATAGGAATTTTTCATAGAACATAACAGGAATTTTACAGCTAGCAGAATCATTGTTAGAACTAGTGTTTGACCAAGGCTTCTCTGTTAATTTTTCAGAAACATGCTTGTATCCTTGTATCAGGCCTTTGGAAGATGAGTCTCAGATGGTCTTAGTGATTTGTGTAAGCTCAAAAATGCTATTGGCTATGCACTTCTGATACAGAGTAGTACAATATTTTGAATTTTCCAAACCTAGGTTCACTTAAAGCAATTTTTGCAGCTCTGCCTTTGCTCTATCCAAAATGTGTCCTCTCTTGAAACCGGGATCTTTCTCAGAGACACTTTCCACAGACCTGCCTGGAGCAATGATAAAATTAAAGACATCCATGCACTATGCCTTAAGAATAACCAACCCCTTTCCTTCACACTATGCTCTTTGTATAATGTTTGAAGCTGAGAGAGTATATCTAGAATGATATTTGCCAGCTTTGATAGCTCCCCTGTATGGCCAAAATGAACATTACGGCGCAGAATTCTACTAAAACTTATGAAGTATTCAATTTCAAGCAACTTGTCTCTGCCCAATTCAGGACTCCATGGCAAAGCACTAGCTTCCTTAACATCAATATCTAATAGAGTGATCTATTAGCTTCATAGTGTGTCAATCTTATTTTATATTTTGCTTTGTAAATTTGAGAATAAACAGAGCAAGTCACGATGGTTATATATTTTTGGAGTTTTCTCTCTTTCTTGTTCTTCAGGGATAATCTTGATGTCTTATTTTACCTACTACTGCTAATAGGACAAAACTTTGAGGAGTCAATAGTGATCCAAAAACTACCATGGGATCCACTGCCAATGGCCAAATTCACTTTGTGGTGGTGCCTCTAATGGCAACTGTAGCCTAGTGGACTAATTCAGATATACAGATACCATGAACCTTGCATAAATGAATCTTCTATGCATTCTGAGAACCTAAGACTAACATTGGGGCTAAACTTCTAGCTCTTAGCACAGGGATGAGGGAGTCTCTCAACCAAGGAATTAAGAAATTATTTTTGATGGTGATTTCAGGCCGTGGATAAATTGTAAAAGCTTAGCTGTATGTTGTGGTTGGATCTAGTTTTAACAAATGTTTGGGAGTGTAAATTTTATGTTTGAGAAAGAATGCCAATCAAGTTGCGGATTGTCTATAGGCTAACAGAGCCTTTCATTGGTTCCCACCATTCACCTGACTTATTTTATATTTCTTTTCACTGTCTTATGTTTATTTCCCCATTGCCCTTGTTTGGCTCTGCCTTGTCCCTCCTACCCTTCTCTGTCATGTGTTTTCTCCCCATTCTGTGGTACCCTGCTGTATGTCCATCATTATTATCTAGAGCATCAATCTTGATGTTGAGGCTAGCCTTGGATGAGTCTTCAAGCAGTCAAGGTGGTCCATTGTATAGCAGACAGTAGTTTTTGCTTGAACCTCACTCAATGGATTCATTGATCAACAGGGTGGATCTGAATTGATACCCCTGGCCTTGATTAGGTGCTTTAAAAAAATATTGTCAGATGAGTGTATACCTGATACCATCAAACAAATTAGGACCCACATTGGAGAGAGAGATGAGGCTAAGAATTGGTTTAAGTAGGAAATGTGCAGTGCCTTGTACCAATTGGGGTTGACATTGGAATTGAGAGCATCATTGATTCATGGTAAAATGATGGAGAATTCAAAATGAAAGTGCTTATCAATCTGGAACTTATTATGGACAATTTGCCCAGCTGTCAGTAGGCAACTATCGTTGAAGTAGAGCTCTTGGTGGATGACCTGTTCGGTTGCCAATGATTCACTAAGCAAGATTCTCATTTGACTGTCAAATGAGAGTTGTTGGGCAATCTCTGTTTCGAAATTATCTTGTGATGTTTTGTCTAGTTTATAGTTTTGAGGCTATGTATGGATCAGGATTATATTAACTTAGTATTAGCTAGTTTTCTATGTTTTGTGGATTGAAGGCTCTTAGAGTATTGAATATATTTCTGCTGAGTTTATGATTGTAAATTTGGGCTTTTGTAAACTTGGATGTATGAGTTCTGCCACTGTAGACATCAATACATGTTTTCTCCCATAAAAAACAGTTTGACCCATGAGTACTTGCGAGTGGAGCTGGCAATTGATGAGCCAAATTTATGGGGAGTGAGCTTGACTTGTCACTGAGTGATCTTGGCTTGTTTTATGTGAAGGATTTTTAAATCATGAGTCTGAGACAAACCTGGTGAGGTTTGTAAACATTCGAAGAATCAAATATGGCCAATGGGATCATCAGTTAGACACTGACTTCTCATTCTCAAAACTGGAACATTCAATGCCAGTAGAAATATCTCTGCTAGCCAGTTCTTGACTAGACAAAATGTTGTCAGCCAACCAACCATGATTTCTTAACTAATTTATTGAGAGGAGATTAAAGATACTTTTGGAAGAATGACCTTAGAAGAAATACAGACCTGATCCTCCATTTCCAGTTGTGTTTCATAGGTGGGGATTTCTATCTACAGAGCTCAAGTTATCTCTCAGCTTGTCCATAACAACTTCCTTCAAGCATAGCAATTCCAATATACAACATTGTGCCAAAAATTTTGTATTTGTATAAAATTTTAGGGATTTAGTTCTTATTGATATAGTTACAGCCTTTATTCCTATGGGATGGATTTGACGTAATACTTATCAATACAAATAGTGAGTGGGAGATTAACAAAGCTGTCAAAACTCGTCTCTTCAGTATGTTACACCTCCCATTGAGTTTGTGGGTCAAAGTCTCCCTTTCATGCTTGCAGACAGTGAGCTTGTGTTGTCAGTGGGTCAACTTGACCTGTTGTATGTGCTGAGGCCGGTTTGAATTATGAACCTAACTCAAACCTAGCAGGTTTTGTAATACTGTTTAGGAATAAATATGCCCCACTGGAGCATCAATTGGACACTAATTTCTCGTCTTAGAAAGTGGATAATACAACACCATTTTAAACACCTCCACCAAGAGATCTTTGAATGGTCTCTAAACAAATGTATATGTCTTACCAACCATGTTTCTTAAGCTTTACCTTTGCATTGCAGCCATGCCTCGCCTTTGAACATTGTTTTAATACAAGCCATTGGGCTTGAATTTGCTTTAATTTTTTATTTTACTTCCTAAAACATTTCTTATTGCATTTGAACTTTCACACAGGCCAATCGTGCATTAAGGCAAGCTTCATTGGGGACTCTTAATTGTTTAGTTGTTGCTTATGGTGATAAAATCACTTCATCTACATTTGAGGCTATTATCATAGAGCTTCCCTCACTTATCAGGTTTGGGCCCATGGACAATTTAGTGCTTGCTTCTATACATAACATAATGTAGTCGTAGGGCTATTTTATTTACTTGGTTGGGTTCTGATGGTATGTTAATGGTTTCCAGTGATGCAGACCTACATATGACTACTTTAGCATTGGAACTTTGCTGTACAATGATGGATGATCAAAATCATCACTGAAATGTTGGTGCTGTAGTACGTGATAGGGTTCTTCCACAAGCTCTTGTTCTAGTCAGGAGTTCATTGTTGCAGGGTCAAGCTCTGCAGGCAAGCTTTGTACCTAATAATTTTATCATCATTTTTATGTGGGGCATTATAGTAGATTACATGTTTCTTGCGGTTGGTAAGTATGGTTGTGTGTTTGAACTTGCAGGCTTTGCAAATTTTTTTTGCATCTTTGGTGTAGTCAGCAAACACAAGATTTGATGCTTTATTGGATGCTCTTCTTTCAAGTGCCAAACCTTCTCCACAATTGGGTGGTCTTGCAAAGCAAGCTCTCTATTCAATTGCTCAGTGTGTGGCAGTTCTTTGCCTTGCTGCAGGAGATAAGAAATGTGCATCTACTGTAGAAATGCTGATGAACATTCGGAGAGATAGTAGTGATGCCAATTCGGTTAGTTCTTCCACTGAAACAATGTTGTATTGACACATTTATATGACTTATGAAAATGGCAGGATTGTTCTCATGCAGATACTACTGCATCTTCCTTTGTTATAAGTTTTCTGAGGGTACTTTGTTTTGGTTTCCTAGAATATGTTTTTGAGAACATTAATATTGCTAGATGTATACATAAACAATCAAAGTTTATATAGTTCCTGAATATAAGTGTAATATATGTTAACTGATAGTTTCTCCCAACTGTAAAGTCTTATGTTGATTCATTGTTTTATATGCTTTATAACTTAATTCTGATTACATTTTACATACATTACAGGCATGACAACACCTTGCTCTGCTATGTCTAGGTGAAATTGGCAGGCGAAAAGATCTTAGCAATGCTCAGGAGTTCTTGGGAGTCATAGTCAAGGGTATTACCCAATTTGCAAATATTTAAAAAAAAAAAATGTTCACTGCCGTCTCTTAAGCGACGGTTTTTAAAAAAAAAAATTCCCTTCCGTCACTTTAACGATGCTTCTCGACGTCACTTATCTGACAGTTACCCTTTCTATCCGTCTCTTAAGCGATGCTTCTTGACGTCGCTTATCTGACAGTTACCCTTTCTATCCGTCTCTTAAGCGACGCTTATTCACGTCGCTTATCCGACGCTTACCCTTTCTCTTTGTCGCTTAAGCGACGCCGGTAGGTGTAAATGTTGTTAAAAAATTTCGTCACCATCGCTTAATAAGTGTCGGATAACCGACGATGTACATTCAACCGACGGTTAGTTAAGTGTCACTTAACCAACGGTTACTTAGGTGTCGGATAACCGACGACAAGTTTCCGACGCTTATAAAAAAACCAAAGTGTCATACATGCGACAGGGAAGTGTCGAAAATCTGACATGAAGGCCATCGGATTTTTGGTCGAAATGTAGTAGTGAAATAAACATCATGAGCTTTATTAAATAAAACAAACCCTAAAAGTAAACATAGTATACAATAAAAGAGGGTAGATGGAAATCAATTTAACCAATTCATCTTAGAAACCATCTGTAGTAACGACCCCATTTATTCTTGAGCTTTATATAAAATCAACCCTTAAGGAAGTAGTCTATTAATCTGGAGCCCTTTTTGATATAAGGGTTTTAAAAATGCAGCAAAACCAGGTAGAGAAAGAAACTGGAAAAGAGGGTTGTAAACTCAATAATAAAACCCTCAGATTGATTAAGGTTTAATAATAAACTCAAACACCCATCTATTGATTTTCAAAATTGTATTGGCTAGCAGAGCCAAAGCAAACTGCACATATTTTCCTTTCTTCTAAAAATACCAGCTGTAGCAAGGATTGTGCTGCAAAATCCTTCAATGTATTGCTTCAGACAAAAGTTAAACAAGGACTTACTATTATAATGCAATAATTGAATCAGATAGAAACCTTGTCATGTCCATAGTAGAACCTGGGCATATCTAAATAAAAATGCTAGTGGGGAAAAGAAAATGCCTAATTTTACATATACTATAAACAATGAGAAGAACCACAACTTTCCTTACTTAGCTTTCAAAATCGAGAGTTTTCAAAACCCAGGTGCATTGTTGTTTTACAACCGCATAATTAAATAGTGGTTACAACCACTTGAGCTTGAACGAAATCTTATACTAGCCCAACATAATAAGGAAGTTAAGGGTGATTGTAGTATTTTGCGGTACCTTCAAAGGTTTTAAACTCTGAACCCGATATGTTCCGAATTAGTCTACAGAGGAGATGGAGCTTCCAAGTAACAAATGGTTAAGAGGATGGGCATTATGGGACTGAGCATCATTCCAACTCTGCCGAAGGGTGCTACGATAGCTACAGCTCAGTTGAATGGCTCAAAGGAGGATTAAAGTTAGTAAAATGGTAAGTTAAAACCTAAGCTTGTCCTAAAAGGGTTAATGGCACCAACTGTATTACACTTTCCACCTCGGGTCTTGAAACTTGTTATTAAACCTTAATCAATCACTATAATCCATTTGTTCAATGTAGCGATCATGATGATGAACTGTTGACATATAATTGAAGTCAATACTTTGGGAATAGTGATCCAAGCCATGCCTAGGTGCATGTTGGGGACACCATTCGACTGAATGAGTCGAGATCTGTTATGGCGAAAGCAGATAAAAAGAATTAGCAAAGCAGGAAATACACTTAGGTTGAAAAAAAGTATACAGACATACAATATGCAAGAATTCGAGCCAATTTATTACTTCTTCTCCATGAAAGATGAAAGAATATGAATTGTTGTATATTCCATTAGTGTACATGCTTATATAGGATGCTGAGATGTTCGGGTGACTACCCATTACGTTCAGTTACAAATAAGTTATAACAGTTCAAAATTTTAACCATCGAGGCAGACCTGTCAAAGTGAACCTATCGAGGATAACTTGTCAAGGCGAATCTATCGAGGCAGACATGTCGATGCGAACCTTATGAGGCAGGTGAAGCAGTCGAAGTGCTAGACTTTGTCAAATCTTGAAAACCTACCAACTGCTAGTTGGATCATTCCTCCTTCCTTAAGAAACAATTGTCTCCATTGTGTATTCGTTCAGGTGAGGAAACTTGTTGGCTACTTCATTAACAGACTACCATTTTCCTTGTGGAGGAAGCTTCCCGACTTTAGCCACTTGAAACAAGGGAATGGAGTATGCATCGTACCACACTGGTGTCATAAAGAAGAGGTTCATGAACATCTAGATCATTATATCTTTAGGTTGTGTTGTTTGTAAGTCATTCTGTTCCAACAATGGTGCATGGTATGGTTGAAGTAGATCTACATTGAAAACCGGATGTAGGCCAAGGCATGCAGGAATGTCGAGCTAAAAAGAATTTTCTCCAATCTATTTAAGGATACTGTATGGACCATATCATAAGGTTTCATCTTTCTGTATGGAATAATGAAGCGCTCCTTCTTTAGATGTAACCATACCTTATCCCCAATTTGGAATGAATGGGGAATACGATGCTTGTCATGTTGGGCCTTAGATTTTGCATTCGCTCATTGAAACATCTCTTATGATAGCTTCTAGATGTTGTAGATTTTAACTTTGAACTTCAATGCTTTCTCCACTTCTCATCCTTCGAATTCAATGTCGTTTTCCTGTGTTGAGGAACTGATTAAGTCGATAGGCGTTACGGGTTGAAATCTGTAACATATCTCAAATGGAGTCTTTCCCGTAGAGCTATGTTGATCACGATTGTAGCTGTGTTGTATGTATGAAAGGATGTCATCCCATGTTCGACGATGCTTGTGGTTGTACATGTGAAGCAATTATATGACGAAGCAATTTACAACTTTTGTTTGTTCATTTGTCTACAGATGGAAGAATGTCAACAAAGAAAGTCTCGTGTCGAGCTGTTTCCAGAAGGTTTTCCAAAAGGTGCTGAAAAATATAGCATCTCTGTCGGAAATAATGGTCATTGAGAGACCATAATGTTTCCACACATGTTAAAAGAAGAGTTGAGTAGTCTGATGTGTTTTCATAGTCTTCTTGCATGGTATGAGTATAGCCATCTTGGAAAATCTATTGACTACTACTATTATCATGTCTTGTTGATGTTTGGAAGTAGGATATCCCATCATGTAGTCCATATAAATAGATTCCCATGGTCGACTAGGAATTGGAAGGAGTGTGTATAGTCCTTGTCATCGATTTGGAAGTTTAGCAATGGCACAAACCATGCATGATCGAATGTACTTGTTGATGTCATATTTAAGTGAAGGTCAATAGAAATACTTTTGGAGGATAACAAGATTTTTTGTGACTACAAATGTCCTCTAGTCTTGTTGTAGTGTGCATCCCAAATGATATTATGTCGGTGCTCACCGGTTGGTACACAAAGCTATCCAATATTGTATAGCAAGGTGTCCTTTAGGAAGTAGTTGATAGTCGACAATGTGTCAGTCTGAAGCTGTCCACAGATTGTAGATAAATTACAGTCTACTGAATACAATTGTGGCCAAGTAGTGGTGTCGTAACCCTGCATACTCGTCACTGTATATAGTAGAGTAATGGGCAATCTGTTGAGACAATCAACTACGACATTGACTTTTCCTTTTCGATACTTAATTACCAACTAAAATTGTTGCACGTAATTAATCCACTTGAGTTGTCGGGTTGTCTGTAGTTTCAACTGGGACGAAGCAAACTGCAAAGGTTTATGGTCAGTGAGGATGACCATTTCCTTGCCAAGAATGTAGTGTCTCCATCGCTTAATAGCTTTCACAATGGTGTACAGTTATTTTTCATACATCAAGTACCTTCTAATAGTGTCGTTGAAAGTCTCAGAATGAAACGTGTTTGGGTGACCTGACTGAGTGATCACTACGCCGAGGGCATAGTCCGATGCATCCATCTCAATCTCAAAGGGCTGATGCAAATCAAGTAACACAAGTACTGGTGTAGTACAAAGCTTGCTTGTGAGTTGTTCAAAAGTTTGTTGTTGTGTCAATGTCCATTTGAAGACAATTTTCCCATTTCCTTTCGTCAATTGATTCAAAGGCCATGCGATGTGACTGAAGCCAAGTATGAATTGTTAATAGAAATTTCCTAAACCAAAAAAATTCTTATTTCATGAATGTTTTGAGGAATGGGCCAATCTTTGAGGATCTGTACTTTTTCTAGGTCAACATGAATTTCTACAGAGTCAATTACATACCCCAAATATTTGATGTTGGTCAGCTCAAATGAGCATTTGACCATGTTCATATATAGTCGATATTGCTGGAGAGTGTCGAACACTTGTTGAAGCTGTTTGACATGTTCTTCCCATGATTGACTGAAAATCAAGATACTGTCACGATAAACAATGACACATTTACCGATGAAAGGTTGTAGAAGGTCATCCATATATATCATGAGGGTTACAGGTGCATTGGTTAAGCCAAAATGCATGACAAACCATTCAAACAATCCTTTCTTGGTATTGAAATCTGTTTTCCATACATCAGTGGAATCGATCAGAATCTAGTGGTATCTCGACTTGAGGTCTAGTTTCATAAAGAACTTAGCACCTTTCAGATTGTCGATGAGTTCATCAATCCATGGAAGAGGGTATATGTTCTTCACTGAAATTTTGTTGAGAGCCCTATAGTTGATGCACATGCACCAACTCCCATATTTCTTTGGAACTAGGATGACTGGACTTCCACAAGGAGAGGAGTTAGGGCGGATATGACCCTTTTCGATAAAATCCTATATTTTCCTGCGAATCTCTTCTTTTTTGAGAATGGATCTTATGTAAACATATGCATTAGGTAATGAATAAATAGGAACAAGTTCAATGGATTTTTTTACCTAAAAATGCAGAGGTAATCCATCTGGTGCTTGAAATATGTTTCGGTATTCCTCAAGAATGTGGTCAATCTGTTGTTGTTGTCCGAAGCTGCGCTGGTTGGTGAGTTGACTTGTCACTGTAGTATTCTTGGAATTCTTAGGCTTTATCATGATTAATGCGAACTTTTGAGCATGATTGATAAGATTCTTTATTTGTTTGACATATATCATAGCAATTGTTGATGTGGGTTGTCACTCTAGTACGCCATACCATTGATTTCAGATATTGACAATCACCTTCTGAGGTCGTGACTGATATGTACCATGTCAATCCCATAGGTAAGGTTTACCGAATAGGGCGTCGGCTATGGAAAGCAGTGCCACATCACAAAGTACTTCATCTTCAAAGGGATTAATTAAGTAAGCGAGTTTATAATGTCATGTAATCCTTAGTTCCTGCCCATCCTTCATCCAATTGATATTGTAAGGATGAGGATATTAAGTGGTGATAAGACCTATTTTCTTCACAATTTCTTTAGAAACAAAGTTCTTCTGGATACCATTATACACAATCAAATGTAATGGATTTTTCTAAACCCATATCCGTGTATGGAATAGGTGCTCTTGTTCCTCCTCATCGACGATAATTGAGGTTGTCAGAGTGGTTGAGGTCGATGCCAAAAGAGTTGATGCATTTGGATCATATTCTACCAGGGTTCTGTTGGACAATTCGAATGTCGACAATTTTTCCAAAACCGTCTTCTGAGCTTTTCATTTTGATGTATTGTGCCATGTTGAACTGTGATAATCACACCATTTCTTGGTAGGATCTTGTTTGCTACAATCCCTCTTTTCTTTATGAAAGTTCTTCTTTTGATGATCGGGCTTTGGTGGAGTCGGATGAGAAGGGTTATTGAACTTGTCGGAGTCGGTTGGTGACTTCTTATTGGATGTTCAACTTGTTGGCTTGTTCATGAAACATTTTTTTTTCTTTCTTCTTAGATTCAAGTTTGTTGGCATAATGAAATGCGTCTGTAAGTGTACAAACATTCAGAAACTCCATCTCTTACAAGAATGTACGGGGATAAATCGTTGACTTACTTCAGGACAAACAATTTCTCTTCTTCTTAGACACCAAGTCTAGCCATGATTCAATAGAAATCGTTAGTGTAACTCTATACAGACTGGCATTTCCATTGCCTTAGCTGTTGCCACTTTTTATATTGATGTTCAAGATACTTGGGTGGGTAGAACTCCTTTTGGACATATTCAACAAATTTTACCCATGTGTCGATGGGGTCCTCTTCTTTTTCCATCTTTGTCAATAGATTCCCTGACCAGCAGTGTATAGAGGTTGGCATATTTAAGGATGCAGTGGTGATATTTTCTTCTTTGAAGAGTTGATTCATTGCATAGTAAGATTCTAGTTTTTGTACCCAATTTTCGATAGATTCCGTGCCAATATTTCCTTCAAGGTTCGGTATGTCAAGATTCATTTGCACTTTGAAGGGGATGATTTTATCAGAGTGATGTCTTGTCGAGGATTCCACAGAGTTCAAACTGACTTGCATGAGAATCTCACTGAACTGGGAAAACATTTCGGTTAGCTGGTGAGCCAGTGATTTTTCTATGAGTTGTTCTCTCCCGTTAGTTGCATGTCTATTGTTTTCTTCTTTGGAAATATTTTATGAATTCGAAGGAAGTGTTTTCTTGAGTTGTTGATTTTGTGAGCGTGTTTGAATAGGCATAAGTTAAATAAATTTGATGGAAGTGCTTATGTAACTTAAGCTCTATACAAGATCTTGCTCTGATACCAATGATACAAGCTGTGCCCAAGTGCATGCTGGGGACAATACTTGACTGAATGAGTCGAGCTCTATTATGGTAGAAGCATATGAAAAGAATCAACAAAGAAATAAATACATGTAGGTTGGTAGAAAGTATACGAATAGACAATTTCCAAGAATTTGAACCAATTTATTACTTCTCCATGAAAGATGGAGGAATCAGAATTGTTGTATATTACATTAGTGTACATGCTTATATAGGATCTTGGGATGCTTGGGTGACTACCCATTATGTTTAGTTACAAAGAAGTTATAACAGTTTAGAAGTTCAACCATTAAGGTGGACCTGTCGAGGTGAACTTGTCGAGGAGAACTTGTCAAGGTGAATCTACCGAGGAGTACCTGTTGAGGAAAACCTATCAATATGGACCTATTAAGGCAGGCGAAGCAGTCAAAGTGCTAGACTTTGTTGAATCTTGACAACCTACCAACTGCTGGTTGGATCAAATAGCCTTGATTTGCTTGGGACAATAATGGTTGAATCATTACAATAGAGTCTCCTAAGTGTTCATAACTTGTTTATACCTGTGATTGATGCCTGGAAAAATCCCAAGTACCGATAGTAGGGGTTCTCCCCAATAACCGTTCCCAAATAGATCGTTTACTATTTGATATGGGGAACCTGTCTGGTTTGCGATCTGAATACCATAGAGTTAAGGTGTAGTTTTAATCTCTTTTACTGGTTGTGGCCCAATCGACCGTTTATATATTTTATCTTTTAGGTATGGAATGCAAGTGCCTAATATTAAATGCAAGTAATAGAACACAACAACTAATCTATTCTAACCTATCCCTGAGGAGCAAGATTGGTATTAAATAAGAATGAACAATGTACTGTATGGTTTGCATAAATTATTCTGTAGATAGATGATGAATCCAAGATACATACATAGAGAAAAAAGTTATCATAGAGATAGCTCCATGATATTAAAACATTCATCATTCATGGTTGCATAAGATTCATCACTTAATGTAAAGTTAGTCATAACTAAGGAGTAGTTCAGAGGGTTAGGAATGATATCACAACTTGTATATACTTCTAAGCAAGAAATAGTTCTCCATTTAGCTTTACACAACATGCTTTGAGACATATGCAACACTCTCTCCAACAAAATTCCATCTTCTTCATTATAAAAGGAAATAGTTTATCTTACAACATGCTTTAGCAACTATGCCAGTGAAAAGTCCTCTCTACGTCTACTTTACCTATACTTAATCAAATTACAAAAATGACTCTTGAGTTACCCCAACCTTTTGGGCTTCCTCGACTCTTCCTTTAGAAAATTTTGTCTTTTAGTGCATTACCAGAAAAAGAATAAATACAAAAATATATAATCTTTAGCTTGTGTATAAGAAAAATATAAATGGGCCTAGTTGGTGTTTTAATAAAAATGCCCCATGCTTGTGCTTCTTCACTGATGACCCGATATTCTGCAGGTTCCAATACACGCACTGCCACTTCATTCTTTGACAATCGAGACTCGATTTCCTTCACTTTGGGTAAATTCTGACTCAAAAATTCCTCTAGCACGAGCTTGTGGCCTGAGGCTTGTATAATCTACATCCTGATGTCTTCCTCACTAACAACCTCAAGCTTGGATATGCTTTCTTCCCCTTTTAGCATCCTCTCTTGCAAGTTCTTCAAATGTTCCTCCCTAACTGGGAAATCCTAGTCCGGGGCACTTGTTAGAACCATACATTGACTGTGAACAAAATGTATGCCTTTGTAGAATTCAACACACTTTTCAATAGTTTTCTCAATGGCTGTGTTTAATCTGACTGCTGTTTTACACCTAAAATTCAATATGACCACCTCCACCTTAAGACTTCCTGTAGACTTCAGAGGCATATTTGATGGAAATGATGGACAGGTTCCTATCCATGTTAACTATTTTTTTACAAGTTCAACCACCTCTAATAATATTTTCCAGAATTTTGATGAGATGAGATCTAGTTCTTTCAATCTAACCTCAATTTTTTTGACTCTATACATCTCCCGTGAAAGACTCAACAAAACTTGATTTATCTCTTTTTGCAGCATCAAGGCTTGCTTTCGGAAAGGGGTGATATCCATCTATTTCTCTTTTTCCACTTGAATTTCTTCTCTCAACAAAAGGTTCTGAGATTCTAGCTCCTCTACTCTCTTTCTTGCTACATCTCCTTTATATTCTGCTTCTACAACCTGCTTCTAGAGATCTTTCTTTTCTCCTTCAATGATATTTACTAATAATACCAAAGAATCCTTGTGAGATTGTAAAATTTGGCATGCCTCTCTTGACTTCTCAATCTCACTAAGAATATCTTCATGCTTCCTCTTCGGGCTTTGTCCCTCACCTCTTTCCTTCTTCAGAGTTTCCTTCATTTGAACAACCTTCTTCTTATATTGTTTCGAATCAGTCATTATTTTATCCACATTATCTTCATTTTCAAGGGCCAAGGATACACTTGCCTTTTCAAGAAGTCTGGGGTCCTTGTCAATCCCATGAAAATTGTTTTGTCAGTTACCATGATTCCTTTCTTTTCCCCAGTATCCACCTTCTTCTCAGTTCCCATGACAATTCATTTCTTATTTTTGTCATAAAAAATGGTATTTAAATTGACTACCTTCTTCTCTTGAGATGGGATGAAAGGGATTAGTTCAAACTCTAATTTTGAAGCTAGATCTTCTATGGCTGTGCTACTAGATGGGACATATGATTCTATTAGATCATCATGAGATTGAGTCTGGTCCAGATTTGCACGATCTTGTTCCTCCTGATCTTTTTCTTTGAAGCTCTTCAACTGCTTTCTCTGCATGGTCTCTTTCCATGTCAGCTACTTCCAATCTTAACCTTTCAACCTCTCCTTCTTGTTTCTTTTTCTTGCTTCTTCTTTGGCTCTCCTTTTCTTAGCTTCTTCTTCTGCAAACCATAGTTCCACTTCTTGTGGTAGTTTGAGTGCCTTCTCTTCTCTTTTCTTCGCAGCTTCCTCTTCTTCTCTCTATTGCTGCTCAGTAGCTTTTCCCTTGCTGCCTACGGTCGTTATCTTTTTCTTGAATATATTCCTTAGGGCTGTCATATTTCGGGCATTGCGGAATATTTCCTCATTTTTATCCCAATAATTTGTGTACTCAGAATGCACCCCTATGGTTGCACAATAGTTAGCAACCCTATCTTCAGAATCATTTCTATGAAATCTCATTTCTCCAAAGTGGAAGTAATCTAAATCCTTTATGAAATCCAGTGCACTCTTCACCTTGGAGAGCTTATAACTACCTACATAGAATGGGAGTGGTGGGTATACAACCTTCTTCTGATATACTAGGAAGTTCCCAATCCCGTTAATGTAAAGTTGCCTCACTACTTCCTTGTGAACAACATATTCCATGGCGTATCTTGGTAAAAGAGAAGGGGACCTAGTTCTTCCAAACATCCTTAGGTATACGACTTCTTCTGTCAAGTAATAATGAACATTATCCTGTACAATCTTCAAGGCTTCTTCAGACATGCAGTCACACTCGGCAAGGAATATTAATCTGTATAGTGGCATTATGAAATCTTCGGAAATACTCTTATAATGGTTGAAATATTTATGTGCCCAAAACAACTGATATGCAAAATAAACATGAGTTTTGGTCTTATCCCACTGGCACTTCAGAGTTGGGAACAACTATGTGCATAGAATACAATCAATCAGAAAAGAGCTCATATAGAACTCTGACTTCTTTTGTGAGATCCCTCCAAGCACTGCGCTTATACATGAGGACAGGATGTTAGATATTATATTTTCCTAGTTAAAAATGGTGCCCTAAGTGGCCATAAAGAAAATCACTGGTACCCAGATTAATTTGTAGTATTTCCCATTTGCTCGCCCGAAGATCCTAGTAAACATTAACACTATCAGCCTATAAGGAGTGCATTGGTGCATAGTTTCATATTCCCTAGAAGGCCTTGTACAAAACTGCTTCTTGGGGACCATCATTCTTCGAACATTATCCAAAATATCCACGTCAAGACCTTTTAACCACTCTTCTATTAGATAATTCTGATGGGTGGGTAGCTTGTAGGCATGATCTATATAAGCTGGGCTATAAACGGCATAACCTTGTCCTTCCATATTTGAAAAAATCATTTTGGTTACATCGGCCTTTGGGAGGATCCAGCCTATTACTTCTGCACATGGAAAAAGTTCTGGTTGCATGGCAACCTTCATAATCGCTGACCTCTCTATGCTGGCATATATTGGAAAATATTCTAACCCTGTATCTGGGATGCTTTGATTGGCAATCATTAAGTAGATCTCACCCCACTTGTACTCAGGTTTGTTTCCAGTGACAACCTTAGTATCTTCGTATATAACTTCAACTTGAGTTATAATCTCTACCTCTGGATTCTCGTTTGTGACTTGCACCTTCTTCTTCCCTTTCTGAGGCATATTGCTATATAAATGACGTGGCTGTTTAAACCATACGACAGTATGTTAGATTCAATATATCCCAAAAAATATAACTGTAAATGATAAATTCTACAATAAAACAAACAATTTAACTAGAAATTTTACTGAATCATCATGATACATATTAGCCAATCTCTTGTTTCCACCCTAATCCCTGCTCTCTTGAAATAAAAAATGAACAACAGGCTCAAAGATTTCAAGAAGCGGACTAAACATGGGTCACAGGAAAGTATACTCTACTACACGAGCCCTAAGTATCTCATCATGACAACACATCTCTTTGAACATAGCAACCCCAACACTGTCGACAGGTAAGAAAAACAAAACTGAGGATGCCGGGGAGGAAAACCTACATGGATAACCAGGATTTTCACCAAAATGAAAATTTCCTCCCATGACACTCCACAAAAATTCTCATTTCAACTGGCCATTGGCCACAATCAAGCCACCCTCGCATTAGTGAAACGAAGGAGTGGTGCAGACAATGAAACGCTCATCCTCCCACAGTCCTCCTACTGCACAAGACTATCAGAGAAATTCTCATGGAAAAGGATGAGAAAACAATTGCTGGGGCAGGNTTCATACCTAAAAAAAAAAAAATTACCTCGATGTCTAAATACCTTCCGAAAAAAAAAAAAAAAATACCTAACCCTAACAAGTTACTACAACAAAAATGCCAAGGCATCAGAACAAGCAATGGGTAAGATCTTACCTAGTTGCTGGAATGAGCTGGAAGAAGTGTGATCCCCACTGGCTAGATTTGCTCCATCAATTGATAGCTGCGCAGACTCAAATGACCAACAATGACCATAAAATGTTGCCTTACAGGCTTAAATTGGCAAGCAATGCTAAGTAATAAAAGATGATTGGGTAAAAATCCCATTGGTGCCAAACGAAAAAACATCGAAAGCAATCTAGAGAGGGGAAACGATGGTTTCAGATGGAAAACCAGAAAGGATTCGATGTCTTTGGGTGGCTACATGCTAAATCTGTCGAAACACGGTGAAGTTTTAAAGATTCCATTGGCGAAGTCAATGACTAAACACCCATCGAAAGATTATTCGGAAAGATCATCGATTCCATATTAGACTAAGCATCTGAAGCATCGGCAAGGGATTCGTCATCAGACTCTTCAGAAAACTCAGAAACAAACAACCAAAATGGCAGGTGGGTAAAAACAAATTCTTTCGTGAACATCAGAAACTGAAACCATAAGACAACCCGGTATGTCGGAAAGGCTGCTGATAGCCAACCAGGAAGCATCATAAATTTTTTTCCAATATCATAAGTACCATAAACCAAAGTACATCCGATGAATCGGTACTATTTTGTAAGTCTTCCGGAAAGCGTGAGAAACAAAGATTCGATAGGCCTTCAAACAACTCCTTCGTTACGTCGGATAAACTCCATGAGTTCATTTGATGCATCGGGTGGAAAAAAGAAGTTTTGGTTTCTTGCAAAAAAAAAGTTATGAAGAAACGTTTGAAGGACAAAGGTAGACTTTCAAGGATTTCTAAAAATATAGAACTTCAAAGAAAGAGTAGGGTGACCTAAAATATAAATTTTTTGGGATGGTGGTTGTAGCAGCAACCATTGGCGACTAACTGGAGGACACAGATCCATGAACAAATGTATTTTGAAACAAAAACTGCTTTATGACATTTTGTCTAGATCCATTTGACCTGTTTTCTTTCAACAATTCTTTAATCATCCAGAGCTTCAAGAAATGTAAGATACAAAACTTGTCATTAATTTAAGTTCCAATAGATAAGGAAACCAGGCTTTCAAAGTCTTGATAACTCTTTCGAGGCCAATATATGAGATTCATTTACCTCTACATTTGGTTACTTTTGGCCAAGACACCACAGGATCATAACATGATTAGAACAAGTATATTTTTTTGTTCCTCATTCCCATGCCTTTTCATTCTTTTGATGCTTTCATACTTTTGTCTGATGAGTCTTCTTGGATTGCTCTTTCTTACACTCGAGATTTGATTTGGTTTCTTCCATCCATAGTTTCCTTTTGTGTGAGTGATATTTCATTCAGCTCATGGTCGAAGAAGAACCTTTTAGTAGTCCTTTTATTTACTAATTTATTCTTTTGCAGTTTTTGAGATATCCTTTTCTTTGGGAAATTTTGACTCTGGATCCTTTTGGATTTTAATTTTGTGGCATGGGATTATTTTGAATACCATACACCTGTCTAACCCACTTCCTTTCCGTGGATCCTAGGCTACAAGCTTCTTATGGAAGATATTAAGGTGAAGTGGATGGAGCCTTAGAATAGTATTCAAGACTTCTTTAGCCTTGGTTATTTAATAGGATTTAAAATAGGACTTCAATGTGTTCAAAAATAACTTTATTTCCAAGATCTATCAGATTAAAGAATGCTGTAATAATAAATTTTCAAATAGACAACATTCAATAAGCAGTTCTTGGCTCTAAAATATCCATAGTTTGTCCAAAACCCCATGTATTCCAGCACCAAATGCTGAGCTAGTTTATTTAAAATAAACTATAGTAAAGAAAAATAGCAATGAACTACATAAAGCAAATTAGAAATCAAAAAAGGAAAAATAATACTAAATAAAGCAATCAAACAAAGGTTTATTTATGTACAGATGGGTTCTCTCAAAATACTAGGTGAAGTAAGGTTTGAGAACCAAGCCATTTACAAGCAGATTCTCTTCCCATCCTTGCAAATCTTGAAGTTTATATGTCGAGGAACCTAACTTTGCAGCAATCAAAAATAGGATGACCCGGAGATGTTGAAACTTAGTGTGCTTACCCTTTGCATCATGCGGGTGATCCCACTTTAGGACTAAATCTCCAACTTAGAAACTCTTATTTCTAGACTTACGTTTATCAAACCATCTCTTTAAAATCTCTTTCTAGTTCTTGAATCTCTCTTTAGCTTTAAACCTAGACTCTTCTAGCTTAAGCAAGGTATTGATTTTGACTTGCAATACTTCACTGTTGGATCCTCTTGAAGCTTGGGTTAATTGGGATCCTGGGAGAAAAATGTTTGGTGGCAAAATGGCTTCCTTTCCATAGACTAGAGTGAAAGGTGATACTCCTAATGAGTTCTTTGGTGTGACTCTATCATCCCAAAGTGAATTCGGGGAACTATATGCCAATTCCTTTGGTTTTCTATGACAGTCTTCTTCAGAAATCTAATAAGATTCTTATTTGTAGATTCAACTAATCCAATACCTTTGGGTATAATAATTAGAAGAATAATGTAACTTCATTCCTTTATCATTGGCAAATTTCCTTAAGTTTAATTGATGAGAAATAAGATACATTGTCAAAAACCAGGGAAATTGGAACCCCAAACCGGGTCATAATATGTTCTTGTAGGAAGTCTATCATTGCATCTTCATTTACTTTCCATAGTGGAATAGTTTCCACCCATCTGATGAAGTAGTTAGTAGCTGTAAGAATGTATTTGTACTGTAGCAAGGAATTAGGATTGATTTCTCCTATAATATCAATTCCACACTGTTCAAATGGTTCTGAAACGAATACTAGTTGTAATGGACTAGCTGCTCTAACAAGTCTTCTTCCACTTCGTTGGAAAACATCACATTTCCTTACATATGCATGTGTGTCTTTGAACAAGGTTGGCCAATAGTATCCTTCCCTTAAGATCTTATGGGCAGTGGTATCTCCTAAATAATTCCCTCCAATAGGACCATCATGCAATTCTTTAACCACTTTAGCCGCTTCTTCCTATTCTAAACATCTTAGAAGAACTCCATCGTAATTATTTCTAAAAAGAACTCCCTCAATGAATTGATAGGAGTCTGATTTCAGTCGTAGTGCTCTTCTTTTCTTTGAACTCCAATGTTCTTGTAAATAACCTTGCTGGGGATAATGTATCAAGTCTCTATACCATGATTCCGGAGCTGTAAAAATTGGACACATATCAATCATATGAACTTCGGCTTCATTATCCCAATCACTTTCCTCACCATATTGAATCATAGCCATTAGTTTGTAAAGTCCTTGTCCTTTAATAATGGTTGTTAGTTTAAAATCTAAATCACATTCTTGTAGAGCCGTAACCCAATTTCCTCTTCTCTCACCCAGATACTTTTGTACGAAAAGGCTTCGGACTGCTGGGTGAGGAACAACCACCTTAGTCCGATTCTTAAGTATATATGGCATGAATTGCTTTACCACTTTAAACACTATGTAAGCTTGCCTTTCAATGGAGGGATAGTTCAATTCAACACCTTGTAGACTAGTGCTCATAAATGAAATAGGGAATTTGTCTCCCCCTTCTTCCTTTTGTGTCATCACAGCTGCAAGCAAATTGTCAGAGGAAAAAGTGTAAAATATGAAGTATTTATTGAAATAAAGACTTCTAAGTGAGGGTGCATGTGCTATTTCTATTTTGATATTAGTAAATGCATCCTTTTCTACATTAGTCCATTTAAACTGTACATTCTGCTTGACCATTTGCTACAAAGGTTTGACTATTTGTGCAAAATCAGGCACAAACCTTTGCATGAAATTAATGGTCCCCATAAACGATTGCATACCCTTCTTATTGTGGGGCAAGGGAATATGCGCTATCGCTTCAATCCTTTATGGGTCTATGGAGATTCCCCTTTTATAAATGACATGACCTAGTAGCTTCCCTTCCAGCACTACAAAAACACATTTCTTGGGATTCAATGAGATACTGTATTTTTGACAACGCTCAAAAATTTGTTTTAAATGATATAGATGTTCTTATTTTTTCTTAGAATACACTGTTACATTGTCCAAGTAGACCACCACACTCTGGCCTATCAGTCCCCAGAAAGCTATGTCAATGGCTCTTTGGAAAGTGGCTCTAGCATTAATTAATCCAAAGGGCATTCTCCTGGAGGCAAAGGTTCCCCACTTTGTACGAAATGTAGTTTTCATTATGTATTGTTTTGCTACCAATACTTGATTGTATCCCAAAAACCTATTCAACAAAGAGAATAAGTCAGAGCCATACACCATCTGCAAAATCTTCTCCATGGGAGGGACTGGATAATTGTCTTTGTTTGAAGAACGATTTAGATTTCTAAAATCCACACAGTCTTATTTCTCCGTACTTATTCCGAATCGGTATCAAGTTGACTAGCCATTCTGAATGTCTAACCTTGAAAATAATCTTGGCATCCAATCATTTTTTTACTACACATTGAATTAGGGGCTCCAGCTTAGGATGCATATTATGAAGCTACTACTAGAAAGGATTTACACCCACTTTACTAGGAATTATGTGTTGGATTATGTGAGTGTCATATGTCTTTAGATCATCATAATTCCATGCAAATACATCTTTATACTGCTGAAATAAATTGATGAACTTACTTCTTTCCCATGGAGAACAACATTTCCCCAAGTTGACATACTTGGGTTCAGCATCTGTTCCCAAATTGATCAACTCATACTGCATTGCTGAGCTATGCATTTTAACGTTCACTGGCCTTTGGAACTGGTTATTTAAATAAAACATACCCTCTAATGTCCTCACCCCTTTTGGTATGAAATTACTATTCTAGAGATTCGCTTGGTGTTCCTCATCATCAATAACTGCATCTTTAAAAATTTCCTCATTTTTTAAGAATTCCAAAATCTACTGGTCATCATCAAACACTCTCAGATTGGTGACATTATCAGGTACTGATTACCTGAAAATCAATTCAATGGAACATTTGTTATTCGTGGGCACCAACCTGGCAGTATATGTAGCTAAAAAATCAGTTGCTACATTTTTTAGTCTAGGAATAGAGTTAATATTAAAAGCCTCAAAATTTGTTATGAGTCCCCAAACTTCATTGTGACATCCTTTTAAATGAGGAGATAATCAATGGATTGTATTGCGGACTTGTTTTACAATTATTTCAGAGTCTCCAAGAACTTTTAAATTCCTAACTTTAAACTCAATTGCTTTTTTCATTCCTTGAATCAATGCTTCATACTCAGGGGTGTTATTCATGCATTCAAACTCTAATCTACATGATAAAAAAAATGTTTTTTTTTTTATTTAAATTTTTTAAATTTTTTTTTCTGGATCAATTAAGACACAACCGACCCCCGATCCTTCTTGAATTTTCAAACCATCAAAATACAATAACCAAAACTAATTTTCTACTTCTAAAGCACTAGTTCTATTTTCTAAAACAAAAACTAAACTAACTATATTACAATCAATATCGTCAGTCCGAGAAAACTGAAGGAGATTGCACTGTTCATCTGACTCACTACTAGCCTCTTCTACTTGATAATTTCTCAGTTCAAGTTCTCAAAAACTATTTCCCAAAACGGAATGTGCAAAATTCACTGGTTCATTTTTTCCTTCAAGATGCATCTCATTATATTTTATGTGTGGTTCTCTTAGTACTTTAATTTGATTCTAACACCCTTTGTAAGGTAACCATAAGTGTGACCAATATGTGGCAACATAACCATTAATCTTTTCAGACCAATCCCTACTTAGTTGTAAATCATAAGCTCTAGGGATGTCAACTACCATAATATCGATGTACTGACATACTCTTTCATCAGCTGCTAATCGAATCAACACATTTTTCAACTCCCTTGCCACTTTAACTGTAGTTATGTCCAACTGAATAATTTGACTCACACAAGGGGTAGGTTTACCATTTATCTTTTTACAAACTGACAAAGGCATGACATTTGAAGAGGATCTAGAATCAACCAGACAATTGTGTACATTCAAATTAAAAATCTCAAAGGTCAGCAAGAAAGGTTTAGTTCGAGACTTAGAATTTCCTCCAATGCTGGCTTCATTTATCTCCTTATCCAATGGGACATTGTCTTGAGATTTTTCAGGGTGGGGACCCAAGGATTCCAAAAGTTTCTTCTTCTATTGTGATAAATTGCACATTTCAAACAATGAAACATTTTCCTTGGTTTTCTTAATAACTTCTACTATATCATATCCCATTTTTGGTTCCACTGCATTTTTCTTATTATTCTCTAAGTTATTGTCCACAGCCTTTACTGGTTTACTTATTGCTTGAGTTTTTTGCTTTGCTATGACCTTTTCAGGTACGGGTGGGTTTTGAGTCTTATTGGTAAGCCTTTTCATGCTTTCTTGGAACTTATTAATCTTGGGCAGTAAAATATCATATGTTATCGGTCCTTGACTTCATGTTGTGACGTTGATAGCCGAAAGTTGTATTTCCTCAGTGGGTTCTTCTTCTTCTTCTAATCCCAATGTGGTAATACAATCCCACAAAACCATAGTTGTCTACTCTGAAGTTGTTTCTTTTTCAGTTTCTTTTTCTTCTTTAACTTCAGGTTCTCTTAGCTGAACATCCAATAGCTGATTCACGACTAAGTTCATAAAATTAATCCACTGCGGGAATATTTTCTTAGAGTGAGGTTGTTGGTGAAAAGTACAAAAATTATCCATACCTACTTCGATGAGATTTAGCACAGAGGAATTGTTGGTGGGTGGTTGGAGTGGACTATTTTATTCTTTCTTCTTGAAAAATTGTCTCCATGGTTTCCTAGAAGAACTTTCTTCTTTATCTTTCTCTAAGTCAACTAACTTGTTTGACAGTTTTTGTACCATTTTGACCACATTGTTCAATTCGTTTGAATGTTCTCCTTTGGTCTTAGTCAGCAGTAAATGATTCTTATTAAAAAAATTTACATCTGAATCTGCAGACCGTTTATTTATACTTTCGAGTTGTTCTTATACCTTCTAAGCCTCTTCATAGGTTTCCAATAGCAAGGGTTTTACTAACCTTTTCATGAACATTTCTATCTCAGGTGAAAGTGCTGAAGAAGAGTATTCCATTAATGTTTCTTCAGCATGAATTATAGCAGCATTGAATTTATTCAAATGGTGAGCAAGCCTATGATTAAAATCAAGCACTTTCTCTTTTTTATCCATCTTCAGATCAAGTAACTTTTTCATCAGAGTAGTCGTGGTTCTTTGGCATCCAAACTTGTTCTTAAAAAATCTTTCAAATGTATTCCAGTTTGTGATGGAATTCACCTGCAAACAAAAATACCATGACACTGCTTTTCCTTTAAGAGTATGTGGAAACAATCTACATACTACATCTTCGTGTTCTCTAGTTGATAAAACTGCCAAGAATTTTTTTTGCAAATTATCATCCACATCAATGCCTTCTGTAGGGTCAAACTTCAGTAATGACTTCTCAATATTTGTAGGTAAATTATGCAATGGAGCTGCCAGTTTAAGAGGGTTTCTATCCCTCCAAGCTGGTGGTGGAGGTGGCTGATTAGCATTTGGATTTACAAGTGCATTCACAACTACATTTCCAACCATGATTCAAGGTGGAGACTGAGGTTGATATTGGATAGGGGGTCGAAAAGGTGAGAAATACAAGGAATCAAGTCCCTTCTGATCAAGAGGTTGGACAATTTCCTGCAAGGTTAAATCTACCAGCTCTTCAAAATCTCTCACTAACACTAAATCTTCTATGAAAGGGCACTCTTTCTTGTAAGATTGTCTTCTAGGTAATTTGGCGATGTTCGGCAATCCTCCAAGCTTCTTTGCATACGACCTTGTGATTCTTCTTAAATCATTAACTACCTCGAGAGAAGGAGGATAAAGAAACTCAGGATCAACTTTTCCTTAAGGAACAGGGTCCTTGGGAAAACTGGTTTTAGAACTGTCACCAGTGGAATATTCTTGAGAAAATGGATTTCCTCGGCCAGCCATGCACTGGCGGCCCTCCTTCTAGTGCAAATAAACTGTTGATGCCTAGAAAAATCCCAGGTATCGATAGTAGGGGTTCTCCCCAATAACCGTTCCCAAATAGATCGTTTACTGTTTGATATGGGGAACCCATCGGATTTGTGGTCTGGCTACCGTAGATTTAAGGTGTAGTTTTAATCTCTTTTACCAGTTGTGGCCCAATCCACCGTTTATATATTTTTATCTTTTAGGTATGGAATGCAAGTGCCTAATATTAAATGCAAGTAACATAACACAACAACTAATATATTCTAACCTATCCCCAAGGAGGAAGATTTATATTAAATAAGAATGAACAATGTACTGTATGGTTTGCATAAAGTATTCTATAGATAGCTAATGAATCCAAGATACATACACACAGCAGAAAGTTAACAAAGAGATAGTTCCATGATATTAAAACATTCATCATTCATGGTTGCATAAGATTCATCACATAATGTAAAATCAGTCATAACTCATAAGTAGTTCAGAGGTTAGGAACGATCTCACATATTTTATATACTGCTAAACAAGAAATAGTTCTCCATTCAACTTTACATAACATGATTTGAGACATATGCAACAGTCTCTCCAGCAAAAATCCATCTTCTTCATTATAAAAGGAAATAGTTCTTCTTACAATAAGATTCAGCAACTATGTGAGTGAAAATTCCTTTCTAAATCTACTTTACCTATACTTATACAAATTACAAAAATGACTTTTGAGTTTCCCCAACCTTTTGGGCTTCCTCGACTCTCTTCCTTTACAAAATTTTGTCTTTTAGTGCATTACTAGAAAAAGAATAAGTACAAAAATGTATAATCTTTAGCTTGTGAATAAGACAAATCTAAATGGGCCCAATTGGTTTCTTAACAAAAGCGTCCCATGCTTGTGCTTCTTCACTGATGACCCGATATTCTGCAGGTTCCAATACACGCACTTCCACTTCATGCTTTGACAACTGAGACTCGATTTCCTTCACTTTGGGTACATTCTGACTCAAAGATTCCTCTAATAGGAGCTTGTTGCCTGAATCTTGTATAATCTAGATCTTGATTTCTTCCTCACTAATAGGCTCAAACTTAGATATGATTTCTTCCCCTTTTAGCAGCCTCTCTTGCAATTTCTTCAAATGTTCCTCCCTGACTGGGAAATCCTTGTCCAGGGCACCTGTTAGAACCATACACTGATTGTGAAAAAAATGTATGCATTTGTAGAATTCAACACACTTTTCAATAGTTTTCTCAATGGATGTGTTTAATCTGACTGTTGTTATACACCCGAAATTCAATATGGCCACCTCCATCTTAAGACTTCCTGTAGACTTCTGAGGTATATTTGATGGAAATGATGGATGGGTTCCTATCCATGTTAACTATTTTTTTACAAGTTCAACCACCTATGATAATATTTTCTGGAATTTTGAGGAGCTGAGATCTAGTTCTTTCAATCTAACCTCAATTTATTTAACTCTATACATATCCCCTGCAAGACTCAACAAAGCCTGATTTATCTCTTGATTCCAGAAAGGGGTGATATCCATCTGTTTCTCCTTTTCCACTTGAAGTTGTTCTCCGAATAAAAGTTTCTAAGCTTCTAGCTCCTCTACTCTCTTGCTCACTGCATCTCCTTTCTATTCTGCTTCTACAACCTGCTTCTTAAGATCTTTCTTTTCTCCTTCAATGATATTTACTGATAATACCAGAGCGTCCTTCTCAGATTGTAAAATTTGGCATGCCTCTCTTGGCTTCTCAATCTCACTAAGAATATATTCATGCTTCCTCTTCAGGCTTTTTCCCTCGCCTCTTTCCTTCTTCAGAGTTTCCTTCATTTAAACAACCTTCTTCTTAATTGTTCCAAATTATTCATTATTTTATCCACATTATCTTCATTTGCAAGGGTTGAGGCTACACCTTCCTTTCCAAGAAGTATTGGTTCCTTGTCAGTCCCATGGACGATTGTTTTCTCAGTTACCATGATTCCTTGCTTTTCCCCAGTGTCCACCTTCTTCTTAGTTCTCATGAAAATTCTTTTCTTGTTTTTGTCATAAAAGTGGTATTTAAATCGGCTACCTCCTGCTCTTGAGATGGGATGAAAGGGATTAGTTCAAACCCTAATTTTGGAGCTAGATCTTCTATGGACGTGCTACTAGATGGGACAGGTGATTCTATCAGATCATCATGAGATTGTGTTTGCTCCATATTTGCATGATCTTGTTCCTCTTGATATTTTTTCTGATGCTCTTTAGCTGCTTTCTCTACTTGGTCTCTTTCCCTGTCAGCTGCTTCCAATCTTAACCTTTCGACCTCTCCTTATTGTTTCTTTTTCTCGACTTCTTCTTTGGCTCTCATTTTCTCAGCTTCTTCTTCTTCTAACCATTGTTCTTCTTCTTGTGATAGTTTGAGTGCCTCCTCTTCTCTTTTCTTCACAGCTTCCTCTTCTTGTCTCTTTTGTTGCTCAGTAGCTTTTCCCTTGCCTCCTACGGTCGTTATCTTTTGCTTAAATATTTTCCTTAGGGTTGTCAAATTTTGGGCACTATGGAATATTTCCCCTATTTTATCCTAATAATTGTTTTAGTCAAAATGCACCCCTACAGTTGCAAAATAGTTAGCAACCTTGTCTTTAGAATCATTTCTATGAAAGCTCATTTCTCCAAAGTGGAAGTAATCTAACTCCTTTACAAAATCTGGTGCACTCTTCACCTTGGAGAACTTATAACTACCTACATAGAATGAGAGTGGTGGGTATATATCCTTCTACTGATCAACCTATAAGGAATGCATAGTTTCATATTCCCTGGAAGGCCTTGTACGAAACTACTTTCCATGGACCAGTATTCTTCAAACATTATCCAAAATATCCAGGTCAAGACCTTTTAACCGCTCTTCTGCTAGATAATTCTGAGGGCTGGGTAGCTTGCATGCCTGAGCTACATAAGTTGGGCTATAAGCGGCATAACCTTGTCCTTCCGTTTTTGAAAAAATAAGTTTGGTTACATTGGCCTTTGGGAGGATCCAACCTATTACTTCTGCACATGGAAAAAGTTTTGGTCGCGTGGAAACCTTCATAGTTGTTGAACTCTCTATGTTGGCATATATTGGAAAATCCTCTAACTCTATATCTAGGATGCTTTGATTGGTGATCATTCAGTAGATATCCCCCCACTTGTACTTAGGTTTATTGCTAGTGACATCCTTAGTATCTTCATATATAACTTCAACTCACGTTATAATATCTACCTCTGGATCCTTGTCCGCGGCTTGCACCTTCTTCTTCCATTTCTAAGGCATATTGCTATATAAATGACGAGGCTATTTAAGCCATACAACATTATATTAGATTCAATCTATTCCAAAACATGTAACTGTAACTGATAAATTCTACAATAAAAGAAATAATTTTAACCAGAAATTTTACCAAATCATCATGATACATATTAGCCAATCTTTTGTTTCCACCCTAAGCTGTGATCTCTTGAAATGAAAAATGAACAACAAGCTCAAGGATTTCAAGAGGGGGATTGAAAATGGGTCACAGGAAAGTATACTCTACTACATGGGCAGTAAGCATCTCATCATGACAACTCATCTCTTTGAACATAGTAACTCCAACACTGTCGATGGGTAAGAAAAACAAAACCGAGGATCCCGGAGAGGAAAACCTACATGGATAACTAGGGTTTTCACCCAAAATGAAAATTTCCTCCCACATCACTCCACAAAAATTCCCATTCCAACCAGCCAATGGCTGCAATATCTCCACCCCCACATTGGTGAAACGAAGGAGTGGTGTAGACGGTGAAACATTCGTCTTCCCACAGTCCTCCTACTGCACAAGACTGTTAGAGAAATTCTCATGGAAAAGGATAAGAAAAAAATGGCTGGGGCAGGCATGAAAGCTGATGGTCCTAGCTAACCCAAGAAAGCAAAGCTTCATACCTAAGAAAAAACAAAATTACCTTGGTCTATAAATACCTTCTACGAAAAAAAAAGGAAAAGACCTAACCCTAACAAGTTACTACAACAAAACTGCCAAGGCATTAGAACAAGCAATGGGTAAGATCCTACCAGGCTGCTGCAACAAGCTGGAAGAAGCGTGATCCCTGCTGGATAGATTTTCTCAATCGAATGATAGCTCTGCAGACTCAAACGACCAACAATGATCATAAAATGTTGCCTTACGGGCTTAAATAGGAAAGCGGCTCCAAGTAATAAAAGAGGCTCAAGTAAAAACACCGTTGGTGCCAAACGACAAAACATCAGAAGCGATATAGAGAGGGGTAACGATGGTTTAGGATGGAATACCATAAAGGATTTGATTTCTTTGGGTGGATACATGCTAAATCTACCGAAACCATGCTGAAGTTTTAAATATTCCATTGGCGAAGTGAAATACTAAACATCCGCACCTGAATCAGAATATTATTCACAAAGATCATCGGTTCCATATCAGACTAAGCATCCGAAGTGTCGGAAATGGATTCATCATCAGACTCTTCAGAAAACATGAAAACAAATAACCGAAATGGTGGGTGTGTGAAAACAAATTCTTCCGCGGACATCGGAAACTGAAACCACAAGACAACCCGGTGCATTGGAAAGACTGCTGATAGCCAACCGGGAAACATCAGAAATTTTTTTCCGATATCATCAGTACCATAGACCAAAGTACATCCAACAAATTGGTAAGATTTTGTAAGTCTTCTGGAAAGCATGAGAAACAAAGATTTGATAGGCCTTCAAACAACTCCTCTGCTATGTTGGATAAACTCAATGAGTTCATCTGATGCATTGGGTGGAAAAATGAAGTTTTGTTTTTTTTCAAAAAACGAATTTATGAAGAAACTTTTGCAGGACAAAGGTATACTTTGAAGGCTTTCTAAAGACCTAGAACTTCAAAGAAAGAGTAGGGGGCCCTAAAATATAAAATTTTTGGGATGGTGGGTGTAGCAAAAAGACCTACGTAATAAACAAGAAAATTAAATGGTTAGCTTAGCAGCTAAGTAAGTCATAATTTAACGTTTAGTCATTTTTGCAAAACATGTGTAGCATAGAATACTCTTATCTTCGGTGTATGAAAATATCTAAAACTTTAATAACTAGGAGTTNCCATAGGTAAAGTTGTAGCTAGGACTTGACTTAACTAATATATATATATATATATATATATATATATATATTGTAAGAATATATGGTTTGTAGAAAATGAACATTACGAAATGGTATCAGAGTGAGGTTATAACAATCAGACCTAATGAGACATCACATAATCACTTTGATATATATATAATTTAATATGGTTGAACAATCTCTAAGTAATGCAATTTATGAAAAATAAAAAATGAGTGAATATTGGTTGAATAGGTGGACATATCAATGGATAAACCAGGATGAATCATGGAAGAAGAGCTAGCACCTAAGGGTATGCCCATTTTAGAAAATGCAAGTCTCTATGTGGAACTTGACGCAATACGTAACGCTGAAATGCAATTAGAAATGTTAGAAACTATGAGAAGTTTGAAGGCTATCTTAGATAGTATCAAGGAAAACAATATCAAATAATGAATGTTAAATCAGATCAAGAAGAGATAAATGAGCTAATATTAAAAATTTTGACAGACCCACAAAAAAACAATGGCTAAAATTAGTGCAGTACCAAAAGAAAAGGGAAATATAAAATGTAGCGGCAGTGAGGAAACTACAGATAATGTCCATTTAACCACTTAGGACATAAAGAAAGATGATGAAATGAGTTAAAATAAATAAAAAGAAAAAAATGTGGAGATACAAGGAAAATTTAAGAAGTTGAGACCCCCGATGTTTGATGGAGAATCTGAAGAGGTTGTTGAAGCGCGGTTACTAAATATAAAATGATACTTCCAAGTATACATATATGATGATAAATTGAGAGCACATATAGCTATTTTTCGGTCGACCGAGAAGGATGCTCTATGTTGGTAGAAAGCTAAAAGTGTAAAAAATATACACAGTAAAGAGTTGAACTGCAAAAATTAAAAAAAAAGGTTAAAAAAAACATTCTAGAATTGTATTATGATGAGAAAGCCAAAGAGTTTAACGATTTACTATTGGGGTAGCTAACTATGGAGGAGTTTGTAACTAAGTTTGTAAATTTACAACGGTATGTAGTTTACTTAAGGGATGAAAAATATAAGGTATATAGGTTTATCAGTTGTTTAATTTAGTCTTATAAGGATAAAATTAAATTGGCATGCCTAAGACTATGGATTAAGCAAATAGAAAATATAAAATGTGTTATCTTTTATTTAAACAAAGATCATAATTAAACAAAAATGGGAAAAAAAGTAGAATGAAAAGATGGATCAATGAAGGAAAGGATATAAACCTTTTCCTTTAATAAAAGGAAAAGGAAACCATATGTAATGTCGCTACATGGAATTTTGGGAAGGAGTGTTTTTTGGACAATTTTTGAGCTTTACTAGTCAAGACTCTAGAGGGTTCCAACATTCACCAAATGGTCCCAAATTTGAAAGGAAATGGTATGGTTAGCCTTAAAACATAACAAGGTGGTTTATGGAAACTTTTTATCTAACTTTATACCTCTAAAACATTATTTGGGGCTGATGAAAAAAAGGCCAAAATTACTAGGAAATTGTGTTGAAATTCCCCCTAGGGTGTACTCCAACAAGGCTTCCCAAATCATGTACGAACCTCCCAAATTTGTAAGAAAAGTATGGGAACTAATATAATACCTCATGGAATGTCATTACACATGGTTATTAGTTATGAAAACTGGTTATAGAGTTCCACATTTGTTTGATAACTTTAAGTGAAATTGCTTATGGGGAAATTGCATAACTAGCTCAATTTTGACATATGAAAGGTACAGTTAAAGACTCAGATTAGGATGTGACATATAGAGACCATATACAACATAAAAATTTCTGGCAAAAATTTATTAAACATCATAGAAATACCCACATACAATTCTTGTTTACAAGTCATTCAATATGGGAGCCAAAATCCATGAAAACTAGTGATACAATGGAATGAGAATGGAAGATTTTCACACTATGTTGCACCTGGAAATTCCACATTACCTTTAAAACTCCCACAAATCCTGACATAATCCATCTTGGTCATCCTTTTTCCCATATCTTGGAGGGACTGTGCCTTTCTTCCCTTTACACAGAGTGCCGACGGTGATTCTCACAGTGGAGTAAAAAGCGTCGGTGCTCTCTTTCTTTGATAAAAACCTAGGTCGGCGCCTATGTCCTTTCTACAAGGAGTGCTGATGGTCCAAAAAATAGGAAAAAATAAGGTTCTGGAAGCTTCCATATGGAATCCTCCATGGATTCAGTTCCTACATACTTGGGAGAGGCAACAATCGCCTCCCTCACCTATTGGGATCATATCCTATCCATTTTCCAAGTCACCTCATGGATTCTAGGACTATAAATGAAGCCTTTATGATGGGAAGTGGAGGACACCAAGAAAAGTATCCTCATGCTGTTAGTTTGAAGTCTGAATCAAAGGTAAAGCAGGGTTGGCTCATGTTTGGAGAGATATTCATAGCTATAGAGGATTGCAGATGTTCTTGTGGAGATTGAAGCTGTTAACATCAAGGCTTGGTTGCATTTCTTTCTCTTTCATAATTAATACAAAGACATTCCCCTTTCCTATATCTGATGTATTAATTTTAATTAGATATTATCGGACTCCTTGATCACTGATATAAATAATCAATTTATCACTTCGACACTCTCTTTATAGTTTATGTAGCTTGGTTCAGTGGGTTCTCTTATCCTTCCCGCCCAATGTCATGGTTTCGCTTTCTTCGCTCCTGAAACCTTTTAAGATCCTTCTAGTGTGTTACTTTCCTCTTGTTTATTCTTACGAATGTTTTTATTTTCATTTGCATGAGTGATTTAGAAGAATAGGTTTTTTTGACATTGTAGCAAAAGTTAATTTTTGCATGCACATTAGAGGCTCAGTTTTCTTTCTTGCATTTCAGAGACTTTAGAGTGCTTGTTGAAAGAGATTTTTTTTTAAGAACTTTCTTTACATTCTTGTTAGATCTTGTTTCGATTGTTGAAAGTGGAATTTGATTTAGATTGTTGTTGAAAAGAAAAAGAAAAAGGTTTCTTCCTTACCCTAGCTAGATCTCATCGAAGTCAAAAAGTGCATTTACATCTAGATTAATTTGCATTATTGCAGATAACATGTCACAAACATTCACCTAATCATATAGATAAAATCAATCGTAGATTTAGGTTAAAATTGTATAGAAATTTGACCGATAGATTAGTGACATGTTCAGGCGTCGTAAAACGTAGCAACTATTGTTAATTTGTCTGAACTACAACCCGGGACTCATGCGGTTCTTCCACATACCATTGGTATATTGAACAACCTTTCATGTACCTTTGAGGTATATAGAAAGGTACTTCATGTATTCAATTGTATATCGAAAGGCCCATTATGGACGTTTTTGCATTAGACAGCACTACTACTTATTTGAGCTCCCACGTACCTTGCGTATATCAGGAGACCCCACTAGGATTCCTTGTCCAACTGAGAAAAACCCTTTGGTCGTCTTGTTTGGAACAATGCACCAAAAGAAACATTCGAGGAGATTACTACATATGTACCCCTGAGGTATATCGTGAGTTGCACCTTCTTGACAATCCTGATGAGAGATTGACTATTTTGAGCCCATCCTATCACTTAAGACTACTTGTGACCTTTAGCTCTATGTAGGTCTGTTTGAGTGTTTTTCCCCTTTTTGACTTAGATTAGATAACTTTAGCCACCACCATGGATGAGAAACTTATGAGACATCATTCTTGTAGATTGCAAGGTTTACCTCCTGACTCTCCTCCTACCATGGAAGGAAAGTAAGGGGTAAACATGGAACAACCAACTTCTGTAGATGCTCCTCTAGGAACTACCTCAGCTAGTGAATCTAGAGATGATTTCACTATTTATACAAACCCTTTGGTCTAGTTTCCTCCTATGGCTGATATTCATTCACCAATAGAAGGCAATGCCGCTAATCCTATTGAAGCAGAGTTTGGCCCTAATGCTCCTTTTTGGAGGACTTATTTGGGCCAATCCATTTATGAGTTCGGGGTTATTATACCTTTGCTTGAGAACCCTCCTCTAGGGGAGGATGAATATAGAAGAATTCAAGATTCCCTTGATCAAGCTCATAATTTTTCAGAAAGAGTAAAAGGAGTTATTACTACACCTGTGTCTCATAAAGAACCTATTTCAACACTTTTACCTTATCTGTCAGACCCATGGCATATTGGATATCATACCCTTGCTCAGATTTTAGCTCCTATTCTAGAAATTCTAGATAGTGGTGAGACTTCTAATAATCTAGGTAAAAATCCCATCCCTACAGTTTCACATCCTGAGTCTATTTCTTGTCCTCCCATACCCATAGTAGTTGGGGGGAAATCCACATCTCAAGTGGTGTCATCACATTATAACTTCGAGGGGAAACCTCCGGTGTGGGTTATGTCACATGTTGGTAGGATTGTTACTAATCCTAGACAAGTCTTAGTTGTAGAAAAACCTACAGTAGTTGTCCTTCCTACTAATACCAATGTGGTAAATACCCCATATAATACAGGCCAACCCTTAGGAGTACAACCTGTTATCAATCCAACTTATTGGGGATATACTTATCCCAGGAATCAACCACCCCCGACTCAACCAACTTATCAACCCGCTCCATCGAGGGTTGTCTATCCCAAAATTCCTTACCTTGGGAATGCTTTTGTGCCATGGGGACAACCAAATTGGTCTAATGTCCTATCTTATGGAGGAGCTTATGTCCCTACTGCTGGAGGATATGGACCTCCACCTAGAGGACCTCCTCCCAGAGGACCTCCTAGAGGAATTGGAGGACCTGGAGGCCCCAGTGGACCTTTTGGAGGACCTCCTTCTCGAGGACCCCCACCTGGAGGACCCAGCAGACTTGGAGGATTTGGAGAACCTCCACTTAGAGGACCTAGATGATCTAAAGGACCTCCACCTGCAGGACCTGGAGGATCTAGAGGACTTCCACCTAGAGGACCTGGAGGACCTGGAGGCTCACCACCAAATGGACCACCCCCTGGAGGCCCACCTCCGTAGAGAGGCCCTTCATCCGGATGACCTTTGAATAATCAACAACATAATAAACAAGCCTTGGGGGCATCACCTATACCTATTTATAAATCTGCCTACGGTCCCACTAGTCAACCAATGCCATATCACGACTACCAGTACCTGCAGCCTAACCAACAATTGCCATTTTTGACAACTTTGGATTTACCAGGTTTGTCTAGATTGATAAATGATCCAATCCATTATGACCCCTCTTGTCCAGCCATTCTAGTCAAGTTACCTTCCAATATACCCAAATTTGATGGTAAACCTGGTGAGGATCCAAAAAACCATGTGATGAATTTTCATCTTTGGTGTTCATCGAATTCATTAATGGATGGATCAATCCATCTATGACTATTCCAACAAACCCTCACAGGTATTGCTTCCAAGTGGTACATCAAGCTACCACAACACTATTTTTGACACTTCAATGCTTTAGCTATGGCCTTTTTAACACACTTTCAGTTACCCATTCGATACAAAACATGTACCGACCTATTGACCTCGCTTTGACAAACTGTTGATGTATTTGTAGCTTCGGAATGTATTCATCTATGTATCTTATGTCTTATAACCCGATGATTATTTCAGGATGTATCTATTATGTAATTGAGTCATGCTGTCATGCCCTGATGTTCCGATCGGGAGTATCTATAATGTAAACAAGTCCTCTCAAGTCATAGTGGGTAACCCTCTGATTGTCTAAGGGTTAAAGTCCCCACAGTTTCGGGGCACTAGGATAATTAGACTCTCCTAGTAGAGGTCAGCCCTAGTAGGGTTTTAGTCATGCTTGGATTAGTATAAATAGAGAACTGGAGTCTCTATTTATCACACAACTCATACACACTCAAGTGTAGCACATAGTTGAGGAAGGAGAAGACACTGGGGCTAGATAAGAAGAAGGATACTGTTGTCAGAGATCACTTACTGTTTTGGGCTTTTCTATTTTGGTGATGATTCTATCTCTGAGGAAGTTGCGAGGTTTTCTCCATTTATGGTTTCCCCAAGGAAAAACATTGTGTTCATTTTCTCTTGTGTTTGATTGCTGTGCTTGTTATTCTCTTAGTTAAAGATCCTAATAATGCTAGCTTAATGTTGAAAAACTAACATGGTATTAGAGATAACCTGAGAAGAAGACACTATGCAGTTGTGGGAACTAGGGCTTCCTAGTTTGTGAATATTCCTCCATATATTTTCAGCAAAAGTAAGGTGGAATAACTCTCCTCCTTAGGGCACATCTTTCTGTCGAAGCAGAATCCAATTCTGAGGTTTTTCAATTTTGGACCTGACACTGCTGTCGAAAATTAGGGATTTTCATAGAAGAGGAATTTTTTAGTGATCCCAGGCCTAGATTGATCTCCTCCCAAAAATCTAAGTTAGGGATAAATTTCAAGGAATTTGGGTGGACAGAACTCTGGAAAAGCAAAACCCTAATTTGCTCCTAATCCAGTACTGCAAGAGTTCAGCTCCAAATCCAGATCTGACATCTTGACTTGGTAAGATCTAAATTTTTTGTATTTCCATTTGAGGTTCTCAGTTTAAGATGTCTCATCATACCAATCTGGATGAAAAGCTTGAGGGAGCTGATAACTTCTGAGCCTGGAAGTATAATATCTCCTTGGTCCTAGAAGAAAATGAGTTAGACTCCTACATCCATGAGGAGGTTCCAGTTCTAGAGGGAGATGAGGCTAAGGCCTTACATAAGTAGAAGATGGTTATGGAAAAGAGGATCATTACTGATTCTATCAAGGATCACCTTATCCCACAGGTGTCCTCCCTCAAGAAACCTAAAGCTATGTTTGATGCCCTAACCAAATTGTTTGAAGGGAAGAACATAAACCAGAAGATGAATTTGAGGAATCAACTGATGAATGTGAAGATCCAGAATGTAGAGATCATCCAATCTTACTTCACAAGGGTTTCTCAGATCAAGGAACAATTGGAAGTAGTAGATGAAGAAGTGGAGAATGTAGAAATTGTGATGACCACCTTGAATGGTATCCCCAGGACATGGGACTCTTTCATTCAAGGGATCTGTGCTAGAAAGAAGTTAGTCAAGTTCAGCAGACTATGGGAAGAATGTTCTCAAGAAGAAGCTTGGATAGTAGCTCGAGAAGAGAATATGGGAAGTGAATATCAAGCTCTCATAGTACAATCCAAGAAGTCCAGATCCAGCCATCACAAAAGTAAGTACTCTCATCATAGAAATAACTCTAGAAAGCCTAGAGATAGGTGTAAGTACAATTTCTATACATGTGATGAAAAAGGACACTTTGCTAGAGATTGTCCTAAGAACAAAAGTAGCTCTCATAAGAAGAAGGGACACAAGAAAAGACATCATGCTCATGCTGTAGAGGATGATGAACCTTCATCAAAGAGAACTAGATATGAAAGTGAAGATTCTTCAAGTGAGGATGAATATGTTTTGATCTCCACTCTCACAGGTAACATTACTCATGGAAGTGATGATTGGCTTATAGACAGTGGGGCTTCCAAACATATGACTGGATTCAAGGAATCCTTTGTGAAAGTCTCAGAACATGAATCACCTCACAAGGTGAAGCTAGGAGATGACTACCAGTATTCAATAAAAGGTAGTGGGGAATATTCCTATAAGCTAGACTCTAGAAAGTCTATAACAATGAAGGAAGTGACAGTTTGTGCCAGGACTCAAGAAGAACCTTCTCTCCATATCAGCATTGGATGCAAAAGGAATGAGGGTTGCATTCATAGATGGTCAAGTCATCATGTGGCCAAAAGGAAAGACTATTGATGATGCAATAGTGATTGGTGAACAAGAAGGAGGTTTGTAAAAATTGAAGGGCCATCCAGAACAAGATTTGGTCCATGACATAGTAGAGCCAAGCGAAATTTGGCATAGAAGGCTTGCACATGTGCATTATAGAGCACTACCTCTTTCAAGCAATTCTATTGAAGGTCTTCCAGAAACACAAGCAAAACATGATGGGGTCTACAAAGGATGTACGAAGGGAAAGAACAAAAAGAAGACATTTCCAAGTAGCGAAAGCAAAGCAAAAGAAATCTTGGAAATCATCCACTCCAATGTATGCGGTCCTATGTCATCAAGCTCACTAAGCGGGTATGCATATTATGTTTCTTTTATTGATGATTTTTCTAGGAAGACATGGGTTTACTTCATGAAGAACAAAGATGAAGTATTCAACAAATTCAAGGAATTCAAAGCCTTGATAAAGAACCACACTGAAAAGAAGATCAAGACTTTTTAGATAATGGCAAAGAATTCACTTCAAATGAATTCAAAGAGCTATGTAAAGAATCAGGGATTAAGAGGGACTTGTCCACTCCTTATAATATTCAACAGAATGGGATTGCAGAATGGAAGAATAGAACTATCATGGAAGCTGCGAGATCTATGCTTCATGATCAAGATCTTCCTATGCATCTTTGGGTGGAAGCTGCTAGAACAATAGCGTATGTACAAAACCGTACCCCACATAGAGTACTCGAGAACAAGACTCCTGAAGAAGTCTTCTCCAGCAAGAAACTAGAAGTCAGCCATCTTAGAATATTCGGCTGTCCTATGTACATACACATTCCAAAAGAGAAGAGAACAAAATTAGATTCTTTAGGAAAGAACAGTATATTTGTGGGATACTTTGAAAGCTCAAAGGCTTACATAATCTATTTCCTAGGATACAAGAAGATTGACATCAACAGGGATGTGACATTTGATGAAGACACAACTTATAACAAATCCAGAAAGAGACCTGCTAAAGAACTTGAAGAAGCAGTAGCACCCAAAATTCATGACACAACCATGAACGAAGAAATTCAAGAAGAAGATCGAGAATTTGAAGAACCACAAAGACCTGTAGATCCACCTCCGGAGAATAATCCTCATAAGAGCAAACCTGCTTGGGTACGAGAACTTATCCAAGGTGTGGAAAGATATGGGGCTCTAGAAGAGAATCACAGAGAAAGAAAGAGGACCAGATATTGCTCCGGGTATGTAGCTTTATTATGTGATTTCATTGACAAAGAACCTTCCAGTTATGAAGAAGTGGTAGAATGGAAGGATGCTATGATCAAAGAATATTGATTGATCATGAAGAATGATGTTTGGGATGTTGTCCCAAGACCAGAAGGGAAGTTAGTTGTAACTTCCAAATGGATCTACAATATCAAGCATGCTGCAGACGGTAGCATTGAAAAATATAAAGCAAGATTTGTGGCTCAGGGTTTCTCTCAGAAAGAAGGAATAGATTATGAAGAAACCTTTGCACCTATAGCCAGATACACTTCCATCAGATCAGTACTAGCTCTGGCTGCAATGATGAAATGGAAGATACACCAGATGGATGTCAAGACTACTTTCTTGAATGGTGTAGTAGAAGAGGAAGTGTATGTGGAGCAGCCACTCAGTTTCGAGACACATGACAGGGAGTCTCATGTATGCAGATTGAAGAAATCCATGTACGGTTTGAGACAGGCACCCATGACTTGGTACGGTAGAATTGATAGATTTCTATCCAGTTTGGGCTTTACCAAGAGTAAAGTAGATTCCAACCTGTACTACAAGATTGAAGATGGCAACCTAGTGATGCTTCTACTGTATGTAGATGATCTGTTTGTAACAGGTATGGATGGGTTGATTGCTGATACAAAGAGAAAGCTTGCTATCGAGTTCGTAATGAAGGACTTGGGTATGATGCATTATTTCTTAGGTATGGAGGTGTGGCAGAGTATGGATGGAATCTTCCTTGGATAAGGGAAGTATGCAGTAGAGATCCTGAAGAGGTTTGGGATGATCGACTGCAAGTTTATGGCCACACCTATGGCATCGAACCTGAAGCTATTGAGTGATGCTTCACTAGAGTCGGTTGATGCTACTATGTATCATCAGATGATTTGGTCCTTGATGTACCTGATGAACACGAGACTAGACATTTTCTTTGCTGTGAACACATTGAGCTAGTTCTTGACAGATTCAAGAAATGTTCACTTGATTGATGCAAAGCATATTCTAAGGTACCTGAGGGGTACAGTTAATTATGGGCTCAAGTATGATTCGAATCAGAAGATTAAACTAGAGGGTTATGTTGATTCAGATTCGGCAGGTAGTGCCATCGATAGGAAGAGCACTTCAGGATGTTGCTTCAGTATGGGATCAGGTGTGATCTCTTGGTTTAGCAGGAAGCAATCCTATGTGGCACTGAGTACAGCTAAAGTAGAGTATGTTGCAGCTTGTTCAGCTAGTTGTGAGGTAGTATGGCTACGGAAGCTACTATCTGATATATTTGATCTCTAGTTGGATGCTACTTGTATACATTGTGACAACTAGAGTTATGTGAAGTTGTCAGAGAATCCAGTGTTCCATGACAAGTCAAACAATATCAAGATCAAGTATCACTATATCAGAGATATGGTGGAGAGGGGAGCAGTGAGGCTCCAGTATGTTGTGATGGAGGAACATATAGTTGATGTATTGATGAATCCATTGGCTAGGCTGAAGTTTGAGTACTTCATGGAGAAGCTTGGTGTTCTCCAGATCGAGGTTTACTCCAAGAGAAAGTGATGAGATCCATATCCATTCTAACATGGTGAGAGGATTGGTTCCTTCCATGGTCAGATGTAAGGGCTAAGCCATTCTATCATGGTGAGAGGATTGGTTCCTTCCATGTCAGATATGAGTGCTCTCCATTTTGTCGAGTATGACAGATGTAAGGGAAACTTCCATTCTAAGAATGGAGGCACTTGGTCAGTTACCAGGAAAACTCTGTCTAGGACTGAGAAGCCATTCTGATGTGATAGAGGGATGTGTTCCCACTTGATGAGATGTAAGGGCTGAACCATTCTGTCATGGTTAAAGGATTAAGTTCCTCCCATGTCAGATGTGAGTGTTGGCCATTCTGACGAGTAGGTCAGATGTAAGGGCAACTACCATTCTAGGAATGGAGGAACCTGGTCAGTTACTAGGTAGCTCAGTCTGGGACTGGGGGCCATTCTGATGCGGTGGTAGGATTAGTTCCTCCATGATAAGATGTGAGTGCATGCCCTTTTTGATGTGGTGCTTCGTGCATGGTCAGTTTGTAAGTGCAAATCCCTTTCCGATGCGGTGCTTCGTGCATGGTCAGTTTGTAAGTGCTGAGTCCTTTCCGATGCGGTGCTTCATGCATGGTCGGTTTGTAAGTGATGAGCCTTGTTGATGTGGTGCTTTCGAGCATAGTCGACTATAACTGTTGTGCCTTTCTGACAGGATGAGGTCGGATGTAAGTGCAGAGCCTTTCTAATGCAGTGTGCTTGCACATGGTCAGATATAAGTACAAAGCCTTTCTAATGTGGTGTGCTTGCACATGGTCAGATATAAGTGCAGAGCCTTTCTGACAAGATGAGGTTAGATGTGAGTGCTGGGCCTTTCTGACAGGATGAGGTTAGATGTGAGTGCTGGGCATGCCTTTCTAATAAGATGAGGTCAGATGTAAGAGCTAGGTGGGACATTCTGACTTAAGTGTCAGATATAAGCGTTGATGAAGACCTACATGAAGGGTAGGACTACATGATTGACTCTGTAGAAATTCCCGTGACGAGAAGAATCGAGATAGCACCATTATGAGATAGCATATGATGATGATCCAGACTTGATGATGATCTAGATCAAGTGATCCAGATGAGATGATCCAGACTTGATGACGATCCAGTTGTGATGATGATCAGACTCGATGATCCAGATCAAGTGATCTAGATGATATGATCCACACTTGATGATGATCTAGATTGAGTGATGATCTAGCAGTGATGAGCCAGTAGTCATGATGATGCATATCCCGTGATAAATAAGAAGAAGATGAATTGAAGACTCAAATACGAAGAAGACTTGAAGAAGAAGATGACTTGAAGACTCGAAGATGAAGAATACTTGAAGACTAAGAAGACTTAAATACGACAAGATGATCTAGTTGATGCAGAGAAGAAGACCAGTGCTGAAAATTGTGTCGAAAGAATACCTTCCTAGTTAAGAGGGAGTGTTGATGTATTTGTAACTTCAGAATGTATTCATCTATGTATCTTATGTCTTGTAACCTGATGATTATTCCGGGATGTATCTATTACATAATTGATTCATGTTGTCATGCCTCGATGTTCCGATCAGGAGGATATATAATGTAAACAAGTCCTCTCAAGTCATAGTGGGTAACCCTCTGATTGTCTAAGGGTTAAAGTCCCCACATTTTCGGGGCACTAGGGTTATTAGACTCTCCTAGTAGAGGTCGGTCCTAGTAGGGTTTTAGTCATGTCAGGATTAGTATAAATAGAGAACTGGAGTCTCTATTTATCACACAACTCATACACACTCAAGTTTAGTGCATAGTTGAGGAAGGAGAAGACATTGGGGCTAGATAAGAAGAAGGATATTGCTGTCAGAGATCACTTACTATTTTGGGATTTTCTATTTTGGTGCTGATTCTATCTCTGAGGAAGATGCGGGGTTTTCTCCATTTATGGTTTCCCCAAGGAAAAACACTATGTTCATTGTCTCTTGTGTTTGATTGCTATGCTTGTTATTCTCTCAGTTAAAGATCCTAATAATGCTAGCTTAATGTTGAAAAACTAACACAAACAACATCAACTCATATATTTGATCATATTCATGAATGGAGAAGAAGACATAGGTTAATTAAGGATCCTATTTTGAATCAGTTACTGGCTGATTGGTTCAAAAAGTCTTTACTTCCACCCATTGCTATAGATGTTTCCATGGGAGGCATTGTTACCGAAGAGCAAGCCATTAGTCACGCTTATTACCTAGACTTGGTCTATTCCCAGTCAGGTACTTTGTATGATCTGATTCCCCATGCTCCTTGACCTACAATAGATCCATCAAGACCCACAACTAAACCACCTGCTAATGACATAATTGGTTCAGTTCAAACAAAAATGGTGGCAAAACCTTCTAAAAAGAAAAATCAAACTGCCTCATCAACAAACCCACCTGCCAAAACTAAACCCTCTCCTATTGTTTCCGCTGATGTGAATGTAATCCAATCTACTACTGAATCTTCAAGCAGAAAGAAAAAAGGAAAAAATAAATCTAAAAAACCTGATAATCAATAGGAAGGGAATAAACCACAGAACCCAGATGCTGATTCAAAGGGCAAGAGAAAAGTAAAATATCCTTGTTTAATCTGTGGAGGTGATCATTTCACTAAAGAATGTCCTCGTCGTGAGGAAGTCAGTAAGTTTTTGAAAACCTCACCCACCCCAGTAGTTCTCAAAGATCCTTTCCCTTCCCAATAGAAATTAATTGATCATAAATCCTTGAATGAAACTTCTTTGTCGATTGATGAACTTAGAATGATGTCCAGTGAAATGGTTAACTTGAACACAAGATCACAAAGTTATGACCCACCTCTAGACTAGAAATATAATGAAGTTCCACTTGAAAAACCTTCAGCTTCCACACCTCCTCTTAGTAATAGTCTTCACATTGAAAAATCAATTCTAGAAGCAATTTTACACCCACCAAAGGGTACTCTTCGTAAGTCCATTATCAACCCTAATGCACGTGCTGCCCAATATTACAAATAATAGAAGATTTGGCTCAAGCAACCTGTGCTATGTCGGATTTAGTGGTACTCCAAACATGTCCTAATCAATGGAAAAAATTTCTTATTTCACTTGGAGATATGGATCCTGAAAATAGTAACATCATCAGTTTCAAACTGGATTATTTCAACACAAGGCTCTCACATCAATTAGCTTTCCAGATAGCTACCAAAATTGCTGGAAAAACCATTCATCGTACAGTTTTGGATGAAGGAGCCTCTACATCTGTCATGTCTTTATCTTGTTGGAGAGCCATTGGTTCTCTTGAGATCAATCATTTTCCTACTACCCTTAAGGATTTTGATGGTCACGACTTCCAACCATATGGATTGCTACCTACCATCCATGTTGAACTGGGGGGCAAGTTAGTCTCCATTCACATTGAAGTCATTGACGCTCCTTTGGAATACAACCTACTCCTAGGTCGCAACTGGTTTTATGCTATGCAAGATGTAGCATCGACCATTTTTCAGATCATCTAGTTCCCATTCCAAGGAAGGATTGTTACCATAGATTAGCTAGATTTCATCACACCTAGTGCCATTAAAAATGATGGAAATATCATTCCGCTCTTGAATACCCCTCAGTATAAAGACATCGGAGTAGGTCTTATCAAAGACTCTTCATTAATGGGAGTCTTTCCATTATCCACTCCCCCTACTGCTCCGCAAACTACATCTATCAATATGATTTCTACCTCCTCTATGGACAAAGGCAAATCAATTGTTGAGTTATTACCTTTTACCCCTTTTGAAGAAGTTTATAATGTAATCCAATATACTTGTGACCCCACCATAAACGATCATTTGTTGGTGGCTTTAGATTGTTATCACCTACCATATTGGCTTGAAAACCCCCACCATCTCTCGATTACCTTTCACATACACTTCCAACAAATGAATCTATTATGGAAGTTATGTCATTAGAGGAGATGCCTTGGAAAGACCATCATCATCGATCTTCTTTCCTTCCCCCTTTCCATATGGTTGAAGAGAATTTTTCTTCCTTTGTTTCATATGATATAGTCATGGACCCTTAGTCTCTGATACTCTCTCACAATGTTGAATCTGAGGGAAACCTATGCAACATTACGAAAACCATCCCTGTTGACATATCTGTGAAACCGGGTATTTCAGAGAACATTTTCATAGGCCAGAAATATTCTTATGAAGAAGTTCAGTCATACACAACCCTATTCAAGGAATTTAGAGATGTCTTCACTTGGACATATCAATAAATGTTAGGAATTAATCCCTTTATTATTGTCCATGAGATAAAAACTTACCCTGGTGCCAAGCCTGTCTGCCAAAAACTACGACAAGCCCACCCACGAAAGACAGTAGCCATCAAGGAAGAAGTTGAGAAAATTCTACAAGTTGGTTTCATTTGCCCTGTACTGTTAACTAAATGGGTGTCCAACATAGTCCCTGTGAACAAAAATTAGGGCACTAGTAGGGTTTGTATTGACTTTCAGGATTTGAATAAAGCTTGTCCAAAAGACAATTTTCCCACTCCCTTTATCGATCAGATAATCGACAATTGTGCTGAAAGCGTTATTTTTTCCTTTATGGATGGTTTCTTCGCCTATAATCAGATTGATATTCTCCCATCAGACCAACATAAGACAACATTTATTTTCCCTTGGGGGACTTTTTCCTATCGCAAACTTCCTTTTGGTTTAAAAAATGTTGGCATGACATTTCAATGCACTATGTCATATGCTTTTCATGACATTAAACATATTGTGGAACCTTATCTCGATGACCTGCCTGCTCATTCGAAGCAGCAAGATATCCATGTTGATCATCTGAGAGCTATTTTTTCTTTGATGTTGCCATTTCAATATTCGTCTAAATCCCCATAAGTTTGTTTTTTGTGTAGAGACTACCCGACTTCTTGGTTTCATTGTTCCTAAATATGGCATCTGCATCTATCCCTTGAAAATTGAAGCTATCTTAGCCCTACCTGCTCCCACGAATGTAATTGAACTTCAAAGTTTACAAGGGAAAGAAAAACTTCTACGTTGTTTTGTATGCAATTATGCAGAAAGGACACATGGTTTCATGAGGTTGCTTAAAAAAGATACACCTTTCGTCTAGGATGATTTCATGCAACACACATTTGACAATCTTAAGCATGCACTTACCCATGCATCAGTGTTGCAACCACCTTATTATGATGAGGACTATTCCTTGTAGTGGATGCATCCTTGTCTACCATAGGCATGGTCCTTGTTCAAATTGATGAACATGACTAAAAACATGTGATCTATTACGCCAGTAAAAGTCTCTTAGACTCTGAAACTTGATATTCACATGTGGAGAAACTTGCTTTGGCCATGGTCATCACTGTATAGAAGTTTTGTCATTATATCTTGCTCCACACCACCACCGTTTATGCATATTCCAACCCCATGTACTACGTTCTCACACGTGAAGTGCTTGGGGGAAAATACTCACACTAGATTGTGATTCTCTAGGAATTTGAATTAGAATTCGCCAAGAGCACTTCAAAGAAGTCCCTTGTTTTTGTAGATCTTATATGTGACCTTCCTTGTACTTCATAGAATGTAGAGCCCTTTGATTCATTCCTTGATGAATAATTGTTTCTCATTAGTATGACATATCCTTGGTATGGAGACATCATTTTGTATCTCCAGACCTTACGATATCAACCCGCTGCTTCTCACGATGAACGTCGTCGCATTTGTCACCAAGCTAAAAGCTATATTATCTTGAATAATACCCTATAACGATGTGGTGTTGACTCCATATTACGACGTTTCCTTACACATGAGGAGGCTGAGATCGTTTTAAATGATTGCCACGTTGGAGCTTGTGGCAGTCATCTATCTGGGTTGGTTACTTCCCAAGAAATATTGCATGCAAGGTAATTCTAGCCCTCTATTTTTAAAGATTTCATTGAAACAGTAAAGAAATTCTCGCCATGTCAAATGTTCACTACCAAGAAAAGCACCCATCCAGCTCTGCTCCATCCCATTGCAGCAGTTGACCCCTTTGCAAAATGGGGCATAGAATTTGTGCACTGTAGACCTACCTCAGCCGGGGGGCATGGCTTCATTATTGTGGTTGTGGTTTCATCATGATAACTCTAAACCTTACTATCCTCAGACCAATGGCCAGGTTGAATCTATAAACAAAGTATTAAAAACAATGTTTTAGTGGATGGTAGGGCTGGCCAAATCAAACTGGCATTTACAGCTATTCTCTGCACTCTGGGCCTATAGGACTAATTTCAAAACTTCCACCAGTTTTACGCCATTTCGACTAGTATACGGTTTGGAAGCAACTCTCCTGATAGAATGCGAGATCCCTTCTTTGAAACTTGTTATAGAAGTGTTTCCCAACACTACTATAGATGAAGAAATATTCATGTATCTAAACAAACTTGATGAAACTCGATGCAATTCTACCTTAGGCAATGAGGCACATAAACGACGAATGAAAGTTCAATATGACAAGATAGTTCAAACCCGTTCCTTCAATGAAGGAGACCTGGTCTTGACTTATGACCAGAAGCATGACAAGCTTAGGGCAGGTAAATTTGAGTCTATGTGGTGCAGGCCTTATATTGTCAATCGCGTTTTAGAGAAAGGGGCATATGAGTTGGTTGATTATGATGGGATACCATTGGGAGAGCCCCGAAACGGGCTCTACCTCAAAAGATACTATGCCTAGGTCATCTAGCATAGGGTCTTTGTAAATATGTTGATAGTTTGCTATGTGTATTAGTTTTGAAAAGTGTGTCTTTTATGTGATTTAAAATCTATTTTTTATAAAACCCTACTTATGTATGTCTTTTTTCTGATGGACATATGACTACTTTCACTGGTTTTGCTGACTGTGCTAATCGATATACACTTAACCTTGCATTAGTAGCCTGGGTATTGTACTCTCCTACAAGTGATTTGGTGAGTTCAGGGGGCATTCTTTTAGGTCCCTCCACCAACAATCTGGTGGAATACCAATTTGTGATTATATTGCTGTCAGAAGCCCTAGCTAATGATCTAAGGAAAATTAGGGTTTACCTAGACTCTGAACTAGTTGTTCAATAACTTAATCAGGTCTACACCATCAGGAATCCCTTACTTCTTCATACATTATGAAGAGTTAGGTTGTTAGAAAGGTATTTTGAGTAGGTTACATATCAACACATTCTGAGACATTTAAACGATGTGGCAGATTCCCTAGCTAATTATTTCTTGGACTGGTACATTTCTCATATTTAAAAATTCCATTTGAAACATAAACAACATACATTTAAATTCATAAGTAGATAATCATTTCACACATTTCATTTGTCGTACACACAACTGTAAATATAAATGTTTGTCATATATAAAAAACTGTAGCACTGAGATACAAAAATGGGCTAAAGCATCTAGCTTTCAGTGCCCTCAAAGTTCAGGACTGTAAACAGTTCAGAATACAAATATACATAGGGAGAAATCTAAAGCTTCGAAGATTTTAGTAGTACATATACAAAAATTGAAGATCAAAGTAGACTAATCCTTGTCCTGGTGCTGCTCATGATAGCACACGATAGCTTGAGCTACTCTGCAGAGTAGCCAGCAAATCATCCAGAGACACCTGCAGTATGGAACTGATAACGCCTAGGTACCTCGTCAGTAGTCACATCAAGGATACCCACAGTCAAATGTTGTAGGTTCTCCTCAAGTTCTTTGATCTCTTCATCGACTTCAGAGCGGTATAACATCATATCCCTGGTACCTGCTCACCTAGCAATAGGTGACATCACTATTGGACGTATGGGTCCAATATCTGCTTGGAAATATTTTCACTTACCTCAGTACTACAAAATTAAAAATGAAATAAAATACAAAAACTAAAAACATAGTGGATAGTGTATTTTCTTAGCTCCGTCGTCCCATACTTCTCCCTCATGTAATGCAAGCTCCGGATCGTCATGGAAATATGCTCCCTCATAGGCGTAGTCCTCAACCATGAGTAACTGGCTTCTCAGCTAGTGACAGAAACCAGATCTGTAACTGACTTTAGGTCCCCCACCACTAAGACGGGGTATGACCAATACCCATGAAAGCATCCTGGGATCCTTGGGGTCGAGCTGGCTAATAGTCACCTGTGGTCTCATATGGTGCACCTGTTGTAAGCTAAAATATACTATCACATATCTATAGCCAAACTGCTTTAGTGTTCCCCTTTTGCATTTGTTTAGTTGATTTTTGAGACATACCAACATGACTTCACACCAGTTGAAGATGGTGGGCTCCATACACTGCAAAAAATACAACATGTAACCACTTATACTATGAAACGAGAACTATATACTATGAACGAGAACTCTACCCATAAAAACGATGATTTTTGCAAAAAAAACACCAAAAACACCCCCCAAATAGAAAAGTGTTGATACCAGTATACACGTTTTTTTTTAAGGGTAAAAAATAGAGCCATGGACTAAACATCACATATTGTTGTTTAACAAAACTTTAAAAGCAACCTTAAATTGGAAAAAAAGAAAAATTCTTGAAGGGATAAATTACAACTTTCTGGAAAATTGCATATTAAAAAAAAAACAAACTTCTCTAATAATTTCACCATTATAACCATATAGAAACAAAGAAATTATGATGTGATTCATAATGAGATAATATATTAGACCATACAAGAACAAATGGTTCATATAAATATTCAAAAACTCCTCTAGAGTTTCAATTACAAAAATCATACTAGTAAAAAGCATCTAACTGCCTCTTCAAATTCATCCATGGATTATGACACCCCATCATCAAAAGTTAATATATAGAAGTTTGCATTTTGAAT
>LPNX010352649.1:201439-237478 GCA_001517045.1 Pseudotsuga menziesii | reverse complement strand
TTGACTTTCAGACTTTATTTTAGAAATAAAATTTCTAAATATAATGTTTTTAATATGCTTTTTACAAATAATTTGTATATTTTTTCTCGACTTTATGTGAGTCATCACTTTTCGATAACTAATATGAAATATGATAATTTTTAGAGAAAAATTCTCTGAAAATTCATTGAAAATGGTTTTAAATGTCTTTATTTTCTGGAATTATTTACAATTTTGTCAATAAAAATGCCTTATTTTGTACATAACAATGTCTTATTTTATAGAAAAAATCGTAAAATGTATATGTTTTTCATTATAAATTGCTTAAAAATGTATGTTATTTTGTTAAATTTCAAAAAACACACTTGAAAATAGAAATTAAAAATATTTTACAACAAAGATAATTCAAAGGCCCCAAAAAAATGTCTGAAAATGAAAATGTGTGATACTGGCATCAACCATTTTTGAAACAGGAGTAAAAATAGCTACTAAAATTAGGAGAGAGAAAAACGAGAACTGTGCCAAGTTCTCGTTTCATAGTATAAGTGGTTATGCGTGATCTAGTAGTAAGATGGGAAAACCTAGTTCCTTCCACCTTTCTAATCGTGTACACCAATGTCCTCAAAGGAATATCCACTATGGACTCGATGCGTAGCTTCCTGAATTGGGGCTCCGTACCTAGTGTACAGTAATGGTCGATGAAGTCATCTAAGGATGTCTCCCCTCCCTGTGCTCCAGATAGAACTATTGGAATTTCTCTCCTAGATAATCCGGTCAGAAAGTAGATGTCCTCAACTTCTATGGGTAGGGTGTGGATCCCTACCACAAAATGCTCCTGGTCAGGATCCCACATCCATATGATATACTCCAATAAACAGACATATGCTTTCATACCAGGTATTTTAAAGTACTTTAGGAGCCCGCAGTTCTGTAAAGCCTCTACGGTGGCTGGATCGTTGATAGCCTGGAAGTATGGAACTTCATGTTCTCTCTCTTTCCAAATGACCATGGTGAAAATGAAGTATTGCACCTGCAAACATACAAAATTGATATTTAAAATCTCATCGTGGATGAAAGGAAAGACATGTAAAATTTTAACAATATAAAGGGTAAAAACTTAATTTTTAGGATGGAAAATATACTTATTACAAAATATATTTGAGATTAACAAAAAGTTTCATATTTTTTAAAAAGCTGATAAACCCAAAACATCTCTAGAAATATATGGATCTAAAAGAATAGATAAAGAAATATATCTATATTTCTATGTAATTATTATATTTATAATATTTCTATTTTTATTTATATATTTGATTAACATATAATATTACTATTATCTATAATAAACATTCATTATTTTAAAAAGTTACTCATTCAAGTATTGTAAATGACATAGAAAATAGAAATTGATTTAGTGATAAGTACAACTTGATTGAAAAAATGACGTGGAAAAAAAATAAGTGATTAAGAGTTAGAAAATGAATCAATTATAATTATTTAAATATGCCATATTCATGATTTGGAACTCGCCATTACATCAAGTACTTTATATATATATAATCTTCAACTTTTACATTTAAATTGATAAGTTTAGTTTATTTCAATTTCTTTTATACTTGTTAGAATAATTTATCTTTTATATTAAGTACAATCTAGTTATTTTTATATTTATTTCTCATAATAAAATTAATAAAATTTATGTTTAGTAGTTACTATATTTAATTTTTTTATATTTATTAATTTATTTTGTAAATCTTTTGTTTATAAATTGATATAATTAATTATGACCAGGAAGAAATAGTACAAAATAAAATTAAGATATACATATACATAACACAATCAAAGTGTATAAATATAATTATGTATTATTTTCTCTTTATCATTAACATTTAATTAGTGTTTCTTATTACTAAAAGAAAATATTAATACATAAAAATATTGATAGAATAATATCTATAATCATTAATAAAGTTTCCACGACTATCAACATTAACATTTAATTAGTGTTTCTTACTACTAACAAAAAATATTAATATATATAAATATTGATACAATAATACCTATAATCATTAATCAATCATTAATAAAGTTTCCACGCCTACCAACAATCATAATCATGAGTAAAGTTTTCATGATTATCAACATTTCATTGTTTCTTCAAAAGAAATCATTACATTTCATAGAATAAAAAATCAAATAAATTATATACATTACATTTCAAAAACTAAATCATTTTACCATTACATTTCATAGAATAAAAAATCAAATAAATCATATACATTACATTTCAAAAACTAAATCATTTTATTTAATCGTGCTCACCATTAATTTCTTTCACATTTCCATCCTCCCCTCTTGATAGAATAAAAAATAAACAATTATACAATACATTTCAGACACGAAATCATTTTACTTAAAACTAATCATATACATTACATTTCAAAAACTAAATCATTTTATTTAATCGTGCTCATCATTAATTTCTTTCACATTTCCATCCTCCCCTCTTGATAGAATAAAAAATAAACAATTATACAATACATTTTAGACACGAAATCATTTTACTTAAAACTCTATCATTTTACAATGAAAAATAAACAATTATACAATAAAAAATAAACAATTATACAATTATAAAATAAACAATTATACAATAAAAAATAAACAATTATACAATACATTTTAGACACGAAATCATTTTAGACACGAAATCATTTTAGACAGGTTGATTTCTTCCATCTCAAACTTTCAAATTCTGAGTCATAATAGTAATTTCTATCTCTTCTTAAAAAAAATATCTTCAGATCTTCTAAAATATTCTACACATTCATATAGTTTCCAAATTACCTCACCTCATAACAAAAATACTTTCGTATCTCTTCCTCCCCTTAAACTCGGTTTGGTACCATATTAATAATCATAACAAATAATTGTAGTTAGAACACAAAAAAGAGTAAGAAAGAGGAAATGTACAAAATTAATTATGGAGCATTGATTTTATCCAAACACCATGGAGATGTATCTATATGATTATGTGACAATCAAGTCATTAATTTTATTAGAATGTATAATTTTAGTGAGAATAATTATATAGAACATTTGTTCATGTTTGGATGGTCATCTGATTGAATATTGACATTGTAAAAAGGAGATAGAATATGTAGACCTTCATAAACCTCTGCACACTAAGAGGAATGGTATGTACATTTTCATAAACATGTATAACTTAGTAATTAGGTCATGTAGACCTTTTTAGACTAAAAGAATAAGGCATGTACACTTCTCAAAACTTTTATAGATGAAGGCTCTAGGGTGTTCAAATCTTTATAAGCAAAGAGTGTAAGTTCTGCAAATATTTGGATATTAAATAGGTAGAGTATGTAAACCTATGTTTAAATCTAAGAACTAAAGAGATAGGGTATGCAGACCTTAGTTTAGCCACTGTAAACTAAGGAGGAGAGATATATACACATCACAATAATAAAATAAAACCAATTAACTTAATATAATTATTATTTACAAATAAATTTAAATAAAACAAAAAATAATATACTTTTAATAACAACAATATCAATATTTTAGTGATATAAATATATAATATTAATATTTTAGTATATACTAAATTTAAGTGGTATATCCATTAGATGTATCTCCACTAGTTGGGAATACTAAAGGATAACCTTTCCATCCCATCGAGGTTCAGTTCTTTGTAAGAAACATATGATTATCTTGTCGTTGAGCCCCTAATATTTGAACAACCACACATGCCTTATAGTGTAACAGGGAAATTCCGTGAATATAGCGACCCATGCCTCATAGTGTAGCAAGGGAATTTTGTCAATGTGGTGGCCCATGCCTCACGGTGTGGAAATTCTGTGAATATAGTGGCCCCAAACTTTGGGGTGAATCACAAATTAAAATAAATGAATCACATGAAAATTAAGTTAAATGGATTTCTTTTTATCATGATTGAAATCATTCCTATACAAATAACAAGGAGGTCATCAACCCTACTCTAGAAGATCAAAAGTATCTCTCTATTTTAACTAGTTCAAAGAAAAAAATTAATATAGACAAGATAAGAAGAAACTCTCATGATCTCCATAGTAAAACATGTCGTTGGGCAGTTCCTAGAGTGACCATGGGTGGAAAGTATTTGCCATCTCTCAGAGAATATGAACATTGAGGATGAAAATCACTTCCTATTAGAGTGCCCTGCGTACACACACATTAAATCTCAGTTTCATAATATTTGTTGCAATACCGACCTTCCTAGCGTTTTAACATGCCAAAAATATTGTGAGCTCAAGACGCTTCTCTCCAAACTCTTTGAGCATAGGAATATAATTTAAAAACAAACTAAATAATTTGTTTCTTTAGGTCACATAAACCAAAATTTGATCTCAATGAAAGTTAACCATCATTATCAATATTTTTCATTATTATTAAAAATTCTCTATTATTTTGTATAATTATATTATTTGTCATTAATAATATTATTTTTTAATAAATTATAATAATAAATATTATTATAAATCTACAAATTCTGAAATTTAACAATTAACTTTGAAATACTAACTCATACATTAAATTATATAAAATATTTAATAAAACAATAAAGAGCATACAACTTATAAAACAATAAAGAGCATACAACTTATATTATTTTATACAATAAAGAGCAAACAATAAAGAGCATACAACGATAATTTATTGATGTAATAAATTTAAACGCGTTGTTTTTATCTTAATTAAAATTATTCCAATGAAAAAATATATAGAGAGATTAGAAGTAATTTTGAAAAAAATAACTAATATTAATAAATTAATGAACTATAAAAAAAATTCCTTTCCAAATAAAGGAATTTTTTCAATGCATGATTTTTTTATAATCTATTGTATTGTTTTGGTTCAGAAAATCTCTATTTGTACTCTATTGAGAATGGAGTATTAAAATCCATCATAAATGTAAATAAAATTTAAGATTTTTTTCCATAAAAAAAAAGAAAGTAAAACTAGATACACTTACATTGATATTGAATAAACACAAGTGCAAGTTAAGGGAGGAATCTTTTCACTTTCTATGAGGAAATTGCTTTTTCTTTATATAAATAGGGCTAGTATATATCTTCCGAAATTTCGATGACATGCTCTTATTAAGAAGACGTTTTTTTCTAAATTTGTACCATTAATTTATATTATGGCTTCAATGTGTAAATGTTCGAAGTAACTTAATTAATATTATTACCTTTCAAGGGAGGGATATATTGATCTATTTATTAGTTAATGATATTTTATTTTTATTAATTTGTTTTTTCACATAAAAAAATTTACATTGTTTTTTAAGTTCTCAAAATTTTAAAATTAAACAAAATATTTTGAAAAATAAAATAAATTTTAAAAATCTTAAAACACAATATTATGAAATTTTTATTGGTTTAGAACACTATTCATGGAACATCAATCACCCAGAGTGATTTTATTTATCCCAATTTAAAAATAAATAAAATTAATTTTAAGCTATTTTTTTAAACCTTTAAGTGGAGCTATTGTACCTAACATTAAATGTAATTCTAGTGATCTGCACCAGCCTCATCGTCTGGTTTGTGCTCACACTCATTTACAAGGTAATTGGGAGATGCATCTCAATGGTGCTCCACAAATCGGGATTCTCGTACCTGCATTCAACTTGGGATGGAGATAGAAATTGTCCTCATTGTCTAAATTGCGCTATCATTCGATCTATCTCACACATTTAGAGCCTTACATCATGGTTATCAACTTCTCTTCCTCTGTCATTATCATGTGGATTCTCGAATGGTGCATGAGGATGTAGAGTTGAAGTAATGTGTAATACCCCCTCGTAACATTCTTTGTTTTAGTAATTTTATTTAATGGTGGAAACTAATAATTTACTTTTAATACAAATATAATTCTGAATATGGGAGTAAGCAACCATGCAGTTAATTGACAGAAACTTGAGTTTAGAACAGTAACTAAATCCTCAGTCATCTTTACGAAGACAAGTGGCCAATAATATAGAGAGTTAGTTATTGCTATTAAAAGTCCTAGGCAAGGAGAAAAGAGGCATACATAAAGAGAAAGAGGAGAGAGAGTTGTCACAGATCACCATGGGTGTATGCTCTAATTGATTCCTATGAATCAACACAAAGATGTCAGAGAACATTTGAGTGAGGTTAGGCTTTGAACTATAACCATTAGTGAGCATGTAAAAATGCTAGGTCCTGGAATAAATAACTCTCTTTATTTTACTAATGGCAACTTGGGATGTAGGGAGTGAGTTTTAAACTCGGGATTTTAGGAAAGGGGGTAAAACTCTTGTAGGATTCAATGTTTTGAGGTTCATAAGGTCGGGCGGTGTGTGGTTGTTAAATTTTCATTTTCGGAATTGAACAGATATGACTCTTAGCAACCTAAATCTTTGTTTATTTAGTCTTTGCCGTGTAAAATATATGGATTATGAGAATCTTGTTAATATGTGAATATCATCACCATTTGTATTTATTTGTTAATAGAATATTCACAATGATGAAAATAATCAAATTTGGAAGAATTGTTATCAATAATATTATTATTCTTTTTACTGCAAATAGAAGTAGTTAAAGGTTGATTTAACATTTTAGTAAGAAAACTAGTTATAATTAATAGACATGTTTCTAACTGTAAACCAAAACCCTAGAACGGTTGGCCGTCATTTCTTTTATGTGAATAAACAACAAATAAACATCATGAGGTTTATTAAATAAAACAAACCCTAAAAGTAAACATAGTATACAATAAAAGAAGGTATATAGAAATCAATTTAACCAATTCATCTTAGAAACCATCTGCAGTAACAACCCCATTTATTCTTGAGCTTTATATAAAATCAACCCTTAAGGAAGTAGTCTATTAATCTGGAGCCCTTTTTGATATAAGGGTTTTAAAAATGCAGCAAAACTAGGTAGAGAAAGAAACTGGAAAAGAGGGCTGTAAGTCTTCCTACGCCTTCATGTTCATTATAATAAAGGAGTAAAACCCTAACTGCATTAAAGGAAAAACTATAAAAATACATAATATAAACTTTTCCTTGAAGGAATAATAAACCCAAACACCCATCTATTGAGTTTCAAAATTGTATTAGCTAACATAGCCAAAGCAAACTGCACATATTTTCCTTTCTTCTAAAAATACCAGCTGTAGCAAGGATTGTGTTGCAAAATCCTTCAATCTATTGCTTCAGACAAAAGTTAAACAAGGACTTACTATTATAACACAATAATTGAGTCAACTAGAAACCTTGTCCTATCCATAGTAGAACCTGGGTATATATAAATAAAAATGATAGTGGGGAAAAGAAAATGGCTAATTTTACATATACTATAAACAATGAGAAGAACCACAACTTTCCTTACTTGGCATTCAAAATCGAGAGTTTCCAAAACCGAGGTGCATTGTTGTTTTACAACCGCAGAATTAAATAGTGGTTACAACCACTTGAGCTCGAACGAAATCCAATACTAGACCAACATAATAAGGAAGTGAAGGGTGATTGTAGTATTTTGCGGTACCTTCGAAGGTTTTAAACTCTGAACCCGATATGTTCCAAATTATTCTACAGAGGAGATGGAGCTTCCAAGTAACAAATGGTCAAGAGGATGGGAATTATGGGACTGAGCATCATTCCAAATTTGTTGAAGGGTGCTATGAAAGTTGCAGCTCGGTCGAATGGCTCAAAGGAGGATAAAAGTTAGTAAAATTGTAAGTTAAAACCTAAGCTTGTCCTAAAAGGTTAATGGCGCCAAATGCATTACACTTTCTACCTTGGGTCTTGAAACTTGTTATTAAACCTTAATCAATCACTATAATCCATATGTTCAATGTGGAGATCATGATCATGAATTGTTGACATATAATTGAAGTCAATACTTTGGGAATAGTGATCCAAGCCATGCCTAGGTGCATGCTGGGGACAACAGTCAACTGAATGAGTCGAGCTCTATTATGGTGGAAGCATATAAAAAGAACCAGCAAAGCAGGAAATACACTTAGGTTGACAAAAAGTATACGAACATACAATATGCAAGAATTCAAGCCAATTTATTACTTCTTCTCCATGAAAGATGGAAGAATTTGAATTGTTGTATATTCCATTAGTGTACATGCTTATATAGGATGCTAAGATGCTCGAGTGACTACCAATTACGTTCAGTTACAAATAAGTTATAACAGTTCAAAATTTCAACCGTTGAGGTAGACCTGTCAAAGTGAACCTATCGAGGAGAACTTGTCAAGGCGAATCTATCAAGGCAGACATGTCAATGCAAACCTATTGAGGCAGTTGAAGCAGTCGAAGTGCTAGACTTTGTCAAATCTTGACAACCTACCAACTGCTAGTTGGATCATTCCTCCTTCCTTAAGAAACAATGGTCTCTATTGTGTATTCGTTCAGGTGAGGAAACTTGTTGGCTACTTCATTAACAGACTACCATTTTCCTTGTGGAGGAAGATGCTTGAATTTAGCCACTTGAAACAAGGGAATGGAGTTTGTCCTTATATGGCGTATGCATTGTACCACACTGGTGTCACAAAGAAGAGGTTCATGAACATCTGGATCATGATATCTTCAGGTTGTGTTGTCTGTAAGTCATTCTATTCCAACAATGGTGCATGTTATGGTTGAAGTAGATCTACATTGAAAACCGGATGTAAGACAAGGCATGCAGGAATGTCGAGCTGAAAAGCATTTTCTCCAATCTGTTTAAGGATACTGTATGGACCATATTGCAAGGTTTCATCTTTCTGTATGGAATAGTGAAGCACTCCTTCTTAAGATGTAACCATACCTTATCCCCAATTTGGAATGAATGGGGAATACGATGCTTGTCATGTCAAGCCTTAGATTTTGCATTCGCTCGTTGAAACATCTCATGTGATAGCTTCTAGATGTTGTAGATTTGAAATTTGAACTTCAATGCTTTCTCCACTTCTCATCCTTCGAATTCGATGTCGTTTGAATATGTCGAGGAACTGATTAAGTCGATAGGCATTGAGGGTTGAAATCCGTAACATATCTCAAATGGAGTCTTTCCCATAGAGCTATGTTGATCACGATTGTAGCTATGATGTATGTATGAAAGGATGTCATCCCAAGTTTGATGATGCTTATGGTTGTACATGCGAAGCAATTATATGAATAAGCAATTTACAACTTTCGTTTATTCGTCTGTCTGCAGATGGAAGGATTTCGATAAAGAAAGTCTCGTGTCGAGCTGTTTCCATAGGGTTTTCCAAAAGGTGCTGAAAAATATAGCATCTCTGTCATAAATAATGGTCGTTGAGAGACCATAATGTTTCCATGCATGTTTAAAGAAGAGTTGAGTAGTCTGATGTGTTGTCATAGTCTTCTTGCATGGTATGAGTATAGCCATCTTGGAAAATCTATTGACTACTACTATTATCGTGTCATGTTGATGTTTGGCAGTAGGATATCCCATCATGTAGTCCATAGAAATAGACTCCCATGGTTGACTAGGAACTGGAAGGAGTGTGTACAGTCCTTGTCGTCGATTCGGAAGTTTAGCAATGGCACAAACCATGCATGATCGAATGTACTTGTTGATGTCATATTTAAGTGAAGGCCAATAGAAATACTTTTGGAGGATAACAAGTTTTTTTGTGACTACAAAATGTCCTCTAGTCTTGTTGTAGTGTGTGTCCCAAATGATATTATGTCAGTGCTCACTGGTTGGTACATAAAGCTATCCAAGATTGTATAGCAAGGTGTCCTTTAGTAAGTAGTCGATAGTCGACAATGCATCGGTTTGAAGTTGTCCACAGATTGTAGATAAATTACAGTCTACTGAATACAATTGTGTCCAAGTAGTGGTGTTGTAACCCTACATACTCATCACTGTATATAGTAGAGTAATGGGCGGTTTGCTGAGACAATCGACAATGACATTGTCTTTGCCTTTTCGATACTTAACTACCAACTAAAATTGTTGCACGTAATTAATCCACTTGAGTTGTCGGGTTGTCTGTAGTTTCAACTGGGATGAAGAAAACTGCAAAGGTTTATGGTTAGTGAGGATGACCATTTCCTTGCCAAGAATGTAGTGTCTCCATCCCTTAATAGCTTTCACAATGGCGTATAGTTATTTTTCATACATCAAGTACCTTCTAACAATGTCGCTGAAAGTCTCAAAAAGAAATGCGTTTGGGTGACCTCACTGAGTTATCACTACGCCGAGGGCATAGTCCAATGCATCCATCTCAATCTCAAAGGGCTGATGCAAATCAAGTAATACAAGTACTGGTGCAGTACAAAGCTTGTTTTTGAGTTGTTCAAAAGTTTGTTATTGTGATAGTGTCCATTTGAAGACAATTTTCCCATTTCCTTTCGTCAATTGATTCAAAGGCCATGTGATGTGACTGAAGCCAAGTATGAATTGTTAATAGAAATTTCCTAAACCAAAAAAACTTCTTATTTCATGAATGTTTTGAGGAATGGGCCAATCTTTGAGGATCTGTAATTTTTCTGGGTCAACATGAATTGCTATAGAGTCAATTACATACCCCAAATATTTGATGCTAGTCAGCTCAAATGATAATTTGTCCATGTTCATATATAGTCAATATTGCTGGAGAGTGTTGAACACTTATTGAAGCTATTTGACATGTTCTTCCCATGATTGACTGAAAATCGAGATATTGTCGTGATAAACAATGACACATTTACCGATGAAAGGTTGTAGAAGGTCATACATATATATCATGAAGGTTACAGTGCATTGGTTAAGCCAAAATGAATGACCAAACATTCAAACAATCCTTCCTTGGTCTTGAAATCTGTTTTCCATACATTAGTGGACTCGATCGAAATCTGGTGGTATCTCGACTTGAGGTCAAGTTTCGTAAAGAACTTAGCACCTTTCAGATTGTCGATGAGTTCATCAATCCATGGAAGAGGGTATATGTTCTTCACTGAAATTTTGTTGAGAGCTCGATAGTCGATGCACATGCACCAAATCCCATCTTTCTTTGGAACTAGGATGACTAGACTTCCATAAGGAGAGGAACTGGGATGGATATGACCCTTGTCGATAAAATCATAGATTTTCCTATGAATCTCTTCATTTTCGAGAATGGATCTTATGTAAACATATGTGTTAGGTAATGAATAAACAGGAACAAGTTCAATGGATTTTTTTACCTAAAAATGTAGAGGTAATCCATCTGGTGCTTGAAATATGTTCCGATTTTCCTCAAGAATGTGGTCGATATGTTGTTGTTGTCCAGATCTGCGCTGGTTGGTGAGTTGACTTGTCACTGCAGTATTCCTGGAATTCTTAGGCTTTATCATGATTTATGTGAACTTTTGAGCATGATTAATAAGATTCTTTATTTGTTTGACATATATCATAGCAATTGTTGATGTGGGTTGTCACTCTAGTATGCCATACCATTGATTTCAGATATTGACAATCACCTTCTGAGGTCGTGACTAATATGTACCATGTCAATCCCATAGGTAAGGTTTACCGAATAGGGTGTCGACTATAGAAAGCAGTGCCACATCACAAAGTACTTCATATTCAAAGGGATTAATGAAGTAGGCGAGTTTGCAATGTCATGTAATCCTTAGTTCCTGCCCATCCTTCATCCAACTGATATTGTAAGGATGAGGATGTTGAGTGGTGACAAGACCTATTTTCTTCACAATTTATTTAGAAACAAAGTTCTTCTGGATACCATTATACACAATCAGATGTAATGGATTTTTCTAAACCCATATCCATGTATGGAATAGGTGCTCTTGTTCCTCCTCATCGATGGGTAATAGAGGTTGTCGGAGTGGTTGAGGTCGAAGCCAAAAGAGTTGATGCATCTGGATCATATTCTACCAGGGTTCTGTCAGAAAATTCGGATGTCAACAATTTTCCCAAAACAGTCTTCCGAGCTTTGCATTTTGATGTATCGTGCCATGTTGAACTATGATAATCACACCATTTCTCGGTAGGAGCTTGTTTTCTACAATCCCTCTTTTCTTTATGAAAGTTATTCTTTTGATGATAGGGCTTTGGTGGAGTCGGATAAGAAGGGTTATTGAACTTGTCAGAGTCGGTTGGTGACTTCTTGTTAGATGTTCAACCCATTGGCTTGTTCACGAAATGTTTTTCTTTCTTTCTTCTTAGATTCAAGTTTGTTGGAATAATGAAATGCATCTGCAAGTGTACTAACATTCAGAAACTCCATCTCTTACAAAATGTACGGGGATAAACCGTTGACTTACTTCAGGACAAGCAATTTTTCTTCTTCTTAGACACCAAGTCTATCTATGAGTTAATAGAAATCGTCAGTGTAACTCTGTACGGACTGGTATTTCCATTGCCTTAGCTGCTGCCACTTCTTATACTGATGTTCAAGATACTTAGGTAGGTAGAACTCCTTTTGGACATATTCGACAAATTTTACCCATGTGTCAATGGGGTCCTCTTCTTTTTCCATATTTGTCGATAGATTCCCTGACCAACAGTGTACAAAGGTTGGCATATTTAAAGATGCAATGGTGATCTTTTCTTCTTCGAAGAGTTGATTCATTGCATAGTAATATTCTAGTTTTTGTACCCAATTTTCGACAAATTTCGTGCCAATCTTTCCTTCAAGGTTGGGTGTGTCAAGATTCATTTGCACTTTGAAGGGGATGATTTTATCAGAGTGATTTCATGTCAAGGATTCCACAGATTTCAAACTGACTTGCATGAGAATCTCACTAAATTGGGAAAACATTTCGGTCAGCTGGCGAGCTAGTGATTTTTCTATGAGTTGTTCTCTCTCGTCAGTTGCATGTCTATTGTTTTCTTCTTCGGAAATATTTTATGAAGTCGAAGGAAGTGTCTGCCTGAGTTGCTGAGTTTGCGAGGGTGTTTGAATAGGCATAAGTTAAATAAATTCGATGGAAGTGCTTATGTAACTTAAGTTCTATACAAGATCTTGCTCTGATACCAATGATACAAGCCGTGCCCAGGTGCATGCTAGGGACAATAGTTGACTGAATGAGTCGAGCTTTGTTATGGCAGAAGCATATAAAAAGAATCAACAAAGAAAGAAATACAATTAGGTCAATAGAAAGTATACGAATAGACAATATCTAAGAATTCGAACCAATTTATCACTTCTCCATGAAAGATGGAGGAATCAGAATTGTTGTATATTACATTAGTGTGCATGCTTATACAGGATGCTGAGATTCTTGGGTAGCTACCCATTACATTCAGTTACAAAGAAATTATAACGATTCAGAAGTTCAACCATCAAGGTGGACTTGTCGAGGCAAACTTGTCGAGGAGAACTTGTCAAGGTGAATCTATCGAGGAGTACCTGTCGAGGAAACCTATCGAGATGGACCTATTGAGGCAGGCGAAGCAGTCGAAGTGCTAGACTTTGTCGAATCTTAACAACCTACCAACTATTGGTTGGATCAAATAGCCTTGATTTGCTTGGGATAATAATTGTTGAATCATTACACTAGAGTCTCCTAAGTGTTCATAACTTGTTTATACCTATTGTTGATACTTGGAAAAATCCCAAGTACCGACAATATGGGTTCTCCCCAATAACTGTTCCCAAATAGATCGTTTACTATTTGATATGGGGAACCTGTCCAGTTTGCGGTTCGACTACCGTAGAGTTAAGGTGTAGTTTTAATCTCTTTTACTGGTTGCAGCCCGATCCACCATTTATATATTTTATCTTTTAGGTATGGAATGCAAGTGCCTAATATTAAATGCAAGTAATAGAACACAACAACTAATCTATTCTAACCTATCCCTGAGGAGAAAGATTGATATTAAATAAGAATGAACAATGTACTGTATGATTTGCATAAATTATTCTGCAGATAGATGATGAATCCAAGATACATACACTGAGCAAAAAGTTAACATAGAGATAGCTCCATGATATTAAAACATTCATCATTCATGGTTGCATAAGATTCATCACTTAATGTAAAATTAGTCATAACTAAGAATTAGTTCAGAGGGTTAGGAACGATATCACAACTTATATATACTTCTAAACAAGAAATAGCTCTCCATTTAGCTTTACACAACATGCTTTGAGACAAATGCAAAACTCTCTCCAACAAAATTCCATCTTCTTCATTATAAAAGGAAATAGTTCTTCTTACAACATGCTTCAGTAACTATGCCAGTGAAAAGTCCTTTCTACATCTACTTTACCTATACTTAATCAAATTACAAAAATGACTCTTGAGTTTCCCCAACCTTTTGGGCTTCCTCGACTCTTCCTTTACAAAATTTTGTCTTTTAGTGCATTACTAGAAAAAGATTAAATACAAAAATGTATAATCTTTAGCTTGTGAATAAGAAAAATATAAATGGTCGTAGTTGGAGTCTTAATAGAAATTCCCCATGTTTGTGCTTCTTCACTGATGACCCGATATTCTACAGGTTCCAATACATGCATTGCCACTTCATTCTTTGACAATTGAGACTCGATTTCCTTCACTTTGGGTAAATTCTGACTCAAAGATTCCTCTAACATGAGCTTGTGGCCTGAGGCTTGTATAATCTACATCCTGATGTCTTCCTCACTAACAACCTTGATCTTGGATATGCTTTCTTCCCCTTTTAGCAGTCTCTCTTGCAAGTTCTTCAAATGTTCCTCCTTGACTGGGAAATCCTGGTCCGGGGCACCTGTTAGAACCATACACTGATTGTGAACAAAATGTATGCCTTTGTAGAATGTAGCACACTTTTCAATAGTTTTCTCAATGGCTGTGTTTAATCTGACTACTGTTCTACACCCAAAATTCAATATGGCCACCTCCATCTTAAGACTTCGTGTAGACTTCTAAGGCATATTTGATGGAAATGATGGACGGGTTCCTATCCAAGTTTAACTATTTTTTTACAAGTTCAACCACCTATGATAATATTTTCCAGAATTTTGATGAGATGAGATCTAGTTCTTTCAATCTAACCTCAATTTTTTAAACTCTATACATCTCCCGTGCAAGATCAACAAAACATGATTTATCTCTTTTTGCAGCATCAAGGCTTGATTCCGAAAAGGGGTGATATCCATCTATTTCTCCTTTTCCACTTGAAGTTTTTCTCTCAACAAAAGGTTCTGAGATTCTATCTCCTCTACTCTCTTTCTCACTGCATCTCCTTTCTGTTCTGCTTCTACAACCTGCTTCTAGAGATCTTTCTTTTCTCCTTCAATGATATTTACTGATAATACCAAAGAATCCTTGTCAGATTGTAAAATTTGGCATGCCTCTCTTGACTTCTCAATCTCATTGAGAATATCTTCATGCTTCCTCTTCAGGATTTGTCCCTTGCCTCTTTCCTTCTTCAGAGTTTCCTTCATTTGAACAACCTTATTCTTATATTGTTCCAAATCAGTCATTATTTTATCCACATTATCTTCATTTTCAAGGGCCAAGGATACACCTTCCTTTTCAAGAAGTCTGGGGTCCTTGTCAATCCCATGAAAATTGTTTTGTTAGTTACCATGATTCCTTGCTTTTCCCCGGTGTCCACCTTCTTCTCAGTTCCCATGACAATTTGTTTCTTATTTTTGTCATAAAAAATGGTATTTAAATCAACTACCTCCTCTTGAGATGGGATGAAAGGTATTAGTTCAAACCCTAATGTCAAAGGTGGATCTTCTATGGATGTGCTACTAGATGGGACATATGATTCTATCAGATCATCATGAGATTGAGTCTGCTCCAGATTTGCACGATCTTGTTCCTCCTGATCTTTTTCTCTGAAGCTCTTCAACTGCTTTCTCTGCATGGTCTCTTTCCCTGTCAGTTACTTCCAATCTTAACCTTTCAACCTCTCCTTCTTTTTTCTTTTTCTTGCTTCTTCTTTGGCTCTCCTTTTCTTAGCTTCTTCTTCTGCTAACCACTATTCCACTTCTTGTGGTAGTTTGAGTGCCTCCTCTTCTCTTTTCTTTGTAGCTTCCTCTTCTTCTCTCTTTTGCTACTTAGTAGCTTTTCCCTTGCTGCTTACGGTCATTATATTTTTCTTGAATATTTTCCTTAGGGCTGTCATATTTCAGGCATTGCGGAATATTTCCTCATTTTTATCCCAATAATTTGTGTACTCAGAATGTACCCCTATGGTTTCACAATAATTACCAACCCTGTCATCAAAATCATTTCTATGAAAGCTCACTTCCCCAAAGTGGAAGTAATCTAACTCCTTTACGAAATCTAGTTTACTCTTCACCTTGGAGAACTTATAACTACCTACATAGAATGGGAGTGGTGGGTATACAACCTTCTTCTGATCAAATAGGAAGTTCCCAATTTTTTCAATGTAAAGCTGCCTCACTACTTCCTTGTGAACAACATAATGCATGGCGTATCTTGGTAAAAGAGAAGGGGCCCTAGTTCTGCCAAACATCCTTAGGTATAGGACTTCTTCTGTCAAGTAATAATGAACATTATCTTGTACAATATTCAAGGATTCTTCAAACATGCAGTCACACTCGGCAAGGAATATTAATCTGTATAGTGGCATTATGAAATCTTCGCAAATACTCTTATAATGGTTGAAATATTTATGTGCCCAAAACAACTGATATGCAAAATAAACATGAGTTTTGGTCTTATCCCACTGGCACTTCAGAGTTGGGAACAACTGTGTGCACAGAATACAATCAATCAGAAAAGAGCTCATATAGAACTCTGACTTCTTTTGTGAGATCCCTCCAAGCGCTGGGCTTATGCATGAGGATAGGATGTTAGATATTATATTTGCCTAGTTAAAAATGGTGCCCTGAGTGGCCACAAAGAAAATAATTGGTACCCAGCTTAATTTGCAGTATTTCCCATTTGCTTGCCCAAATATCCTAGTAAACATTAATGTTATTAGCCTATATGGATTGCGTTGGTGCATAGTTTTATATTCCCCAGAAGGCCTTGTACAAAACTGCTTCCCGGGGACCATCATTCTTCAAACATTATCCAAAATATCCAAGTCAAGACCTTTTAACCACTCTTCTGTTAGATAATTCTAAGGGGTGGGTAGCTTGTAGGAATGATCTACATAAGCTGGGCTATAAGCGGCATAACCTTGTCCTTTCGTATTTGACAAAATAATTTTGGTTACGCCGGCCTTTGGGAGGATCCAGCCTATTACTTCTGCACATGGAAAAATTTCTTGTTGTGTGGAAACCTTCATAAGCACTGACCTCTCTATGTTGGCATATATTGGAAAATATTCTAACCCTATATCTGGGATGCTTCTATTGGTAATCATTCAGTAGATCTCGCCCAACTTGTACTCAGGTTTTCTACCAGTGATAGCCTTAGTATCTTCGTATATAACTTCAACTCGTGTTATAATCTCTACCTCTGGATCCTCGTCCGTGACTTGCACCTTCTTCTTCCCTTTCCGAGGCATATTGCTATATAAATGATGAGGATGTTTAAACCATACAATAGTATGTTAGATTCGATATATTCCAAAAAATATAACTATAAATGATAAATTATACAATAAAAGAAACAATTTAACTAGAAATTTTACTGAATCATCGTGATACATATTAGCCAATCTCTTGTTTCCACCCTAAACCGTGCTCTCTTGAAATGAAAAATGAACAACAGGCTCAAAGATTTCAAGAGGCGAAATGAACATGGGTCACGGGAAAGTATACTCTACTACACGAGCCCTAAGGATCTCATCACGACAACACATCTCTTTGAACATAGCAACCCCAAAACCGTTGATGGGTAAGAAAAACAAAACCGAGGATGCCAGGGAGGAAAACCTACATGGATAACTAGGTTTTTCACCAAAATGAAAATTTCCTCCCACGACACTCCACAAAAATGCCCATTTCAACCAGCCAATGGACGCAATCAGGCCACCCCCGCATTGCTGAAACGAAGGAGTGGTGCAGACAACGAAACACTCATCCTTCCACAGTCCTCCTACTACACAAGACTATCAGAGAAATTCTCATTGAAAAGGCTAAGCAAACAATGGTTGGGGTAGGCATGAAAACTGGTGGCCCTAGCTAATACAAGAGAGCAAAGCTTCATACCTAAAAAAAACAAAATTAACTCGGTGTCTAAATACCTTCCGCGAAAAAAAAAGGAAAAGACCTAACTCTAACAAGTTACTACAACAAAAACACCAAGGCATCAAAACAAGCAATGGGTAAGATCCTACCTGGCTACTGGAACGAGCTGGAAGAAGTGTGATCCCCGCTGGCTAGATTCACTCCATCGATTGACAGGTGCGCAGACTCAAATGACCAACGATGACCATAACATGTTGCCTTACAGGCTTAAATTGGCAAGCAACGCCAAGTAATAAAAGAGGATTGGGTAAAAATCCCGTTGGCACCAAACGAAAAAACATCGAAAGCAATCTAGAGAGGGGAAACGATGGTTTCAGATGGAAGACCAGAAACGATTCGATGTCTTTGGGTGGCTACATGCTAAATCTGCCAAAACATGGTGAATTTTTAAAGATTCCATTGATGAAGCCAATGAATAAACACCTGCACCGGCATCAAAAGTTTATTCAGAAAGATCATCGATTCCATATCAGACTAAGCATCTGAAGCATCGACAAAGGATTCGCCATCAGACTCTTCAGAAAACTCAGAAATAAACAACTGAAATGGTGGGTGGGTAAAAACAAATTCTTTCATGAACATCAGAAATTGAAACCATAAGACAACCCGGTATGTCAGAAATACTGCTGATTGCCAACTAGGAAGCATCAAAAAATGTTTTCCGATATCATCGGTACCATAAACCAAAGTACATTCGACAAATCAGTACGCTTTTGTAAGTCTTCCAGAAAGTGTGAGAAATAAAGATTCGACAGGCCTTCAAACAACTCCTTCGCTGCTTCAGATAAACTCCATGAGTTCATTTGATGCATCCGGTGGAAAAAAGAAGTTTTGATTTCTTGCAAAAAATAAGTTATGAAGAAACATTTGCAGGACAAAGGTAGACTTTCAAGGCTTTCTAAAAAACTAGAAATTCAAAGAAAGAATAGGGGGCCCTAAAATATAATTTTTTTGGGATGGTGGTTGTAGCAGCAACCATTGGAGACTAACTGGTAGACACAGATCCATGAACAAATGTATTTTGAAACAAAAACTACTTTATGACATTTTGTCTAGATCCATTTACCCTATTTCCTTTCAACAATTCTTTAATCATCCAAAGCTTCAAGAAATGTAAGATACAAAACTTGTCATTAATTTAAGTTCCAATGGATAAGGAAACCAGGATTTCAAAGTCTTGATAACTCTTCTAAGGCCAATATATGAGATTCATTTACCTCTACGTTTGGTTACTTTTGGCCAAGACACCACAGGATCGTAACAAGATTAGAACAAGTATATTTGTTTGTTCCTCGTTCCCATGCCTTTTCATTCTTTTGATGCTTTCATACTTTTCTCTGATGAGTCTTTCTAGATTGCTCTTTCTTACACTTGAGATTTGATTTGGGTTCTTCCATCTATAGTGTCCTTTTGTGTGAGTGATATTTCATTTAGCTCACGGTTGAAGAAGAACCTTTTAGCAGTCCTTTTATTTACTGGTTTATGCTTTTGTACTTTTTGAGATATCCTTTTCTTTGGGAAATTTTGACTCCAGATCCTTTTCGATTTTAATTTTGTGGCATGGGATTATTTTGAATACCATACACCTGTCTGTCCCACTTCCTTTCTGTGGATCCTAGGCTGCAAGATTCTTAGGAAAGATATTAAGGTGAAGTGGATGGACCTTAGGATAGTATTCAAGACTTCTTTAGCCTTGGTTATTTTATAGGATTTAAAATAGGACTTCAATGTGTTCAAAAATAACTTTCTTTCCAAGATCTATCAGATTAAAGAATGCTGTAATAATAAATTTTCAAATAGACAACATTCAATAAGCAGTTTCTGGCTCTAAAATATCCATAGTTTGTCCAAAACCCCATGTATTCCAGCACCAAATGCTGAGCTAGTTTATTTAAAATAAACTATAGTAAAGAAAAATAGCAATGAACTACATAAAGCAAATTAGAAATCAAAAAAGGAAAAACAAAACTAAATAAAGCAATCAAACAAAAGTTTATTTATGTACAGATGGGTTCTCTCAAAATACTAGCTGAAGTAAGGTTTGAGAACCAAGCCATTTACAAGCAGATTCTCTTTCCATCCTTGCAAATCCTGAAGTTTATATGTCAAGGAACCTAACGTTGAAGCAATCAGAAATGGGATGACCCAGAGATGTTGAAACTTAGTGTGCTTACCCTTTTCATCATGCGGGTGATCCCACTTTAGGACTAAATCTCCAACTTTGAAACTCTTATTTCCATACTTACGTTTATCAAACCATCTCTTTACAATCTCTTACCGGTGCTTGAATCTCTCTTTAGCTTTAAACCTAGACTCTTCTAGCTTAAGCAAGGTATTGATTCTGACTTGCAATACTTCACTGCTAGATCGTCTTGAAGCTTGGGTTAATTGGGATCCCAGGAGAAAAATGTTTGGTGGAAAAATGTCTTCCTTTCCATAGACTAGAGTGAAAGGTGAGACTCCTAATGAGTTCTTTGGTGTGACTCTATCAGCCCAGAGTGAATTTGGGAGACCTATATGCCAACTCCTTTGGTTTTCTATGACAGTCTTCTTCAGAAATATAATGAGATTCTTATTTGTAGATTCAACTAATCCCTTACCTTGGGGGTAATAATTAGCAGAATAATGTAACTTCATTCCTTTATCATTGGAAAATGCCATAAGTTTAATTGATGAAAAATAAGATGCATTGTCAAAAACCAGGGAAATTGGAACCCCAAACTGGGTCATAATATGTTCTTGTAGGAAGTCTATCACTACGTCTTCATTTACTTTCCATAGTGGAATAGCTTCCACCCATCTGATGAAGTAGTCAGTAGCTGTAAGAATGTATTTGTGCTGTAGCGAGGAATTAGGATTTATTTCTCCTATAATATCAATTCCCCACTGTTCAAATGGTTCTGAAATGAATACTAGTTGTATTGGACTAGCTGCTCTAACAAATCTTCCTCCACTTCATTGGAAAACATCACATTTCCTTACATATTCATGTGTGTCTTTGAACAAGGTTGGCCAATAGTATCCTTCCCTTAATATCTTATGGGCAATGGTATCTCCTGAATAATTCCCTTCAACAAGACCATCATGTAATTATTTAACCACTTTTGTTGCATCTTCCTATTCTAAACATCTTAGAAGAACTCCATCGTAATTCTTTCTAAAAAGAACTCCCTCAATGAATTGATAGGAGGTTGATTTTAGTCATAGTGCTCTTCTTTGCTTTGAACTCCAATGTTCTTGTAAATAACCTTGCTGGGGATAATGTATCAAGTCTCTATACCATGATTCTGGAGCTGTAAAAATGGGACACATATAAATCATATGAACTTCGGCTTCATTATCCCAATCACTTTCCTCACCATCTTGACTCGTAGCCATTAGTTTGTAAAGTCCTTGTCCTTTAATAATGGTTGTTAGTTTAAAATCTAAATCACATTCTTGTAGAGCGGTAACCCAATTTCCTCTTCAATCACCCAACTCCTTTTGTATGAAAAGGCTTCGAACTGCTGGGTGAGGAACAACCACCTTAGTTCGATTCTTAAGTATATATGGCATGAATTGCTTTACTGATTTAAACAATGTGTAATCTTTCTTGTCAATGGAGGGATAGTTCAATTCAGCACCTTGTAGACTAGTGCTCATAAATGAATAGGGAATTTGTCTCCCCCTTCTTCCTTTTGCGTCAGCACAGCTGCAAGTGAATTCTCAGAGGCAAAAGTGTACAATATGAAGTATTTATTTAAATTGGGACTTCTAAGTGAGGGTGCATGTGCTATTTATGTTTTGATATTAGTAAATGCATCCTTTTCTACATCAATCCATTTAAACTGTACATTCTTCTTGACCATTTGCTACAAAGGTTTGACTATTTGTGCAAAATCAGCCACAAACCTTTGCATGAAATTAATGGTGCCCATAAACAATTGCATACCCTTCTTATTGTGGGGAAAGGTAATCTGCACTATCGCTTCAATCCTTTATGGGTCTATGGAGACTCCCATTTTAGAAATGACATGACCCAGTAGCTTCCCTTCCAACACTACGAAAACACATTTCTTAGGATTCAATGAGATACTGTATTTTCAACAATGCTCAAAAATTTGTTTTAAATGATATAGATGGTCTTCTTTTTTCTTAGAATACACTGTTACATCATCCAAGTAGACCACCACACTCTGGCCTATCATTCCCCGAAAATCTATGTTGATGGCTCTTTGGAAAGTGGCTCTAGCATTAATTAATCCAAAGGGCATTCTCCTGGAGGCAAAGGATCCCCACTTTGTATGGAACATAGTTTTCAGTCTTTCTTGTTCTGCTACCAATACTTGATTGTATCCTAAAAACCCATCCAACAAAGAGAATAACTTGGAGCCATACACCATCTGCGAAATCTTCTCCATGGGAGGGACTGGATAATTGTCATTGTCTGAAGAACGATTTAGATTTCTAAAATCCACATAGAGTCTTATTTCTCCATACTTCTTCTGAATTGGTATCAAGTTGACTACACATTCTGAATGTCTAACCTTGAAAATAATCTTGGCATCCAATAATTTGTTTACTTCACATTGAATTAGGGGCTCCAGCTTAGGATGCATATTATGAAGCTACTGCTGGAAAGGCTTTACACCCGCTTTAATAGGAATTATGTGTTGGATTATGTGAGTGTTCTATGTCTTTAGATCATCATAAGTCCATGCAAACACATTTTTATACTGCTGAAATAAATTGATGAACTTACTTCTTCCCCCCGGAGAACAACATTTCCCCAAGTTGACATACTTGGGTTCAGCCTCTGTTCCCAAATTGATCAACTCATACTGCATTGCTAAGCTATGCATTTTAATGTTCACTGGCCTTTCGAACTGGTTATTTAAATCAAACATACCCTCTAATTTCCTCACCCCTTTTGGTATGAAATTACTATTCTAGAGATTCGCTTGGTGTTCTTCAACATCAATAACTGCATCTTTAAAAGTTTCCTCATTTTTTAAGAATTCCAAAATATATTGGTCATCATCAAACACTCTCAGATTGGTGACATTATTAGGTACTGATTACCTAAAAATCAATTCAATGGAACATTTGTTATTCGTTGGCACCAACCTGGCAGTAGATGTAGCTAATAAATTAGTTGCTGCATTTTTTAGTCTAGGAATAGAAATAATATTAAAATCCTCAAAATTTGTTATGAGTCCCCAAACTTCATTTTGATATCCTTTTAAATGAGGGGATAAGCAATGGATTGTATTGCGGACTTGTTTTACAATTATTTCAGAGTCTCCAACAACTTTTAAATTCCTAACTTTAAACTCAATTGCTTTTTTCAATCCTTGAATCAATGCTTCATTCTCAGGGGTGTTATTCATGCACTCAAACTCTAATCTACAAGATAAAAAAATGTTTGGTTTTTATTTTTATTTTTTATTATTATTATTATTTTCTGGATCAATTACGACACAACCGACCCCTGATCCTTCCTGAATTTTCAAACCATCAAAATACAATAACCAAAACTAATTTTCTACTTCTAAAGCACTAGTTCTATTTTCTAAAAGAGAAACTAAACTAACTATATTACAATCAATATCGTCAGTCCGAGAAAACTGAAGGAGATTGGACTGTTCATCTGACTCACTACTGACCTCTTCCACTTGATAATTTCTCGGTTCAAGTTCTAAAAAACTATTTCCCAAAACGGAATGTGCAAAATTCATAGGTTCATTTTTTCCTTCAAGATGCGTCTCATTATATTTCATGTGTGGTTCTCTTAGTACTTTAATTTGATTCTGACACCCTTTGTAAGGTAACCATAAGTGTGACCAATATGTGGAAAAATAACCATTAATCTTTTCAGACCAATCCTTACTTAGTAATAAATCATAAGCTTCAGGGATGTCAACTACCATAATATCAATGTACTGACATACTCTTTCATCAGCTCCTAATCGAATCAACACGTTTTTCAACTCCCTTGCAACTTTAACTGCAGTTTTGTCCTGCTGAATAATTTGACTCATACAAGGGGTAGGTTGCCCATTTATCTTTTTACAAACTGACAAAGGCATGACATTTGAAGAGGCTCTAGAATCAACCAGACAATTGTGTACATTCATATAAAAATCTCAAAGGTTAGCAAGAAAGATTTAGTTTGAGACTTAGACTTCCCTCCAATACTGGCTTCATTTGTCTCCTTATCCAATGGGACATTGTCTTGAGATTTTTCAGGGTGGGGACCCAAGGATTCCAAAATTTTCTTCTTCTATTGTGATAAATTGCACATTTCAAACAACAAAACATTTGCCTTGGTTTTCTTAATATCTTCTACTATATCATATCCCATTTCTGGTTCCACTGAGTTTTTCTTATTATTCTATAAGCTATTATTCATAGTCTTTGCTGGTTTACTTATTGCTTGAGACTTCTGCTTTGCTATGACCTTTTCAGGTACAGGTGGGTTTTGAGTCTTATTGGTAATCCTTTTCATGCTTTCTTGGAACTTCTTAATCTTGGGCAATAAAATATCATATGTTATCAGTCCTTGACTTCTTGTTGTGACGTTGATAGCCAAACGTTGTATTTCCTCAGCGGTTTCTTCTTCTTCTTCTAATCCCAATGTGGTAATACAATCCCACAAAACCATAGTTGTCTCCTCTGAAGTTGTTTCTTTTTCAGTTTCTTTTTCTTCTTTAACTTTAGGTTGTATTAGTTTAACATCTAATAGCTGATTCACGACTAAGTTCATAAAATTAATCCACTGAGGGAAACTTTTCTTGGAGTGAGGTTGTTGGTGAAAAGTACAAAAATTATCCATACCAACTTCGGTGATATTTAGCACAGAGGAATTGTTGGTGGGTGGTTGGGGTGGACTATTTTATTCTTTCTTCTTGAAAAATTGTCTATGTCACATACCCCAATTTTGTAAAATAATGTTAACTGTTTTAATTTGATTTCCTAAGACATTATGTTAAATTTAATGCTAAGTAGGAACTGATGAATTTNGAATATTTTATTATTAATAAATAAAAAGTGGAGACAACAGCTTGGGAGAGCTGTTAATAAGAGTGTTACTAGTCAAACTGGTGGAAGGAACTAGGTGGAGAGAAAAAGAAAAGTGGCAGCATCCTCAAACACTTCCTATGTTGCAGGTGGAAACTTCCCTACATTTGGGTTCATGATCCCCCAAGAAAGTGGGATCAAAGCAGGTGGCTCAATAAATGACAACTAACCCAAAAAGACCTAGGCAATATTTTAAAAGCACCCAATGAATAGAGTTGAGGTTGCTCTGATATTTTCCAGGAGAAGAATCATTCAGGAGGATTGCACTTCAAGGAATTCATTGGGGAAAAGGGAAAACTGTAAGGAAGGTGTTTTGAGAGACAATATGCAGTAACTTGGTCTGATACAGCTTGCTAGCTGAGAGAATTTATTGATAAACTCAGGATTAGTATTGAGTTTGAAGACTAGTACTTAATTATTGCTGCACCTAGTTCTAGCCAGGGAGACCAGAGCAAGCTCGGGGGTCCTGAGGAGTCGTTGTTTGAGCGCTCTCCAGGAGTTGGTAGGGAGGAACGGCCTCCCATTGCTGTTGTTGTCCAAGCTCAAAGAAACAGGTTCTATTATTTATTAATTTTTGTGTTTTATCTGTGTGAAATTGAATGATGCAGTGAATCTTATGATGTAAAGACTTAGATGGTTTAGTAATGAAGTTGTTCTTAGTTTGTTTAGTAACAGAATCTTTTTGATGAGAAACAAAAACCCCACCTGTGTTTTTCCTCATCTGGAGTGACCCAGATCATACTCCAGCACAGGTGGTGAAATTAGAAATAAATATAGTATGATGAAAGGGTAGAATAAAATGTTAGTAGAATTATAGAATATTTAGAAACAAAGAAATAAAGAAATAAGTTATATCTTTTTACTGTTGGCAGTATGTTTGGTAAATAAACAGTTCCTATTTCAGTATTCCTTTGTCAAAACCTTTTTATCTACTTGAAAACAAAGTACTTGAAAACAAAGAAAGAGTATTTATATAAAAGTTAAAGTCTATAGTATCAGGGTTTTTAGAATGCCTTTTATTTCCACAGGTCATTTCTTTTCTGTATAGAATTAAATAATTGATGTATGCTCCTTTTATAACATTCGAACTGAGAGGGAGGATAGACTGTTTCCTTTAGAATTATTTTCTAGAGCTAAAACTAATTAATGTAAGATTGTTAATTACACTGCAATATAAATAACTTTTCATTTATCTAACAAAATTTTATCTACTAACCTATCTTCTAGATATTTAAATAAATACTATCATATAGTTTACAGGTCGGAACATAAATGGTAATTTTTTTATTTTCTTTATACTATAAACAACAATAGAATAATACAAAAATCTGACAGTATTTCTTTTAAAGTATATTAGTACAGAAGCATAAAAGTTATAACAGAAGAATACTCTCTTATTATACACCTGCTATTGACTAAATATAGAGTTAGTATATAATTAAAGGAATAGTGTTACTAAGTAAATAAAGTAATGAACTTATCTCTTATAGTAAGTATTAAATAGATCCAATTTTATTCTGTTCTCAAAAGTTGTATCTAACAGATACGAAGTATATCAGTAAAAACTTGGAGTTCTTATAACTGCGAAGATTAAAAATTATATATAACAACATTAATAAATTCTATTATAATAAAGTAAATTATTATTATAAAAAAAAAAACAATGTATAGAAACCCGAGAAGGTGATAATTAAATATTATTAGAAGGTAAAATCATTTACAATAACCAACTCATTTCTTTAACAAATTTCATTAACCAACTTATATGCTCGATTCGCAGAGCTTAACCAACTAGTATACAACATAATCAATAACCCAACAATTACTGGAGTACATTATAAATAAAAGTTTTTCTTTTCCTTAATGAAACAGTAAATACTTATTATACATTTTTGAGTTAGGGTTAAACCCTACTAGCATTAAAATATACAATAGAATTAACAAACTGAAGAGTCCAAATTAGTATATGTACTCATGGCTTTAACAAAATCCATAGAGTGAGGCTATTACAGCCTTTCCATTATATATATATATATATATATATATATATATATATATATATAAAAGCACAGTATTCAAAAACAAGACAAAAATTTACACTCACGGCCAAAGCCGGAGAACCCTGCATTAAGCAAGGGTTTTAACACCCATTAAAAACAACGAATCAAATAACCAGAATAACCAAAACCCACAAGGGTTATTCAGGACGCGACAACCAACCCATAATATCCCATAAGGGTTTGGACAAGGTACAATGGCCATGGAAAGTCCAGGGCTTACCGTAAGCTGGCAGTTGTTCCAGTCTTGCTCTGTCTTCACGAAAGGTTGAGTCGACACCTGTTAACAAGAAGAATAATAATATTAAAACCTTGTTTACGAAATGAACAGTTATGTATTAAAAACCAGACTATGAAGTATTGTAAGGATTAACAACATCCTTACCTAGAATTTGATTGAAGCACGACCACCCATGAATAGTAAAGAAACCACCAGTATGAGGAGAAGGAGACCCTTCATTGCTGCAAGAAGGTAGGAAGGAGTTCACTAACAGAGTCAATAGCCATAATGACTGAGTGCAAGAGTAGTAAGCTAAGCAAGAAAGCGCCGGAGTTTTCACTGTTCCAACCAAGAAACCACCTAGCGATGAAACCCAATGCCAAACCATAACTTAAAAGGGGAAGTCACAACGCTCACTAGTGAGCCGCAGAGGAAAAGATACTCACAACTAAAGATTTTTCTAAAAAGAGCAAGCTGGGAGGAGCTTGAAACCCTGAATAAAGAACCACTAACCCTTGACCCAAGAAACAAATTTTCTCTACGGCACTTCCCTTCTGAGCATTCGGGTGTGCTCACAAGAGACAGAAGCAAGCAGGCTACAAAGGACGAGAGGCCAAAAGCAAGCTTTGGTGTCTGTCATTTAAACTATCTACAAAAATTGACATGGAGGTAAAATGTAGTATCAGAGCAGTCAAAGGCCGGGAACGATGGAGAGAATGGTGAGACTAGGGTTACGAGCTGCCTTTTAACCACTTAGTACTTGGCTACAGTATCGCCACGTCCACAAGAAATTTATTTGGATGTAGTAGGCATTTTTCTATAGTTCCAACGAGAACTCACAAGTAAATTACTTTCCAATCATTTTGCTGTTGGCAAAGGTTCCCCATAACCATCGTCCAAATTCAACCTATAATATACGTAGCATGATAATCACCGAAACATTACTCTAAACATATGTTATAAAAGCTTATTACAGGTATGAATAAGTTACGACCCATCATTATATTTTGATAAACATTCACCCCAAACATTTACAACTTTGGTAATGGTAAAGAATTTAAATATGCTATGAAAGGATGTAATAACGTTTACTATTTTTTTCTTGTGAAGACTTTGTTTAAACAATTCTTGACCTAGAACTTTACACAAGTGAAGTAGGTAAGAGAGACATGTAATAAAAAGATTATAGATCTTTAATTCCAGGATAAAATACAAACTCTTCATGAAGAATGGTCTAACTTATGACACCTTGTTATAACAAAAATGACATTTAATCTTTGAACCAACTTCAACTCTATCTAAAGATATGATACTTGATGTTTGTAAATTAATTTTTCTTAAGGTCAATTTTATGGTATATACCTTACATGCTAGCATTAGTTTCTTTGCTTTAAATATTGAGTTAACCAGTAAGGTTCGTTATTAGGCAAGAGAAGTCTTAATAGCTTAAGGAACTTGACTTTAAAGTTTTTATAAATTAAGTACCTTAACTAAATAATAATTTCCAAGTGAATTATGGGCAGAGGAACTTGTTTTGTCAACATTATTATAGCCTGAATCAGAGGTAGTATATAAGATATAACTCCTTAGAACTTCAAGCTAGGAGGATGGATCATTAGTTAGTAACATGATAACTTATACACATTACTTTCATATTGCAAAGAGTAATAAAAAATTTATCGGGATGGAAAGGGAGTAAGTTCACTTGTAAATGGATCCATAATGCATTAACCCGGTCATTCATAATATGTATGCAAAGAAATATTATGGCATTTTTACACTTTACGACTTGTTAGACATTGAAGAGTTCAGTACGCATTAAGAACTATAAATTACATCTTCGAGAAAGAAAACAACTATCATCAATACTAGTAGAACTAAATCTCCTTTCCATATCATCTTAGAAGGAATGACGATTTAATAGATTTACCTCTTTAAGCATTTGAATTTTGAATAACATTTATATTCTTTTACTGAGTTATTTTGTGCGATGAACTTATATCAGAATGTTTTAGAATTAACGACAAGCAGCACCCGGACTTCTTACCTGTAAGTCTATAAGCACAGGAAAAAATTTCTGCGTTTGCTCGAAAGATAAGTAAGCCCAGAACAACATGACAGTTCCACCTTGTGGTCGCAAAGAAAAACAAGTCATTAAACTGAAAAAGAATTGTTCTGTAAAATAAACATAGTCAGATAGATAACTCAGATAATGAATTCAGTAACTTATAACTAATTAAACCATTAGCTGACTACATTTATGATATTTATCTATATTTTGAAAATTTTAAATTTTTTGGAAAATTTGGGGTTTTGACAGTCTAAATGGTTTTCTAGAAGAACTTGCTTCTTTATCTTTCTCTAAGTCAACAACCTTGTCTGAGAGTTTTTGTACCATTTTAACTACATTGTCTAATTCGTTCGAACATTCTTCTTTGGTCTTAGTCAGCAGTAAAGGATTCTTATTAAAAGCTTTTACATCTAAATTTGTAGACTGTTTATTTATACTTTTAAGTTGTTCTTACACCTTCTAAGCCTCTTCATAGGTTTCCAGTAGCGAGGGTTTTACTGACCTTTTCACGAACATTTCTATCTTAGGTGAAAGTGCTGAAGAATAGTATTCCATTAATGTTTCTTCAACAGGAATTATAGCAGCATTGAAGTTATTCAAATGGTGAGTGAGCCTATGATTAAAATCAAGCACTTTCTCTTTTTTCTCCCTCTTCAGATCAAGTAACTCTTTCATCAGAGTAGTCATGGTTCTTTGGCATCCAAACTTGTTCTTAAAAAATATTTCAAACGTATTCCAGTTTGTGATGGAATTCTCCTATGGACATAAATACAATGATGCTGCTTTTCCTTTAAGAATATGTGGAAATAGTCTACATACTACATCTTCATGTTCTCCAGCTGATAAAACTGCTAAGAATTTTTTTTGCAAATTATCATCCACATCAATGCCTTCTATAGGGTCAAACTTTGGTAATGACTTCTCAAGATTTGCAGGTAAATTATGCAATGGAGCTGCCAGGTTAAGAGGGGTTCTAGACCTCCAAGCTGGTGGTGGAGGTGGCTGATTAGCATTTGGATTTACAGGTACATTTACAGCTACATTTCCAGCCATGATTCGAGGTGAATACTGAGGTGGATATTGGATAGGCGGTCGAAAAGGTGAGCAAGACGGAGAATCAAGTCCCAACTGATCAAGAGGTTGGACAATTTCCTGCAAGGTTAAATCTACCAGCTCTTCAAAATCTCTCACTAACACTAAATATTCTATGAAAGGGCATTCTTTCTTGTAAGCTTGTCTTCTAGGTAATTTGGGGATGTTCGGCAATCCTCCAAGCTTCTTTGCATACAACCTTGTGATTCTTCTTAAATCGTTAACTACTTCTAGAGAAGGAGGATAAAGAAACTCAGGATCAACTTTTCCTTCAGGACTAGGGTCCTTGGGAAAACTGGTTTCAGAACTATCACCAGTGGAATCTTCTCAAGAAAATGGATTTCCTCGGCCAGCCATGCACTGGCGGCCCTCCTTCTAGCACCAATAAACTGTTGATGCCTAGAAAAATCCCAGGTATTGATAGTAAGGGTTCTCCCCAATAATCGTTCCCAAATAGATTGTTTACTGTTTGATATGGGGAACCCGTCTGGTTTGCGGTCTGACTACTGTATATTTAAGGTGTAGTTTTAATCTCTTTTACCGGTTGTGGCCTGATCCACCATTTATATATTTTTATCTTTTAGGTATGGAATGCAAGTGGCTAATACTAAATGCAAGTAACATAACACAACAACTAATCTATTCTAACCTATCCCCGAGGTGGAAGATTTATATTAAATAAGAATGAACAATTAACTGTATGGTTTGCATAAAGTATTCTATAGATATCTGATGAATCCAAGATACATACACACAGTAGAAAGTTAACAAAGAGATAGGTCCATGATATTAAAACATTCATCATTCATGGTTGCATAAGATTCATCACATAATGTAAAATCAGTCATAACTCAGAAGTAGTTCAAAGGGTTAGGAACGATCTCACATATTGTATATACTGCTAAACAAGAAATAGTTCTCCATTCAACTTTACATAACATGATTTGAGACATATGCAACACTCTCTCCAGCAAAAATCCATCTTCTTCATTATAAAAGGAAATAGTTCTTCTTACAATAAGCTTCAACAACTATGTGAGTGAAAAGTCCTTTCTACATCTACTTTACCTATACTTATACAAACTACAAAAATGACTATTGAGTTTCCCCAACCTTTTGGGCTTCCTTGACTCTTCGTTTACAAATTTTTGTCTTTTAGTGCATTACTAGAAAAAGAATAGATACAAAAATGTATAATATTTAGCTTGTGAATAAGGCAAATCTAAATGGGCCCAGTTGGTTTCTTAATAAAAATGTCCCATGCGTGTGCTTCTTCACTGATGACCCGATATTCTACAGGTTCCAATACACGCACTTCCACTTCATGCTTTGACAGGTAAGACCCGATTTCCTTCACTTTGGGTACATTCTGACTCAAAGATTCCTCTAATAGGAGCTTGTGGCCTAAATCTTGTATAATCCAGATCCTAATGTCTTCCTCACTAATAGGCTCGAGCTTGGATATGATTTCTTCCCCTTTTAGTAGCCTCTCTTGCAAGTTCTTCAAATGTTCCTCCCTGACTAGGAAATCCTTGTCTGGGGCACCTGTTAGAACCATACACTGATTGTGAAAAAAATGTATGCATTTGTAGAATTCAACACACTTTTCAATAGTTTTCTCAATGGATGTGTTTAATCTGACTGTTGTTATACACCCAAAATTCAATATGGCCACCTCCATCTTAATACTTCCTATAGACTTCTGAGGCATATTTGATGGAAATGATGGATGGGTTCCTATCCATGTTAACTATTTTTTTACAAGTTCAACCACCCATGATAATATTTTCTATAATTTTGATGAGATGAGATCTAGTTCTTTCAATCTAACCGCAATTTATTTAACTCTATACATATCCCTTGCAAGACTCAACAAAACCTGATTTATCTCTTTTTACAGCATTAAGGCTTGATTCCGGAAAGGGGTGATATCCATCTGTTTCTCCTTTTTCACTTGAATTTGTTCTTTGAATAAATTTTTTTGAGCTTCTAGCTCCTCTACTCTCTTGCTCACTGCATCTCCTTTCTGTTTTTCTTCTACAACCTGCTGCTTAAGATCTTTCTTTTCTCCTTAAATGATATTCACTGATAATACTAGAGCATCCTTGTCAGATTGTAAAATTTGGCATCCATCTCTTGGCTTCTCAATCTCACTAAGAATATCTTCATGCCTCCTCTTTAGGCTTTGTCCCTCACCTCTTTCCTTCTTCAGAGTTTCCTTCATTTGAACAACCTTCTTCTTAATTGTTCCAAATTGTTCATTATTTTATCCACATTATCTTCATTTGCAAGGGCTGAGGCTACACCTACCTTTCCAAGAAGTCTTGGGTCCTTGTCAGTCCCATGGAGAATTGTTTTCTCAGTTACCATGGTTCCTTGGTTTTCCCCAGTGTCCACCTTCTTCTTAGTTCTCATGACAATTCTTTTCTTATTTTTGTCATAAAAGTGGTATTTAAATTGGCTACCTCCTGCTCTTGAGATGGGATGAAAGGGATTAGTTCAAACCCTAATTTCAGAGTTGGATCTTCTATGGATGTGCTACTAGATGGGACGGATGATTCTATCAGATCATCATGATATTGAGTATGCTCCATATTTGCGTGATCTTGTTCCTCTTGATATTTTTTCTGATTCTCTTCAACTGCTTTCTCTTCCTAGTCTCTTTCCCTGTCAGCTGCTTCCAATCTTAACCTTTTGACCTCTCCTTATTGTTTCTTTTTCTCGGCTTCTTCTTTGGCTCTCATTTTCTTAGATTCTTCTTCTTCTAACCATTTTTCTACTTCTTGTGATAGTTTGAGTGCCTCCTCTTTTCTTTTCTTCACAGCTTCCTCTTCTTGTCTCTTTTGTTGCTCAATAGCTTTTCTCGTGCTGCCTATGGTTGTTATATTTTGCTTAAATCTTTTCCTTAGGGCTGTCAAATTTCAGGCACTATGGAATATTTCCCCTATTTTATCCTAATAATTTTTTTACTCGAAATATGCCCCTACAGCTGCAAAATAGTTAGCAACATTGCCTTCAGAATAATTTCTATGAAAGCTCATTTCTCCAAAGTGGAAGTACTCTAACTCCTTTACAAAATCTGGTGCACTCTTCACCTTGGAGAACTTATAACTACCTACATAGAATGGGAGTGGTGGGTATATATCCTTCTTTTGATCAACCTATAAGGAGTGCACAGTTTCATATTCCCCGGATGGCCTTGTACGAAACTGCTTCCTAGGGACCAGCATTCTTCAAACATTATCCAAAATATCCAGGTCAAGACCTTTTAACCTGCTCTTCTGCTAGATAATTCTGAGGCCTGGGTAGCTTGCAGGCCTGAGCTACATAAGTTGGGCTATAAGCGGCATAACCTTGTCCTTTCGTATTTGAAAAAATAATTTTGGTTACGTCGGCCTTTGGGAGGATCCAGCCTATTACTTCTGCACATGGAAAAAGTTCCAGTCGCGTGGCAGCCTTCATAATCGTCGAACTCTCTATGTTGGCATATATTCGCAAATTATCTAACCCTATATCTGGGATCTTTGATTGGTGATCATTCGATAGATCTCACCCCACTTGTACTCAGGTTTGCTGCCAGTGACATCCTTAGTATCTTTGTATATAACTTCAACTTGCATTATAATATCTACCTTTGGATCCTTGTCCACGGCTTGCACCTTCTTCTTCCATTTTCGAGGCATATTTCTATATAAATGACGAGGATATTTAAGCCATACAACAGTACGTTAGATTCGATCTATTCCAAAACATATAACTGTAACTGATAAATTCTACAATGAAAGAAACAATTAACCAGAAATTTTACCGAATCATCATGATACATATTAGCCAATGTTTTGTTTCCACCCTAAACCGTGATCTCTTGAAATGAAAAATGAACAACAAACTCAAGGCTTTCCAGAGGGGGATTGAAAATGGGTCATGAGAAAGTATACTCTACTACACGAGCACTAAGTATCACATCACAACAAATCATCTCTTTGAACATAGCAACTCCAACATCGTCGACGGGTAAGAAAAACAAAACCGAGGATCCCAGGGAGGAAAACCTACATGGATAATGAGGGTTTTCACCCAAAATGAAAACTTCCTCCCACGACACTCCACAAAAATACCGATTCCAACTGGTCAATGGCTGCAATCTCACCACCCCCACATTGGTGAAATGAAGGAGTGTTGTAGACGGCGAAACACTCGTCTTCCCATAGTCCTCCTACTGCACAAGACTGTCTGAGAAATTCTCATGGAAAAGGCTGAGAAAAAAATGGTTGGGGCAAGCATGAAAGCCGACGGTCCTAGCTAATCCAAGATAGAAAAGCTTCATACCTAAGAAAAAACAAAATTACCTTGGTGTATAAATACCTTCCATGAAAAAAAAAGGAAAATACCTAACACTAACAAGTTACTACAACAAAACCGCCAAGGCATCAGAACAAGCAATGGGTAAGATCCTACCAGGCTACTACAATAAGCTAGAAGAAGTGTGATCCCCGCTGGCTATATTCACTCTATCGAATGATAGCTTCGTAGACTCAAACGACCAACAATGATCGTAAAATGTTTCCTCATAGGTTTAAATAGGAAAGCGGCTCCAAGTAATAAAAGAGGCTTGAGTAAAAACCCCATTGGTACCAAACGACAAAACATAGGAAGCAATCTAGAGAGGGGAAATGATGGTTTCAGATGGAATACCTAAAAGGATTCAATTTCTTTGGGTGGATACATGCTAAATCTGCCGAAACCATGGTGAATTTTTAAATATTCCATTAGCGAAGCCAACTACTAAACATCCGCACCAGAATCAAAATATTATTCGGAAAGATCATCGGTTCCATATCAGACTAAGCATCCGAAGTGTCGAAAAAGGATTCATCATCAGACTCTTCAGAAAACTCAGAAACAAACAACCGAAACGGTGGGTGTGTAAAAAACAAATTCTTCTGCGGACATCGAAAACTGAAACCACAAGACAACCCGGTGCGTCGGAAAGACTGTTGATAGCCAACTGTTGATAGACCAAAGTAGATCCGACAAATTGGTAAGATTTTGTAAGTCTTCTGGAAAGCGTGAGAAACAAAGATTCGATAGGCCTTCAAACAACTCCTTTGCTATGTTGGATAAACTCCATGAGTTCATCTTATGCATCGGGTGGAAAAAAGAATTTTTGGTTTTTTGCAAAAAACTAAGTTATGAGGAAACTTTTGTAGGACAAAGGTAGACTTTGAAGGCTTTCTAAAAACCTAGAACTTCAAAGAAAGAGTAGGGGGCCTAAAATATAAAAAATTTGGGATGGTGGTTGTAGCAGCAAAACCTATGTAATAAACAAGAAAATTAAATGGTTAGCTTAGCAGCTAAGTAAGTCATAATTTAACTTTTAGTCCTTTTTGAAAAACATGTGTAGCAGAGAATACTCTTATCTTCGG
>LPNX010352649.1:151372-201364 GCA_001517045.1 Pseudotsuga menziesii | reverse complement strand
TATAATTTAATATGGTTGAACAATCTCTAGGTAATGCAATTTATGAAGAAAAAAATGAGCGAATATTTGTTGAATAGGTGGACATATCAATGGATAAACCAAGAGGAATCATGGAAGAAGAGCTAGCACCTGAGGGTGTGCTTGTTTTAGAAAATGCAAGTCTCTATGTGGAACTTGATGCAATACATAACGCTGAAATGCAATTAGAAATGTTAGAAACTATGAGAAGTGTGAAGGCTAACTTAGATAGTATCAAGGAAAACAATATCAAATAATGAATGTTAAATCAGATCAAGAAGAGATAAATGAGCTAATATTAAAAATTTTGACAGACCCACAGAAAAACAATGGCTAAAATTAGTGCAGTACCAAAAGAAAAGGAAGGGAAATATAAAACGTAGTGACAATGAGGAAACTACAGATAATGTCCATTTAACCACTTAGGACTTAAAGAAAGATGAGGAAATGAGTTAAAAAAAAATTGTGGAGATACAAGGAAAATTTAAGAAGTTGAGACCTCTGATGTTTGATGGAGAATCTGAACAAGTTGTTGAAGCGTGGTTACTAAATATAAAATGATACTTCCAAGTAAACATATATGATGATAATTTGAGAGCACGTTTAGCTATTTTTCGGTCGACCAGGAAGGATGCTCTATGGTGGTAGAAGGATAAAAGTGTAAACAATATACATAGTAAAGATTTGAACTAGAAAATTTAAAAAAAAAATGTTAAAAATAACATGCTGGAATTGTATTATGATGAGAAAGCCAAAGAGTTTAATGATTTACTATTGGGGTAGCTAACTATGGAGGAGTTTGTAACTAAGTTTGTAAATTTAAAACGGTATGTACTTTACTTAAGGGATGAAAAATATAAGGTATATAGGTTTATCAGTTGTTTAATTCTGTCTTATAAGGATAAAATTAAATTGGCATGCCTAAGACTATGGATTAAGCAAATAGAAAATATAAAATGTGTTATCTTTTATTTAAACAAAGATCATAATTAAGAAAAAATGGGAAAAAAAGTAGAATGAAAATATGGATCAACAAAGGAAAGGATATAAACCTATTCCTTTTATAAAAGGAAAAACAATCCATATGTAATGTCGCTACATGGAATTTTGGGAAAGAGTGCTTTTTGGACAATTTTTGAGCTTTACTAGTCAAGACTCTAGAGGGTTCCAACTTTCACCAAATGGTCCCAAATTTGAAAGGAAATGGTATGGTTAGCCTTAAAACATACCAAGGTGGTTTATGGAAACTTTTTATCCAACTTTATACCTCTGAAACATTATTTGGGGCTGATGAAAAAAAGGCCAAAATTACTAGGAAATTGTGTTGAAATTCCCCCTAGGGTGTACTCCAACAAGGCTTCCCAAATCATGTACGAACCTACCAAATTTGTAAGAAAAGTATGGGAACTGATATAATACTTCATGGAATGTCATTACACATGGTTATTAGTTATGAAAACTGGTTATAGATTTCCACATTTGTTTGATAACTTTAAGTGAAATTGCTTATGGGGAAATTGCATAACTAGCTCGATTTTGACATATGAAAGGTAGAGTTAAAGACTCAGATTAGGATGTGACATATAGAGACCATATAAAATATAAAAATTTATGGCAAAAAATTATTAAACACCATATAAATCCCCGCATACAATTCTTGTTTACAAGTCATTCAATATGGGAGCCAAAATCCATGAAAACTAGTGATACAATGGAATGAGAATGCAAGATTTTCACACTATGTTGCACCTGGAAATTCTACATTGACTTTAAACCTCCCAAAAATCCTGACATAATCCATCTTTATCATCCTTTTTCCCATATCTTGGAGGGATGGTGCCTTTCTTCCCTTTACACAGAGTGCCGATGATGATTCTCACAGTGGAGTAAAAAGCGTTGGTGCTCTCTTTCTTTGATAAAAACCTAGGTCAATGCCTGTGTCCTTTCTACAAGGAGTGCTGATGGTCCAAAAAATAGGAAAAAAGAAGGTTCTAGAAGCTTCCATGTGGAATCCTCCGTGGATTCAATTCCCACATACTTGGGAGAGGTAGCACTCGCCTCCCTCACCTGTTGGGATCATATCCTGTCCATTTTCCAAGTCACCTCATGGGTTCTAGGACTATAAATGAAGCCTTTATGATGGGAAGTGGAGGAGGGCAAGAAAAGTATCCTTATGTTGTTAGTTTGAAGTTTGAATCAAAGGTAAAGTAGGGTTGGCTCATGTTTGGAGAGATCTTCATAGCTATAGAGGATTGTAGATGTTCTTGTGGAGATTGAAGCCATTGACATCAAGGCTTAGTTGTACTTATTTCTCTTTCATAATTAATACAAAGACATTCCCATTTCCTATATCTGATGTATTGATTTTAATTAGATATTATTGGACTCCTTGATCACTGATATAAATAATCAATTTATCATGATGCTCTCATCTTGTTTGTTTGTCTTTTGATTTGTTTTGCAGGTATTGAATCGTTGCAATGGATTTTTGAGAAAAGGCAAGGAGATCTAAGGTTGAGGTATATTGTATTTCATGTTATTTAATTTGATTATTTAAGGAAATGATGTGTTGTTGTGTCTTTTTGTTCTATGCTTGTGACTTACAGTGCAGAGGAACAAGCAGTGTCCGCACTGATTGAGAATTCCTTATAACAAAATTGGTGACCATACTGGGGATAGTAAATCCAGTCAGATCTGGGGAATATCTAGCTAGATCTGGTGCAGATCCAGTAATATCTACAAACTTCGGTAATAATTCCATCTATGAAGGTTATTTCTCTCTCCTTTTAGTCATTTTAGTTAACAAGGTAAGCCATTTATCTTACTTTCCTGATTATTGCCTTTTTTTTAGTAGGTTTTCACCCTTTTCAGTCCAAATCAGTATTTTCTGGTTTCTCTTGTAGGCCTTTGGCCTTTTAGTTTACTATTCGAGTGGCGCACCTCTATTTGGTTGATAGAGCGCCAATCTTCTTATGGCACCTTTCCCTACTTCATCCAGCGCGCTGACAGCACCTTCTTGTTGAACTGACAGAGCGTCGATGGCGCATGTGTGTAGAAGATTAAAAGCACTGATCCAACCTAGGATGCTCTGGTATAGTGCCTCTCAACATGCCGAGGTAGGCCTTTAAAATTGCTTGTCAAGTTTTTAATTTCCTTAAAAAAGGTTATTTTTCAATATGTTTGAACTATCTTGTTTTCTGAATATTTTTTGAGTGATTTTCTTGTCTATTTGCTATCTGAGTTTGCTTGTTTTTGTGAACCTGATTCTCTTTTTGAGCTCAGATGTAAAAACTTTATCTTCTTCATTGTTAGAAAAGAAAGTGGAAAAATAGTTCAGTTTTGGTTTTTTTTAAGGAAGTGTCTAAAAAAAATTCTTTTGAAAAGAAAACCTATAGCCTCTTTCTAGAGTTAGTCTCTTTTAAAAGCTGCTTGGTGTGCCTCATATTTTCTAGAAAAATACAAAAAGAATAGTGTTACTTTCCTCTTGTTTATTCTTACGAATGTTTTTATTTTCATTTGCATGAGTGATTTAGAAGAATAGGTCTTTTTGACATTGTAGCAAAAGTTAATTTTTGCATGCACATTAGAGGCTCAGTTTTCTTTCTTGCATTTCAGAGACTTTAGAGTGCTTGTTGAAAGAGATTTGTTTTTTAAAGAACTTTCTTTGCATTCTTGTTATATGTTGTTTCGATTGTTGAAAGTGGCATTTGATTTAGATTGTTGTTGAAAAGAAAAAGAAAAAAGTTTCTTCCTTACCCTAGCTAGATCTCATCAAATTCAAAAAGTGCATTTACATCTAGATTAATTTGCATTATTGCAGATAACACCTCACAAAAATTCACCTAATCATACAGATAAAATCAACAGTAGCTTTACGTTAAAATTGTATAGAAAGTTGAGTGATAGATTAGTGACGTGTTCGAGCATCGTAAAATGTAGCAGCTGTCGTTAATTTGTCTGAACTACAACCTGGGACTGGTGTGGTTCTTCCACATACCATTGGTATATTGAACAGCCTTTCACATACCCTACAGGTATATAGAAAGGTACTTCATGTATTCAATTGTATATCAGAAGGCCCCTTGTGGACGGTTTTGCATTAGATAGCAGTACTACTGATTTGAGCTCCCACGTACCTTGCGTATATTAGGAGACCCCACTAGGATTCCTTGTCCAACTGAGAAAAACCCTTTGGTCATCTTGTTTGGAGCAATGCATGAAAAACAACATTCAGGGAGATTACTACATATGTACCCTTGATGTATATCGCGAGTTGCACCTTCTTGACAATCCTGGTGAGATATTGACTATTTTGAGCCCATCCTATCACTTAAGACTACTTGTGACCTTTAGCTCTATGTAGGTCTGTTTGAGTGTTTTTCCCCTTTTTGACTTAGATTAGATAACTTCAGCCACTACCATGGCTGAGAAACTTATGAGACATCGTTCTTGTAGATTGCAGGGTTTACCTCTTGACTCTCCTCCTACCGTGGAAGGAAAATAAGGGGTAAACATGGAACAACTAGCTTCTATGGATTCTCCTGTAGAAACTACCTCAGCTGGTGAATCCAGAGATGATTTCACTATTTATACAAACCCTTTGGTCCAATTTCCTCCTGCAGCTAATATTCATTCGCTAATAGAAGGCGATGCCGCTAATCCTATTGAAGCAGAGTTTGTCCCTAATGCTCCTTTTTGGAGGACTTCTTTGGGCCAATCCATTTATGAGTTTGGGGTTATTAAACCTTCGCTTGAGAACCCTCCTCTAGGGGAGGATGAATATATAATAATTCAAGCTTCCCTTGATCAATCTCGTAATTTTTCAGAAAGAGTAAAAAGAGTTATTACTACACCTGTGTCTCATAAAGAACCTATTTCAACACTTTTACCCTATGTGTCAGACCCATGGCCTGTTGGATATCATACCCTTGCTGAGATTTTAGCTCCTATTCCAGAAATTCTAGATAGTGGTGAGACTTCTAATAATCTAGGTAAAAATTCCATCCCTACAATTTCACATCTCGAGTCTGTTTGTCGTCCTCCCATACCCGTAGTAGTTGGGGGGGAATCCACATCTCAAGTGGTGTCATCACATTCTAACATTGGGGGGAAACCTCCTGTGTGGGTTACGTCACATGTTGGTAGGATTCTTACTAATTCTAGACAAGTCTCAGCTGTAGAAAAACCTACAGTAGTTGTCCTTCCTACTAATACCAATGTGGTAAATCCCCCTTATAATACAGTCCAACCCTTAGGAGTACATCCTGTTATCAATCCAAATTCTTGGGGATATACTTATCCTAGGAATCAGCCACCCCCAACTCAACCAGCTTATCAACCCGCTCCATTGAGGGTTGTCTATCCTAGAATTCCTTACCCTGGGAATGCTTTTGTGCCATGGGGACAACCAAATTGGTATGATGTCCTATCTTATGGAGGATATTATGTCCCTACTATTGGAGGATATGGACCTCCACCTAGAGGACCTCCTAGAGGACTTATAGGACCTTGAGGCCCCAGTGGACCTTTTGGAGGACCTCCTTTTCGAGGACCCACACCTGGAGGACCCAGAGGACCTGAAGGATCTAGAGGACCTCCACCTAGAGGACCTAGATGATCTAGAGGACCTCCACCTGCAGGACCTGGAGGATCTAGAGGACTTCCACGTGGAGGACCTGGAGGACCTAGAGGCTCACCACCAAATGGACCACCCCTTGGAGGCCCACCTCCATAGAACGGCCCTTCATCTGGAGGACCTTTGAATAATCAAAAACATAATCAACAAGCCTCGGGGGCATCATCTATACCTATTTATCAATCTGCCTACGGTCCCACTAGTCAACAAATGCCATATCAGTACTAACAGTACATGTAGCCTAACCAACAATTGCCATTTTTGACAACTTTGGATTTACCAGATTTGTCTAGATCGATAAATGATCCAATCCATCATGACCCCTCTTGTCCAGCCATTCCATTCAAGTTACCTTCCAATATACCCAAATTTGATGGTAAACCTGGTGAGGATCCAAAAAACCATGTGATGAATTTTCATCTTTGGTGTTCGTCGAATTCATTAATGGACGGCTCGATCCATCTACGACTATTCCAACAAACCCTCACAGGCATTGTTTCCAAGTGGTACATCGAGCTACCACGACAGTATTTTTGACACTTCAATGATTTAGCTATGGCCTTTTTAACACACTTTCAGTTACCCATTCGGTACAAAACATGTACCAACCTATTGACCTCGCTTTGACAAATAACATCAAATCATATCTTTCATCATATTGATGAATGGATAAGAAGACATAGGTTAATTAAGGCTCCTATTCCTAATCAGTTAATGGTTGATTGGCTCAAAAAGTATTTACTTCCACCCATTTCTATAGATGTCAGCATGGGAGGCGCTGTTACCGAAGAGAAAGCCATTAGTCATGCTCAATACCTAGACTTGGTCTATTCCCAGCCAAGTACTTTGTATGATCTGATTCCCCATGCTCCTTGACCTACAATAGATCCATCAAGACCCACAACTGAACCACCTGCCAAAACTAAACCCTCTCATTGTTTCCACTGATGTGAATGTAATCCAATCTACTACAGAATCTTTGAGCCGAAAGAAAAAAGGAAAAAATAAATCTAAAAAACCCGATAATCAACAAGAAGGGAATAAACCACAGAACCTAGATGCTGATTCAAAGGGCGAGTGAAAAGTAAAATATCCTTGTTTAATCTACTGAGGTGACCATTTCACTAAAGAATGTCCTCATCATGAGGAGGTCAGTAAGTTTTTGAAAAATTCACCCACCCCAGCAGTTCTCAAAGATCCTTTCCCTTCCCAATAGAAATTAATTGATCATAAATCCTTGAATGAAACTTCTTCGTCGACTGATGAAGTTAGAATGATGTCCAGTGAAATGATTAACTTGAAAACAAGATCACAAAGTTATGACCCACCTCCAAACTAGAAATATGATGAAGTTCCACTTGTAAAACCTTTAGCTTCCACACCTCCTCTTAGTAACGGTCTTCACATTGAAAAAACGATTCCAGAAGCAATTTTCCACCCACCAAAGGGTACTCTTCGTAAGTCCATTATCAACCCTAATGCACATGCTGCCCAATATTACAAATAATAGAAGATTTGGCTCAAGCAACCTGCGCTATGTCGGCTTTAGAGGTACTCCAAACATGCCCTACTCAACGGAAAAGCTTGCTTATTACACTTGGAGATATGGATCCTGAAAATAGTAACATCATCACTTTCAAACTGGATTATTTCAACACAAGGATCTTACATCAACTAGCTTTCTAGATAGCTACCAAAATTGCTGGAAAAACCATTCATTGTATAGTTTTGGACGAAGGAGCCTCTACATCTGTCATGTCTTTATCTTGTTGGAGAGCCATTGTTTCTCTTGAGATTAGTCATTTTCCTACTACCCTCAAGGATTTTGATGGTCACGAATTCCAACCATATGGATTGCTACCTGCCATCCATGTTGAACTGGGGGGCAAGTCAGTCTCCATTCACATTGAATTCATTGACGCTCCTTTGGACTACAAACTACTCCTAGGTCACAACTGGTTTTATGCTATGCAAGATGTAGCATCAACCATTTTTCGGATCGGCTAGTTCCAATTCCAAGGAAGGATTGTTACTGTAGATCAACTAGATTTTATCACACCTAGTGCCATTACAAATGATGCAAATAGCATTCCACTCTTGAATACCCCTCAGTATAAAGACATCGGAGTAGGTCTTATCAAAGACCCTTCATTAATGGGAGCCTTTCCATTATCCACTCCACCTACTACTCCACAAATTGCATCTATCAATATCATTTCTACCTCCTCTATGGACAAAGGCAAATCAATTGTTGAGTTAGTACCTTTTACCCCTTTTGAAGAAGTTTATAACGTAATCCAATCTACTTGTGACCTCACCATCAACGATGATTTTTTGGTGGCTTTAGATTGTTATCACCTGCCATATTGGCTTGACAACCCCCACCATCTCTCGATTACCTTTCACATACACTTCCAAGTTCCAACAGATGAATCTATTATGGAAGTTATGTCATTAGAGGAGATGCCTTGGAAAGACCATCATCATCGATCTTCTTTCCTTCCCCCTTTCCTTATGGTTGAAGAGAATTTTGCTTCCACCATTTCATATGATATATTCATGGACCCTTAGTCTCCGATACTCTCTCACAATGTCGAATCTAAGGGAAACCTATGCAACATTACGAAAACCATCCCCATTGACATATCTGTGAAACCGAGTATTTTAGAGAACATTTTCATAGCCCAGAACTCTTCTTTTGAAGAAGTCCAATCATACACGGCCCTATTCAAGGAATTTAGAGATGTCTTCACTTGGACGTATGAACAAATGTCAGGAATTGATCCATCTATTGTTGTCCATGAGATAAAAAATTACCCTGGTGCCAAGCCCGTCCACCAGAAACTACGACAAGTCCACCCACAAAAAGCAGCAGCCATCAAGGAAGAAGTTGAGAAAATTCTACAAGTTGGTTTCATTTACACTGTACCGTTAACTAAATGGGTGTCCAACATAGTCCCCGTGAACAAAAATCAAGGCACTATTAGGGTCTGTATTGACTTTCGGGATTTGAATAAAGATTGTCCAAAAGACAATTTTCCCACTCCCTTTATCGATCAGATAATCGACAATTGTGCCGAAAGCGTTATTTTTTCCTTTATGGATGGTTTCTCCGCCTATAATTAGATTGATATTCTCCCATCAGACCAACATAACACAACATTTATTTTACCTTGGGGGACTTTTTCCTATCGCAAACTTCCTTTTGGTTTAAAAAATGCCGATGTGACATTTCAACACACTATGTCATATGCTTTTCATGACATTAAACATATTGTGAAACCTTATCTCGATGACCTTCCTGCTCATTCGAAGCAGCATGATATCCATGTTGATCATCTGAGAGCTATTTTTATTTGATTTTGCCATTTCAATATTCGTCTAAATCCCCATAATTTTGTTTTTTGTGTAGAGACTAACCAACTTCTTGGTTTCATTGTTCCTAAAGATGACATCCACATCGATCCCTTGAAAATTGAAGCTATCTTATCCCTACCTGCTCTCACGAACGTAACTGAACTTCAAAGTTTACAAGGGAAGGAAAAAATTCTACATTGTTTCGAATGCAATTATGCAGAAAGGACACATGGTTTCATGAGGTTGCTTAAAAAAGATACCCCTTTCACCTGGGAAGATTTTGCACAACACGCATTTGACAATATTAAACATGCACTTAACCATGCATTAGTGTTGCAACCACCTTATTATGATGAGGACTATTCCTTGTAGTGGATGCATCCTTGTCTACCATAGGCATGGTCCTTGTTCAAACTGATGAACATGACCAAGAACATGTGATCTATTATGCCAATAAGAGTCTTTTAGACTCTGAAACTCGATATTCACATGTGGAGAAACTTGCTCTGGCCATGGTCATCACACTACAGAAGTTTCATCATTATATCTTGCTCCACACCATCACCATTTATGCAGATTCGAACCCCATGTACTACGTTCTCACACGTGAAGTGCTTGGGGGAAAATACTCACACTGGATTGTGATTCTCCAGGAATTTTAGTTAGAATTCGCCCAGATAACTTCAAAGAAGTCTCTTATTTTCACAGATCTTATATGTGACCTTCCCCATACTATGGAGAATGCAGAACCCTTTGATTCATTCCCTGATGAATCATTGTTTCTAATTAGTACGACATATCCTTGGTATAGAGACATCATTTTGTATCTCCAGACCTTACGATATCAACCCACTGCTTCTCATGATGAAAGTTGTTGCATTCATAACCAAGCTAAAAGCTATATTATCTTGAATAATACCCTATAACGATGTGGTGTTGAATCCATATTACGATGTTTCCTTTCACATGAGGAGGCTGAGATCATTTTAAATGATTGCCACGCTGGAGCTTGTGGCGGTCATCTATCTGGGTTGGTTACTGCCCAAGAAATATTGCATGCATGGTAATTCTGGCCCTCTATTTTTAAATATTTCATTGAAATAGTCAAGAAATGCTCGCCATGTCAAATGTTCACTACCAAGAAACGCACCCATCCAGCTCCGCTCCATCCCATTGCAACAGTTGACCCTTTGCAAAATGGGGCATAGAATTCGTGCACTATAGACCTACATCAGTCGGGGGGCATGGCTACATTATTGTGTCTATGGACTATTTTACAAAGTGGGCTAAGGTTATTCCCACATATGCCGAAGATGGAAAGATAACTGCATTATTTTTTTTCAACCATATCATTGCTAGATTCGGGATTCCTAGGGCCATTGTGATTGATCATGGAACACATTTTCAAAACTAAATGATGGTAGAGCTCTGTACCAAATTAGGGTTTCATCACGATAACTCTAAACCTTACTATCCTTAGGACAATGGCCAGGTTGAAGCTATAAACAAAGTATTAAAAACAATGTTTCAGTGGATGGTAGGGAAGGCCAAATCAAACTGGCATTTACAGCTATTCTCTGCACTCTGGGCCTATAGGACTAATTTCAAAACTTCCACCTGTTTTACACCATTACAACTAGTATACAAGTTGGAAGCAACTCTCTCGATAGAATGCAAGATCCCTTCTTTGAAACTTGTTGTAGAAGTGTTTCCCAACACTACTATAGATGAAGAAAGATTCATGTATCTAAACAAACTTGATGAAACTCGATGCAATGCTGCCTTAGCTAATGAGGCACATAAACAACAAATGAAATTTCAATATGACAAGACAGTTCAAACCCGTTCCTTCAATGAAGGAGACCTGGTCTTGACTTATGACCAGAAGCATGACAAGCTTAGGGCAGGTAAATTTGAGTCTATGTGGCATACACCTTATATTACTAATCACGTTTTAGAGAAAGGGGCATATGAGTTGGTTGATTATGATAGGATACCTTTGGAAGAGCCCTAAAATGTGCTCTACCTCAAAAGATACTATGCATAGGTCATCTAGCATAGGGTCTTTGTAAATATGTTTATAGTTTGATATGTGTATTAGTTTTGAAAAGTGTGTCTTTTGTGTGATTTAAAATCTGTTTTTTTATAAAACCCTACTTATGTATGTCTTTTGTCTGATGGACATATGAATACTTTCACTGGTTTTGTTGACTCTGCTAATCGATATACAATTAACCTTGCATCAGTAGCCTGGGTACTGTACTCTCCTACAAGTGATCTAGTGAGTTTAGGGGGTGTTCTTTTAGGTCCCTCCACCAACAATCTGGTGGAATACCAAGTTGTGATTGTATTGTTGTCGGAAGCCCTAGCTAATGATGTAAGGAAAATTAGGGTTTACCTAGACTCCGAACTAGTTGTTCAACAACTTAATCAGGTCTACACGGTCAGGAATCCCTTACTTCTTCATACATTGTGAAGAGTTAGGTTGTTAGAAAGGTATTTTGAGTAGGTTACATATCAACACATTCTGAGACATTTAAACGTTGTGGCAGATTCCCTAGCTAATTATGTCTTGGACTGGTCCATTTCTCATATTTAAAAATTCCATTTGAAACATAAACAACATACATTAAATTCATAAGTAGATAATCATTTCACACATTACATTTGTCTTACACACAACTGTAAATATAAATATTTGTCATATATAAAAAACTCTAGCATTGAGATACAAAAATGGGCTGAAGCATCTAGCTTTCAGTGCCCTCAAAGTTCAAGACTGTAAACAGTTTGGAATACAAATATACATAGGGAAAAAACTAAAGCTTTGAAGCTTTCAGTAGTACATATACAAAAAGTGAAGATCAAAGTAGGCTAATCCTTGTCCTGGTGCTGCTCATGATAGCACACGATAGCTTGAGCCACTCTGTGGAGTAGCCAACAAATCATCCAAAGACACCTACAGTATGGAACTAATAATGCCTAGGTACCTCGTCAGTAGTCACATCAGGGATACCCACAGTCAAATGTTGTAGGTTCTCCTCGAGTTCTCTGATCTATTCATCAGCTTCATAGCGGTATAACATCATATCCCTAGTACCTACTCACCTAGCAATAGGTGACATCCCTGTTGGATGTATGGGTCCAATATCTGCATGGAAATATTTTCACTTACCTCAGTACTACAAAATTAAAAATGAAATAAAATACAAAAACTAAAAACACAGTGGATAGTGTCTTTTCTTACCTCCGTCGTCCCATACTTCTCCCTCAGGTAATGCAAGCTCCGGATTGTCACGGAAATATGCTCCCTCCTAGGCATAGTCCTCAACCATGAGTAACTGGCTTCTCAGCCAGTGAAAGAAACCATATCTGTAACTGACTTTAGGTCCCCCACCACCAAGACGGGGCATGGCCAATACCCATGAAAGAATCCTGGGATCCTTGGGGTCGAGACGGCTAATAGTCACCTATGGTCTCATATGGGGCACCCGCTGTAAGCTAAAAGATACTATCGCAGATCTATAGCCAAACTTCTTTAGTGTTCCCCTTTTGCATTTGTTTAGTTGATTTTTGAGACATACCAACATGACTTCACACCAGTTGAAGACGGTAGGCTCCATATACTACAAAAAATACAACATGTGTGATCTAGTGGTAAGATGGGCAGACCTAGTTCCTTCCACCTTTTCGATCATGTACACCAATGTCCTCAAAGGAATATCCACTATGGACTCGATGTGTAGCTTCCTGAATTGGGGCTCCGTACCTAGTGCATAGTACTGGTCGATCAAGTCATCTAAGGAGGTCTCCCCTCCGTGTGCTCTAGATAGAACTATTGGAATTCCTCTCCTAGATAATCCGGTCAGAAAGTAGATGTCCTCAACATCTATGGATAGTGTGTGGATCCCTAAAACAAAATTCTCTTGGTCAGGATCCCACATCCCTATGATATACTCCAATAAATGGACATATGCTTTCATACCAGGTATTCTAAAGTACTTTAGGAGCCTGCGGTTCTATAAAGCCTCTATGGTGGCTGGATCGTTGATAGCTTGGAAGTATGGAACTTCATGTTCTCTCTCTTTCCAAATGACCATGGTAAAAATGAAGTATTGCACCTGCAAACATACAAAATTGATATTTAAAATCTCATCATGGATGAAAGGAAATACATGTAAAATTTTAACAATATAAAGGGTAAAAACTTAATTTTTGATTGGATTAGGGTTTTATTTTTCCATATTAAGTGAACGGTGCTTATTGGTTTTTCCCATAGAGCGCCTACGACACTACCTATTTTGGTCCATAATCCCTCTAGGATGGTCGAAATCCTCCAATCCAATAAAATTCCTAATTTACCCTATACTTTGGCTTTAAAACAAGTTAAAAATACATTTTTTTGGACATGAAGTTAACATTGGAAGAAGAAACAAAAAGCCATTTTTTGAACAATAAATAAGAAAGATCAAGATCTTTACCTCTTCTAAACAAGATTAAAGGAACAAATGGACGAGGGACACTTGCCAAAGCACCAATAGAAGCTCCTCACTCTCACTCCAACTACCAAACTTTCACAATGGTAAAAACAAATGGTGACAAATTCTTACCATGCCCTTTTATTTATAGATATTTTGGGAGTTTTCAAAATTTTTCTATAATTTATTTATTTTGAAGTCCAACTTATTTCATTAAAAGTGGGTTTTTACTTTTTGTTTTATATACTCTTGGTAAGTTGGCTTTTAATGTGCTTTTTGGAGTTTTTCAGGGAAACATTAAATTATGGCTCTGATATAATCTTTTTTAGTCTTTTTCAAGCTTGGAGTTGAAATGAAAAAGCATCAAGCATCTTTAAACACTTTTCACATGCTCGTTAAAACCCTAGTAAAAGAGTGTCGAGTATACTTTTTCTCTTTTTTTAGACTGATTAAAAGTGGATTATGAAAAAGGAACCCAGTTACGGAGTTATGTTTAAGCTATTTTCAGTTTCCTTAAAAACACAAAAATATTGCCAAGTGAACTTGTTACGTTCACATTTGTAAAAGAATCAGAACGGTCGACTGGTCGAGGGTAGGTTATCTCTTATTCGGATCGGTAGTCTTATTTACGAAAAAGGACCTTTTGGAGTCTTATTAGTCGTTTCAGACTCTCTAAACGTGAAATGAAAAATGAGTTTGCTTTCATTGGACTCATAAAACAAAACGATGAAAGACCCTATTTGGGAATTAACCCCTCCATTGTCAGGTTCATAAAAAGTATGAGAATGGAATCGTCATTTGATGAGATTCAATGAGTGTTTGTTACCCTCTTTGGACTCGTAAAAACAAAAAAGAGGCACCCATCTTTCAAGATGGGGAAATTAAAGGAAATGGGAATGGTTTTCATTTGTATTTATGGCAGTCTATTGTCCACCTAATTTGAACATGGCACCTGTCTGCATTTGCATATCTGAACAGTTGGGTATTCAACTTGTCTCCGATTTGATCCAATTTTGTGAGTCACCTAACTCCTTTGAGTCCATTCAAAGAATGCTTCGTCATATTCCTTGCATTACACCTGGTTCTATTCTCGTTAAGTCAATGCTGCCAAGTCACATGTTGTGCCCCAAGGTGTTCAAAGGATGTCTCACCCAGAAAAATAACTCATCAATAACTTTACTTATCCCTAAAGTGAGTCATGTCTGAGTTAGTTTCATCACTTCAAATCAATTTTTGTTCCTAGATTCATGTCATTGATGTGGGAATCATTATGTCCCTCCTATGATGAGTCTATTCCCATCGACTTCAAATCATTATCTCGGAATTAGACCTAGAAACCTAAAGAGTACCTTGGGCCTGCATGCCTTAATGGGAGGTTACCTCGCTTTCAACATGAGTTTATATCATTGGCTCTTGATTGAAAGACCTCATTGAGTGTTCGAATCCAAATCATTTACTCACATTCAATGATATGTACTGAGATACCTTAGGAATCATTGACATCAATGGTGATTTCCCTCACACTTGTTAACAGTTGACATCAATGACTGGTAATTAAGTGGTTTCTGCCATGTTCAACATCAAAACATCTATTCACATGGTTATGATCGTATCAGTTGGGGATTGGAATGAATACCATGAGTGGTTAGGCTTCACCATCATGATTTCCTATGCTCAGGTTGCGTTTGGAGATCATTTAGAGTCCTGACATGGATCCACATTGTATTTTTGGTGGATGTGTTTCGTATTTGAGGTTAAGAGACATGGATCTACTTTGTATGTTATGTAGTTATGTCTTACCTCCTATAGAACATATGCATGGCTCTACAGTGTATTATTGGTAGCCATGACATAGTCATCATCATAGATCTATAGTGTATTGGTCTGCAACTATGATTAGTTTGGATGGAGTCAGTTATTGGTCCTATGTTACTTATGAGTCTATCTCTCTTTTCCTCTGTATCAGATGAATATATTGCAAACTATTTCACCTATAATTTCCTTATAGCTTTGTACTTTGGGGGGCATTATGTTGCACCTAGAAATTCCACATTGCCTTTCAACCTCCCAGAAATCCTGACCTAATCCATCTTGGAGGGCTGGTGCCTTTCTTCCATTTACACAGAGCACCGACTGTGCTTCTCACCATGGAGTAAAAAGCATTGGTGCTCTCTTTCTTTGAAAAAACCCTAGGTCGACGCCTATGTCCTTTCTACCAAGAGCATCGATGGTCAAAAATAGGAAAAAATAAGGTTTTGGAAGCTTCCATGTGGAAGCGTCCATGGAGTCAGTTCCTACATACTTGGGAGAGGTGGCATTCACCTCCCTCACCTGTTGGGATCATATCCTATCCATTTTCCAAGTCACATGATGGGTTCTATGCCTATAAATGAAGCCTTTATGATGTGAAGTGGAGGAGGCCAAGAAAAGTATCCTTATGCTGTTAGTTTGAAGTATGAATCAGAGGTAAAGTAGGGTTGGCTCATGTTTGGAGATATCTTCATAGCTATAGAGGATTGTAGATGTTCTTGTGGAGATTGAAGTCATTGACATCAAGGCTTGGTTGTACTTATTTCTCTTTCATAACTAATATAAAGACATTCCCCTTTCCTATATCTGATGTATTGATTTTAATTAGATATTATTGGACACCTTGATCACTGATATAAATAATCAATTTATCATTATGCTCTCATCTTGTTTGTTTGTCTTTTGATTTGTTTTGCAGGTATTGAACCATTGCAATGGCTTTTGGAGAAAAGGAAAGGAGATATAAGGTTGAGGTATATTGTATTTCATGTTATTTAAGTTGATTTTTAAAGGAAAGGATGTGTTGCTGTGTCTTTTTGTTCTGTTCTTGTGACTTACAATGCATAGGAACAAGCAATGTCCGCACTAATTGAGAATTCCTTATAACACACCGTATTTTCTTGGATTTCAAGATGAATAGGATATGGGCATGAAATTATAGTGTCTTAAATAAGATATGTATTCCCCAACATCATCAAACTCAGAGAAAATTACTCATACAAATCTAATATAAAACTACTTCAATATTGAAGCCAAATCATGAAAACTAGTTAGTCAAGAGCATGGTAATGCAAGCCTTTCATACATGTTTTTATGATATTTTGACTTACATAACATATGGGCATGATATTACAGAGACATACATCATATATAAAATCTTTGGCATTAACTATACTCATCAAAGTGCAAGCACCACTCCAACAAGTGTGCCCTTAACATGAGAGCACAGGGGAATAGAGAAGAAGGAATGAGAGAATAGAGAGATAGATGAGAATTCAACTGTATGGAACTTAAAACTAAAACTAAAAATCCTTCATTAATATTTAATGATAGTTCTGAATGGCCTCTCCATCAACCAACTTGGAAAGGAATACAACTCCCTTGAAATTGGTTCACAAGCAGGGAGAGTGAACGCTCACTGTGCAATGGACAAGAAAAAGCTCTCCAAAATGCCAAAGGACAATTAAAAAATGATGAAAATATATTCTCCTTCCTCGTGACATCCTTTTATTAACTTCATGAGGCCTCTTAAGGCTGAAATTACCTCCATGAGCTTCGTCCAACTCATCTTAGTGGTTTAGTAACTCTCACGACACTTGTCTTTCTCTTCATGGTCCAATTCTTTCCCCAATTCAAATGAATGCCTCTAAATCTCAAAGTTGACCTCTTGGTGACTATTTTTATCTTTGTAATGTTATATTTTTCATATGTAAGCAATCAAGTCTGAATTTGTCATACTTGTCATAGAATANACTCAAAATGGGCCTCCTAAGGAAAATTAATAAAATAATAGTTAAAATAATAAAATAATATTTATTAATTTTGGAGGAAGAAAAGATAAAACTACTTTTTTGTTCGTATTTTCCACATATCTCCCTGTGTTTTTACTCAAATTTCAATCGGGAGAGCTCGTTGGATGCGGAATTAAATTACGCATCCAATGAGCACCCACTTGGCATACTTTCCATGGGCCCTGCTACCCAAAAAAACAAGAAATACCCGAAAAAAATGTGATGATGATGTCATCATCACGTTTTTTCAGGTATTTCTTGTTTTTTGGGTAGCAGGGCCCATGGAAAGTATGCCGAGTGGGTGCTTGTTGGATGTAGAATTTTAGTAAAAGCACATGGAGATATGTCAAAAATACGAACAAAAAAGTAGTTTTCTTTATGATACCTATCCCCAAATTTATATTAAATTTTTTTTAAGAGGTGCTCCCTTTTTGAATTTTAAAGCATCTTGATTGGCTAATACATGATGACATGGAATTTGTATTATTTTTGGAAGGCCCATTTTAAATTGAAATTTCCTCTAATGCATCATTTGTTCTCATAGAGTGCATGCAATCTCCTTCCAAGTGGAACACATTGTCTTCTAGTCTCTTCCTCTTCCATGGGAGTTAATCTCCTTTACTAATTCAAATTCCTTGGCTCATTATATGATATTTGAGATCACATTCCAATCCAATAATGTTACATCACCCATGTGTTCGAATTTGGATGAATATCATGCCAAGTGTGCAGAGAATCTAGTCACCCAAAGGATCCACAAGCTTCCAAGTGTCTTCATGAACCCATGCCACTTTATTTTCTTAGAATTTATCATTTATGTGACCCATTTAAATGTGAATATGGTAAACTAAAGTACTTTTGGGTCCCATAGCCCCTTATTACAAAATTAATGTCTCCATCTCAACCTAGGAACAAGTAGGTTGGTGAAACATTATTTGCAAGTAGTCTTATTTGGAAATTATTTAATTGAGGTCATGACACCATACAACCAACAATTATAACAGTTCATATGCAATCAAAAACAATAGGACAAAAGTTACATGAACTTACAATAGTGTATGGATTAACAACTCAAAAGAAATTAAATGTTGGGGTTGTAATGGATCTTATATGTACAGAAACTGCCCTCACAGGAAAATGGATCTCGTAAAAATGTTGTAAGAAGCATATACTATCAATGACATAGCCAGGAATATAACCAAAATTATGATGGAATATTGGACAATACTGAGAGGTGGGGGTGAATCAATATTGATAACTTTTTAACAATTTAAATTACTTTTAATTTATTCATTAACACACATGATAAAAAAGATACACAGAACACAAATTTATCGTGGAATCCAAATTGGGTAAACCACCAATACTTCCTATTACTTCAAAATTAGATTTACAAATAGTTTCTGCCTACTACTACAAACAAGGATGGTACTACACCCTATTTACCAGCAATTACTGGAAGGAGGCTACCACCCCCTTGCATGAATGTACCATGCCCTAGAACTACCCTACCACCCTATTATGTTTTTATCAAACTTCCAGATCTACTTATGTCTCCCTTGGTATCTATTTTACTTGATTCTACATCGATATGAACTACAGAGACACCTTACTATCAAATTGATCTTCTATTTAATTATTATCCATCATCTTTCCTTTTCAATAATCATGTCCTTTCAAATATGTTTATCATGCCCTTTCATCAAACCATCGCATAAATTCATTTTGTCATTTCACGACATATTATGTCTACGTTTAATTAAATAAACATCCTATGTTTATCATTTTAATTTTTTTTTATCTCTCTCTCTTAATTTATTCCTATAACTTGCTAGTTTGATTGGTGAAAGAACACTCTGACTCTTTTTAAAATACTAACATATAATCTCTTTATAACGTACATAAATCCTTCACTTTAGTTGCAGACATTATACTTACACTATGCGTGTATATTATATACATCTATACGGATATACTGTGTGGACATACACATGGACAACCTCTGGAATGCATTAGGAGATGGCCTCTTAACCTCCTATATTAATACTTAGACAAATTTTCATTTATTTCAATAGGAAAATTATCTTTCTACAATATGTGAGAAACCCTTCTGCAGTTTCTTTTTCGCAACAATCTCTTAGCAAAATACATTTCCGCATTGAATTTTCTATATTTACATTTCCACAATCATCTTTCTGCAATTACCTTCCGTAATTATATTTCCGCATTTGTCTTTCTGCAACGACCTTTCCGCAATTTGCGGAACTCATTCCTTTTGCAATTGTGGGTTGCAGATTATGGATGTGCATTTCTACTTTTCTCGAAAATTGCTTCCGCAATTACCTTTCCACAACTACCTTTCCATAAATACCTTTCTGCAATCAAAAACTTCTTCCTTCTACAATTGTATATTGCAGGTTGCGAGTCTGTATTTAAAATTTTCTTGAAATTACTTCCGCAATTCATCTTCCTCACTCTGTAGATTGCGTATTGCGGATATCTTCCACATTATAGATTGTGGATTGCGGATATCTTCCGCATTACAGATTATGGATTGCAGATGTGCCTCCCAACATTTTCGAAATGGGCTTCCATAAATATCTTTCCACAAATCCTATGAAATGTCGATCGCTTTGTGGAATCCTCCTCGCCCATTGATCAGTTATCAGGATACCTTCCACATTGCAGATTGCAGATTGCATATTGTCATTAGAGGAAATTTGGGGTCTAAAATGGGCCTTATAAGAAAACGTGCTAACAATAAATTTTGTGAGCTAGAATTCAAGAACCAATATAATTTCAATAAAATGAGTCAACCATAATGGTTGAATTGACATATTTGTCATAAAAGAAAACTACATTTTTTGTTCATATTTTTGACATATCTCCCTGCGTTTTTACTCAATTTCTGAGCAGGAGAGCTTGTTGGATGCGGAATTTAATTCCGCATCCAACGAGTACCCACACTGCATACTTTTTATAGATATCGCTACCTCAAAAATAATAAATACCTAAAAAAATGTGATGACGATGTCATCATCACATGGTTTTCGCAAGTCTCTTTCCACAACTCCTGTGAACCATTGATCACTTTGCGAAATCCTACTCATCCATTGATTAGTTATCAAACATGGAACTTCACTTCGATGCTCCGAAATGTTATTTTCCACGCACATTTACTTTGCATATTATTCCCTAACATCAATCTATTTTCTTGATACAATCTTAGCCATCCAACCTCTTCTAAATAAGAAACTTCACTTTGGCACTCCAGAATGTTATCTTCCACGCACATTTACTTTGTAGATTATTTCCCTGTCATTTATCTATTTTCTTGATACGATCTTAGCCATCCAAATTCTACTAAATAATCTAACTGCAACTCCATGACTCTATGTTGACTGATCATAGGATTGATCAATCAAGATCAATCAAAATTCTCCTGACTTGATCCCCTCACTGGATTAGTCATGAACTGATTCAAAATTATATTTTCATAGAAAATGTCTAGCCTTGAATGTATCATTTACATAATTGATCCAATAAGCTGTCTGTATAATGTGGTGTTCACTGGATCCGATCCAGTCTCATTCTCATGGATTTTCGTCAAATTGGAATCCATTGGAGTATTTATGGATTTATAATACAGCATGCCAAATTTGCGCAAGATGTCCAAAGTGTACTTCCCTTGAGATATAAATATCTCATCATTCCTCTTCAAAATATCAAGGCCTAGGAAGTAGTGCATAAGACCTAAGTATTTCATCTCAAACTATGAGGTAATCGCCCTCTGACACTAAAAAATTAGTATTTACTCTCTAGTGAGGAAAATATCATCCACATATAGGACTACTACAAAAGGTTGGTTCTCTACTACTTTGAAGTATAGGTTTGAATCTGCATCACTCTTTAAGAAACCCATTTTCTTAAGATAACTGTGTTATCACTCTAGGAAACTCCTTTAGCTTGTAGCTCGAGGATGCCTGGTAACTTAAAATGTTTTTAGGGTTTTCTGATATGGATCAATTTAGGTGACCTATATAACCTTCCACTCTCAAGACATGCATGAAACTCACTCAATTACAAGGCTTTTAGTTACAACTGTTCAGAAATTGACAATAAGGTGCAGGGATGGAGAACTCATCAGGATGGTAGATTTACATACAAAACAGATGCATATAAATGGCTAAATCATGATAAGGATGGTACTTATAAATCAAATCACATTAACACGCCAATAGGATGATAGCTATTAGTTATTAATCAACTTCAAAGTAACCTAAATACACATTCAGGAATAAGTACAGTAAAGACAGAGATAAAGGCTGAACAAATCATAACAAAAGAGCTTATATTAAAAAATGAGCAAAATGAGAAGTTAACAATAGTATAGGTTTATAAATCCCCGAACTCGAACCTTTTTCATAAAATCAGTCTTAGGCTTTATAGCCTCTTACAAAATATACAGATCCTAAAAACTTGGATCTATTTTTTACAAAAATAAACAAAAGTAATAGTTTTTGCAAATTAGGGTTTAAAACCCTAATTAACTACTTGTCTTAACTTAACTGAAGAATTAGTCCACTTAATGAAATTTTAGATAACTAAAGTAATTGTTGATGATTACTGCTACTGGCCCTCTGCTAGTTAAGCCACTGATTTCTCTTGATAGCTAGGTTTGGTGGCCTTTTGTGCTGTTATGTCATAGTAGAGCTTAAATAGACCCTTTTTTGATGCTTCCCTCCGCATCTTTCATATTTAGATTATGTCCCTAAGCCATCTGTAGTTGCGCAAAACTGGTCCTGTATGCCAAAATTTGATTTTAAGCCTCTATGCACTTTCAATGGTTAAGATTATATTCTATCGGAACCGTTAGCTGCCGAAAGTGACGCTTTTAGTGGCTAATGAACTGCCGCAGTGTCCTCCTAAGCCACCAAAAGCCCTGTTTTACAAAAAATATTAGGTTTTTCTTATAAATGTCTTTTTAGGCATGTTTTCTCAGCTTTCCTCTTCTATAGGCTTTGTGCTAGGAGTGCTAACAACGCCTTGGCTAGTTTCAGGAGGCTAGAGAATAACTCCTACTTTAGCTAGGGTTTGTAAGGTGGGGTGGCTGCTAGGGTTTGCTTTGGCCTCCTTCAGCTGTAGCCTTTGGAGCCTATCCATCCTGTATAATCTAGCATTGTCCTTTAGGTACCTTGTATTCATCCTTTTCAAGAAAATGTATCTTTCTCTCTGCTCCAGGTAAGACTTATGTAGGAGCTTGTTCCTACTGGTCAATGTTTCATTATTTCTCTTTAGTTCTCTTTCCAAAACCTCCATCTCATAAACTTGCCTTAGTAATTGATTGATCTTTCAAGTTTTAGGCTTGCTAGAGGAAGCCTTGTCCACTATTTCATATTGCTCTTTTGGTTTAGGTGATGGGATTCCTTCAATCTCTGCTATCAATTATTCTGTTAGGTCAACTTTTTCCCTAAAAGTTTGGCCAAACTACTGAAAAATTGGGCTCAAAGATGGACTTGTTCCTTAAAATATGTGACACCTGGGCATAAAATTAAAGAGTTTTTTGGATATTGGTTTGTTTTGAGAAAAAAACTCTCTCAGGTTTTTGTAATTCATTCTAATTTTCCCAGGATTTGGATTTCAAAAACATGTGTAAAACAGGAAATTCTGAGATCCGAAAATTAGGTCTCAGAGATGGATTTGAGTCTCCCAATATGCAATACTTGTAGGAAAACTGAGATAGGTTATTTTTCTCTGACCTGTTAGGAACAAAAACCTCTGAGCATTGTGCAAAATGATTCTCCAGTCGCTCATAATCACCATTTTAAAGTGATGCATTTTTATAGTAAAACGCCCCTTTCGGTGGCTTAGAGCGTCCTAAAATTTCGGTCTTAGCTGCCAAAAGTCTGCTTTTGGTGCCTTAGAGACCATTTTGAAACCACGCTTAGCCACAAAAAACCTGTGTTTTGAGTTTTTTGAGTGGGCCTTTTCCTCAACGCATTTCACTTGCTTTCGGTGGTTAATGCCCTCCTTCATTCACCCACTAAGCTGTCGAAACCAAGGATTTTTGGTGTCTAATGAGCTGTTGGAAAGCTCGCCTAACCACTAAAAGTCCTTTTCCCAAAATTTCATAAACAAACACGATCATCAGTCTTTCGGTGTTTAACATGGTCCTGATTAAAAACTGTTAGCTGTCGAAAGCTGAGCTTTTCGGTGGCTAATGAGTTGTTGCAAAACTCTCCTAAGCCATCGAAAGCTAAAACTTTCAAATTTTCTTAAAAAACATAACATCAAATATCCCAACCTTGTTATTCATCCCAATATTTTTCATAATATGGCTTGAAACCTTCATCAATGATAAAAAAAATAAATTGTTTTGAGTGAACTTATTGAAAATTTTATTTAGGAGATAACAAACTGTTTATTTTGGAATGCCGATCTCGAGGAGCTTGTTTTAAGCCATACATGGATTTCTTCAACTTGCACACATGGGACTCCTTTCCATGTATCAAGAAACCCTCAGGATACTCAATGCAAATCTCTTCCTCAGCCTCATCATTGAGGAAGATAGTCTTAGCATCCATATAGTGAAACTTCCATCCAAATATTGATGCAAGTGAAATAATAGATCTAATGGTGGTATACTTGGCCACTGGAGCAAAGGTATCCTCATAATCAATGCTTGATTTCTGAGAAAAATTTATGGGAAACAAATCCATGGATTTGTACTTGTCCACACTACCATCTACATCATAATTTATCTTGTAAATCCATCTGGAAGTTAAAACTAACTTCCTCTCAAGTCTAGGAACAATATCCCAAACATCATTCTTCAGAATAGAATTATATTCCTATATCATAGCATCTTTCCACACTTCCTTCTCTACAGCTTCTTCATATGATGAAGTCTTCCTTCTCTACAGCTTCTTCATATGATGAAGTCTTTGAGTCACTGATGCTTCTCATCAATGGAACATATTGTGAATACCTATCAAGTTGCTTGTGATCTCTAGAAGTTCCTACTAGAGATCCATGCTTCTCATCGTCTCCCAATACATCTCGACACCATGCTAACATCCTCTTTGTAGGAGGTTCATCAACCAATTCAATTGGTTCATCAATGACAAATATCTTTGCATGCACTGCTAGGTTTATTAGAATTAATGTGCCATTGATCTTCAGGAAATGAGTGCCATTAAATTTTAATTATTATGCAGTGTAAAGGAATGAATAATACACAATGAACAAAACAAATCTCACAAGAAACAGATAAGTATTGATCAGTATAATTATAGTATAAAGTTCATTAATCCCAACAATATACAATAGTGTTACATAAAGGAGAATTCAAATCACGTGGATATGATTCAAATCTAACAACTCAATCTGACGACAGGCTAACTATAAGTGTCTAAATCACTATCGGTGCTAACTATCTAAGCTCCAATTGTCTAATTTAGTCTCTCAATCAGTTATAATCAAGTAAAATAGTTTAATTGCTATGGTAAGTGAGAAATAGGTGATAATAGGCGCCTATCCACATGCAAACATGCAATACTGGTGCTAACTAAACTGGAGGACATCTAACTGAATGTAACTAAAGCATAGCTAAGATTTACTAGTCACCAACTGCCAGCAGCTGAAGGAGGTTGTTGTCGACACTCCTAGTGGCTCCTGAATTGTAGGGATTGGTCTAGGAGGTTCATGAATGTGCAATCAGTTCCAGTTAGCCTATATATGTTTTCCCCACACTCTAGTGACTGGTACATGTGGCCCCATTAGGCTAACTAGACCCAATGGTACTAGTGGACCCAATAATAACTAAATGAATCCTAAGTTAGGAAAATGTATTCTAATAGACCAGTTTGGAAAGGGGAGGATTATAAATCCTAACACCCCCCTAGAATCCTAGCTTGGACAACTGCGGGCCCTGGCAACAATGCAAAAAGTCACCCATATACAAATATAAAAGAATTAAAAAATGTTGCTTAATAAACTGAGGAGATAGGGGAAAACCTCATGGGAAATGCCCCCATCAAAATAAGCAGGAACAGGATATACACGTTTTGAATAAGAACTTTGTGAAAATTTGGTGCAATTTGCAGCACTATGCAGCAACAAATGCAGTATCTTGGTTCTTCTATGCAGAAGCATCCTGAGAATTTTAATGTGAACCTATGAATCCAAACTAAATCATTATTTTTGGAGGAATATTCCTCTTTGGAAGAAGAATAAAATGCTCAACTGAATCAGAAATATAGACAACTGCAATATGAAAAATGGACCCATGTAGAGCAATTGAAATCAACTGATGAGAGAGAAAAAGTTCTTGAGAATTTGAACCATGTGAGGAACACCCAATAAACTAATATATTTCATCCTTGAACATCGAACCGTGTGAGGTATAATCAGCTCCAAGTGTTGGGAGCATGTGTCCAGGAGAATGCAGAATGTCTCCCTCTTTACTAGTTCTGTGAGGAGACGAGCATGTGATCAAATATAAAGGTACATAATCCTTGGGAATGTGGAGAGAGAATGATTGAGATACATAGTCTGATATAGCTTCAGAAATAACCAATGATTCACAAAATATAATATTATAAAAATCACAAGAGGAAACTAACATCAAATCCCCAACATCAAGTTTGAAAGAGACTTGTGGTACTTGATTTCTCACACCAAAATTGATGAGAACAGCTACAAGCATAGTTGGAAGCTATTGAAAATTAAAATTCAAACCAAATAATACTATATCAGATCCAAATAAGATCATATCATATCCAAATAAGTTCATATTAGATCCAAGAGTGTGCTCCACATAGATGGTAGATTCACAATTTTCTCCTTCAAAACTCTGAGTATTGGTGCATTCAATCATGTAGGAATTTCATGGAAGATCAAGATCAATAAGAGTGAATGGATCACTCCTAAAATATGACATTCTTTCCAAAATATCCAAATAATTACTTATCTGCACACCAACAACATCATTAGAGATAGAGAAATCAAATTCCTCTTCCTATTCTAAAATAATCACTGGTAAACTATGCACCGAATTTAAAATAGAAGAATCATTGGAGAATTTTTTGTGTAAAAGGGAAGGGGATTTTTTCTTCAATAACAGATATTCGAATGTATTATTCTGGATCATCCATATGAGAATATGGATATCATAGATCTCATAAACTTTTGGGGCAGCAGGAGAATGAGTCACTCTAAGGAGACTTTCTTCAATTCCAATTGACTATGTTGAAGATTCTGCTTCTTCTTTATCTTCAACAATTTTCTTTGTTGTAGGAGAGAGAATGAAATCATCATGCTGGATTTTAAATGAACCTATCTCAACAGATGGTATTGGGAGCTCATATCCCGTATGAGTTCTAGGTCCTCCTGATAGAGTGAAAGTGGTGAAAGATTCCCTAAAAACAACCATGTGGGATGCTCTAGAATATATCAAGTAATCCTTCAATGGAGTGAGGCATGCCTTCAAGGCATGGAATCTCTCATGTTCTTCATTATTCTCTCCATCATCATACATCTCTACACATTGTTGATGGGAAATATTGTTCTGTACAATGAGATTTTTCTACTGGTCGAGGGTCTTCTTCATGCACTGGATTTCTGAATGAAATCCCTTCATACAATAAGGACACTTAGTATTTCTCTTGGATCCCAAAGCTCCTTCGGAAGAATTTTGACTCTCTTTTGGTTTCAAATCATATGATTTAGGCTCCTTCCCCTTGTGCTTCCCTTTAGATTGTGCATTGGTAGAATCCGACATGAGAAGAGCTTAGATCTTGGAAGCTTGGAGGACTCCCATTTGTACCAACTTTTCCTGCTTCTATATTATAGACTCGGAAAAGCCATCAAGGGAAGGAATATTCCAATTGGGAATGGAAGATCTTCCAAAATGCAAGGTAGATATGAAGACATAATACTCATAACCAATTTTTTTTAGTACAGAGAGAAAAAGTTTCTCATCCTTCCTCTCTATTCTGCATTGCTTACATTGTAGTGCAAGAGACTCGAATTTAGTAAAAAAATGTTGTATGGTCTCAAAACTACTGGGTTGCAATGATATTATCTCATTTTATAGAACGTGTCCTCAAAGCTTATATTTATTTCCAAACAATAATTTGATATTCTCCCAAAATTATTTGGGAGTCTTCAATCCCTCAATATGAAAGAGGAGGTATCTGGAGATGTGAGCACAAAGGAAGACAAAGGCTTCATCCAACTAGTTCAAGAACTTGTTTCTCTCAACAGGATGATGAGGTTGAGTCTCTTGGCCCATGGTCATCCCATGGAGGACAATCTTGGACAAGGAGACCTACATATCTTCTCTCCAATAAGCATAGTTGAAGGGTGGTAGGATACAGGGTAAGAAATCTTGAATCCATCAATTCTCCTTTTGATCAGTCAATTTCTTCAATTAAGCTATGCAACACCTGTAAGGAAACATTGCAAATACAAAAAAAATTCATAGTATGTCAGAATGAATCCCTCCATCTCGACATGTACACCTTTTTAGGGTCTGTCACACCTACACTGCCACTCTGAATGAATCCGGAGCTAGCAAGGAACTCTTTACAGGACTTCTGTGGAAACCCACCTGCTTCTGGTGTACAATGGAGAATTTTGTGGAAACGTTAATTCTAATATGGTACAATGGAGATTCAAAGCTTTCTTGAGGAGTCTCTGATACCATATTATAATTAATGTTCCATTGATCTTCAAGAAATGAGTGCCATTATATTTTAGTTATTATGTAGTGTAAAGGAATGAATAATACCCACTGAACAAAACAAATCTCACAGGAAACAAACAAGTATTGCTCAATATCATTATAGTATAAACTTCATTAATCCCAATAGTATAAAATATTGTTACATAAAGGAGAATTAGAATCATGTGGATATGATTAAATCTACAAAATCTACCTAACTGCATGGCTAACTAGAAGTTTCTGAATCACTATCAAAGCTAACTATCTAAGCTCCATTTGTCTAATTCAGTCTCTTAATCAATTATAATCAGTTAAACCAGTCTAACTGATGTGGTAGGTGAAAATAGGCACCTATCCACATGCAACCATGAAATACTGGAACTAAATGAACTAGAGGAAATATAACTGAATGTAACTGAAGCATAACTAATATTTACTAGTCAACAACTGCCAACAACTGAAGGAGGTTGGTTTCGACACTCACAGTGGCATATAAATTGTAGGGATTGGTCTAGGAGGTGCATAAAATGATGCATGAATGTGTAATCAGTTGAAATTAGCCTTTATATGTGTTCCCCACACCCTAGTGACTGGTACATGTGGCCCCATTAGGCCAAGTGGACCCAATGGTATTGGTGGACCCAATAATAACTAAATGACTCCTAAGTTAGACAAATATAATCTAATAGACTAGTTTGGACAAGGGAGGATTATAAATCCTAACAAGGTCCTCCCTCTTAACACCAACAGGGGAAGAATCATCATCATAATCCCCTTCTATAGGATTCTCAGCCTCCTTTGTCTCTGGATCACATGCAATCTCTTTTTACCACTCAAATGCTACCTCCTCATGGAAGGCCACATCCTGACTAACCTCAAAATGTCTCTCACGAGGTACATATATTCTGAATTCCTTAGAGGTCTCATTGTAACCAACAAAATTTATGTTTTTTTCCATAAGGTTCCATATTGGTTCTCTTTTCTTCTGGTATGTGAATATACACATGACATCCAAAAATACGTAGATTTCATATGTTTGGTTTCCCACCAGCGAACACCTCTTAAAATGTTTTCTCATCAAGAACTGCATGTAAACTTCCCTTATGTATTCAGATTGTTGTACTTGTATTTTCTTCCCACAAATAAGAAAATAGATGTTGATCATGTAACATGGATTTCATGAAGTAAATCCAGCCCTTATATGAGAAATAATCAATTAAGAAAACATAGTAAATATTCCCACTGAGGGATGGGGAAGACATGGGTGCACACACATATAAGTGCACTAAATCTAAGATTCCTTTAGATATAGTATGGATTCTAGGAGACTTATTTTTAACATTATTTGCTAAAGCACAACATTGACAAAAAGTATCATGTACAAAATCAAGACTAGGCATACATTTCATCATTCGCTGCAAATAAGGTAGTGCTCTGAAGTGAAGGTGTCCAACCCTCTTATGCCAAATCTCACATGGTTTAATAGTATGATGTGTCATGGATGAAAAATACTTTCCTATGACCTTGTAAATTACTCCTTCTCGAACACCAATGACAGTAGCAGTATAAATTTTCTAGTTCTTCAGCCACAAGTATGCTTGCTTCTCCATGAAGATGACTCAGAATCCTTTATATTCAAGGAAATAAACATAGAGTAGGTTCTTCTTCAATTCAATGACATAAATAATTTCCTTCACATGTAGTGTTTCTCCCAAACTCTCCTAGAAGGATGTGGATCCAACTCCGTGTATTAACTATGTGGAATTGTCTCCCAACTCAACCATGCATGCAAATTGTTTCTCTTTTAGGTTGGATATTGTTACCTTGTATCTTGACATGTGATTTGAAGCACCATTGTAAATAAAACATGTATCTTCTCTTGTGATGAGATATCTAGACAAAGTAGATATGAGGTAACACTCCCTCCTTGTCTCTTTCTCTTCGGGTGCATCTTTGTTGTAATTTTCTTGTATGGTGGTGGATGTTGATTGAATTTTCATTGATGCCATCAAGGAATTGAAGTGTCCCCATAGGTATTCATTGATTTAAACAAGTCCCTTTTGTAGTGCATAGGTATGGATGATCCCAATATCTTCACATCAAGTTCCTTAGAGCCCATACAGAGCTGGGTTGCTCCTTAAAGAACCTTGTATGCAGTTGAAAAGGTCCCTGTACCCACAAGGATGGATCTTGAAGCCACCACCTTGTTGATGATGTTGAGGACCCTGTTGATAATTTTTAATACCCTGGAGATGAAGGAGAATCCATGGATGGGTTGAAGAAACATCAATGACTAATTCTGTGGTCATTCATATTTTTGTTGGGGTCATGGAAACCTTGTATGTGATTCTGGCTACCATTATGATATAGTGATTCCATTGGTGGAATTATTGTATGTTGTGGAACCCATGCACATGCTATGAAACATTAAAGAAGTACTTGGACCCACACTTAGTAGTTTAATGGTCCTTGAACCCTTAAAGGAGATGATGTGGTCATTTGTAGGTTGATGGGTTCTTAGAACCCTTGTAGATGGTCCTAGGGCATGAGAAATACTTGGCACCACTACAAATGGTGGTTTGATGGTCCTTGTACCCTTGAAGGAGGGGTGAAGATGTTATGTGTGTTCATGGGGTATTGAAACCCTTGAAGATGGTTTGCACGCTTCATTTTGGGTTTTGGGGACATGACACATAATGACCTGATGAAGAACACACCATATGATGTGATGACCATTTAATATTATGGAACCCACATATATGGTGGCATGATAGCATCTGGACACTTACTACACCCTTGGTTTCGACAATGTGGAGGACACCCTTGCTTATGGTGGACTTGACGGCATACAAAAAGTTGTAAAGCTATGGTAAGGTTGATCCTTAAGAAGGTTGTGTGTAGAAACAAAATAAGAATATTGCATACAATATTAATAACCCAGACCATATTTTGAGGACAACTCCACAAATAAATATTCAAAAAAAGAAAAGGAAAAATTCGTTACATTACAAGTCGGGTACATAAAATTTGTGAAAAAATGTGTATAAATAGGAACCCAACACTCTCATTTTTGTATGAAATTTTTTGAAGAAGCATGAGATCGCTAAATGAGGAAATTTGACTAATTATTTTCGATGGACTGAGGTCATGAGGAGGAGTAGAATGAGCAAACCTCAGTTCTGAGTTTTCCACAGGAGCAAATGTTTTGTTTCTTTTGCTAAGTGGCAATCCAGTTTTGGACTTGCTTGGGGTATGGCCATTGAACTAGTCATGGATTCTTCCATGGTTGAATATTGAATATTCCAAAATTTTTGAGTGATTATATGATTATCTTTTACCATCATACATGCTTGAATAGACCATCACACAGTCTCAAATTTTGTGGAGGAGAAACAGTTCCGAATTTTCATGCTAGACAAAGTCCAAATTTGATAGAAGTGAAGGTCTTCCATAGTACACTTCCACAGTCCTGAATTTTGGAGAAGGATAATTTTGGGGGGTTTAATCTATGTTGAAAAATGAACAGTGTTGGAGGCTTTTCCACACTTGAAACAATCCAAATTTTTCCAAAACAATTTGATTTCAAGATGCTTGAACAGTCCAAGTTATTGCTAGTGATTTGTGTGAGGGTTACAGTCTGAATTTATGAGTTTGTTATACTCAAATAGTCTTGAATATTATGGTGAGACCAATATTTGTACAATAATATAATAGTCCATAGTATTGACATCTTCCATAGCATACAGTCTGAATTTATGAGTTGGAATAGTCCTTGTACAATGATTTCTACAGATGACATACTCATCCCAAGTATGAGTTTTTACATGCATAGATAAAGGTAATATCATTGCATACAATGATGATGCATAGTATGATGATTTTGTTGATGCATAGCTACTGATACTCTTGATGATGAGGTATCCTTGTTTACACATACCACATGATGAATACTATGCATGCTATCCTATACACTATGATGTAGACTCTATGATAACAAAGTATGCTATGATTCATTGTCCACTATGAAGATGCGATGATGATGCATACCGTTACACTATGATGATTCCTTTCCCACTATGAAGATGCAATGATGATGCATACCTTTACACTATGATGTATACTCTATGATGGTTAATTATACACAATGATTATGCATACTTGATGGTAAGTGAAATAATATTAGTGACCATGTATGATGAAGTGTACAATAAAGTACATAAACATTGTATGGGAATATTTCTTGTTTTGTTGGGACAATGCGATTCTTGAGCTAGTTGTTTGAGTAGATCCTTGAAAAAGGAGTAGGTGTTGATTGAGTGGAAGAAGAGTCTCTTGTATGAGTAGACATCTTGATGACAAAATACATGACAATTTTGATATGGCAGTGATACACCTCCAACAGAAGACATGATGATGAGTGGCATGGTAGCATCAGACTTTACATGCTAATTGATGAGGATTCTTGTGTAGAAGTTGATGTGTGGCAGATTGATGACAATCAGAGATTGACATCAAGCTTGCAAGCCGAGTCTTGTACTTGAGGATTAGACTCTTCAACCCTTTCTTAGTTGGATCTAATAAATTTGGGGTGGGTCCTATTACAAGATTTGGTGCTCTTTTCATCAGTTGGTACTGATTGTAATCGCGAATATTGAATTCTTCCATTGCAAACAAATAAAGTTAACCTTACATATATTCTTGTGTCTCTCTATGATGTGATTATTGTGCTTATGAATCGTGATGAATATGATTATTTAATTGATGACATAATGCTTGATATACTCTAATTGATTGATAAAAGATGGAAATGTTTAAATTGCTCACACACACTGAGTCACCCCCCTCTTAGTGTGACCATTGTTTCCAACAATGGATGCATGGAATCTTCCTTCTTTTTGTTTCCTCACATGGAAATACCATACAAAGTGTGTCAGATTTTGACAATAAAATCATAGAAGCTTTGATTTTTCAAAATATTTATTGATCTATTTCTTCATTGCACCAAAGGAATTCTTAGGAGCGAATGGATTCCTCCCTTTCTTGTTTCTAGATGTGAGAGAAAGACTCTACTCCTTAGTGTTCACAAATTTTTTCTGGATGCGCCCTTCTTATTGAATGCAATCATGCCAAATTATTTCAAAGTTGGGTTGCTCTTCTCTTCCATTTACCACTATAAGAAATGTCTACGATGAGGGGGGTAGTCTGTCAACGACGGTTTGCAGAAGGTCATCCTCATCCATATCCACACTGATGCTTGCAAGTTGATCCTTCACCTTTGAAATATTTTTGAAGAAGTAGGCTACGGTATCATTTATTTCGATCTTCATGTTGTGGAACTTGTTCTTCAAAGCCCTCTTTGAGTAGCCTAACCTTCTTCTTGTAATGGTTTGTGAGTGTGTCAAAGAACTCCTTTTCTATATTCAATGGTGTGATCACAACATGATTTTCTCCTTCACAAAGTCATATATGATCCTCTTTTCCTTTCGTTGACTCTTCTTGTATTTTTTTCTTCCATCACTTTAAGTAGGATCTTCAATCACGATGGTCACAAAGGAATCAAGATCATTCTCTTCAAGAATGTTAACAACCCTTTCCTTCCATGCGTTGAAGTTTTATGTGCCCTAAATTTAGTATTATGATCGATGAGAGATTGATGCCATTGCTTCAAGATATGTGTAGGTTTATAATTTTTTCACAAAACTAAGATCTTGCATGCCCTTTCTCTGATACCATGTCAATTTCTTAGAAATAATTGAAGATACTTGAACTTTAAAACTTTTGATAAACAAATCCAGAGCATGTATATCTTTAAACAAATCAAACAAAAAAACCATTCAATCCATAAGACACGTGATGTACCCTGGAAAAACCCTCCAAATTTGGAGGATGAGAAACCCAACAATCCGTTGAGAATGATAGATAATTGTAGAGAATGATTTTACAAAACTTGTATATTTATTGATAAGAGATATCAAAGAATCACTAGAAAATACATATCACTCAGAATATTGTCTCATCCTTACCAAGTGCATAACACTCTACAAGATTATTCAGTCATACAATGAGAGGTAGCAAATTGTTGCATGCATTTTGGGAACCGTGTGCACTATCCACACATTACCTATTGCATATTCCTTGACATGGTGCCAAGTTGTCACCTCAAAATTATCTCCCATACTGAAGATATGCGGCCTCCATTAATTCACTGCTGTTAACTGCCTTTAATTGAATCTTAACTGATTGAAATTAATTGAGTTGAACTAAACTAAACTGAACTTAATTGAACTGAATGTGAACTAATTAGCTAACTACTTAACCATTAGTAAGGAGTTTAACTAAATATATTTAGTGCTTCAAAATCAGTTCCATCCACAAAAAACACTTTGCATAAACCAAGGATTATATTTCTTAATTAACTTAAACTTGTTTTCCACAACTTATACTTAACTGATGTATTTGAAATTCGAGTTCACTGGAGGTCTGATATGGATAATTTGAATCCTTAATCTAGATCCATGTTAATCTCATTTATCATTAATTAATTATACATGGTCCATAAGTTTTTAATTAATTAATCATCTTTATCATATCATACTCAGAAGCATTGTTCCAACCCTATGATCATATGTATTGCACTGGTTTATATAGTTGTATGCTAAAGTAAATCACTCAATGGGTAGCTAATCCTTAAAGGAGACTTATAGCACCTAGTGACCATGACTAGCCATACATCACATAGTATATACTCATGAATTGATACAACAAAATCTATATGGTCTTCATACAACACAAGATAAATCTTGATACAACACAAGAATTCAATCTTTATGCAACACAAAATTCCGACCTTGATACAAAGAAAGGTTCTCAACTTAATACAACACAAGGTTCTGACCTTGATACAACACAATTTCATGGTATTGATACAACACAAGATCATAATACATGAATCTCTCATGAAGAGGACTTGATACACCATAATGTCCTAGCTTTATACAACACAATCTTTTTGAACTTAATACAACATAAGTTCCAGACTTGATACAACACAAGTCTCTTAACTTAATACAACATAAGTTACTGAACTTAATACAACATAATTTTTGGACTTGATGCAACAAAAGTCTCCTAGATAATAGCTCCTGATGCTATACATTTAAAAATATGTTCACATTTCAAAAGAAAAGAGAACCAATATGGAACCTTCAAGAAAGAAGAGAAATTTTGTGGGATATAGTGATACCTCCAAAGCATTTAGAATATATGGACTTGGTGAGAGACATAGTTAGGTTAGTCGGTGTTATAGTGTGATTTGACACACCTGATACATTATGATTTGATGACCTATCCCTATTCCTATGTGGACTAATTTTATCCCATTTTCTTACCATCACCCTAATGCTCCAGTGGAACCCCCAAAATCACATTTTTGAATATATACATGGGTCATAAGTCTACAACCTACATATATGAATCTTGCATCACTGTCACCTGCATACATCGGGTTTATTGCTCAAAAAAAAATATTTGGATTTTCCCCCATCAAGTAACAAATTACTTTATCCATGTCCTTCCATATGTCGAGAAACACTCTGATTCAACCCTTCACTTCTCATTGAGGGGTTATATATTGAGCTATTATGAAGCATTACAGGAGGGGAACTTTGGAGAGAAAAGATATTATAGTGAAATTGTGCCTCATTTTTATATCTTGAGTCTGCATCCCTTTGTCCTTGAATAATCTGTTAGTGCTCTTTCCCAATATTTCCTTTGTCTTTGTGGGATTTCCTTTGTAAGGAGGATTGAAATGGTGGAGGTCCAGGTGGAGGGACTTGGTTTCTCGATTTCGATGAGGTGTCGATAGAGGTTGTCATTTATATCTCTATTTATACTAATAGAAATGCTCATTTCTAGTCCATTACATGTGTAATTATGAATATTTGTATCCATGGATGTAATTACTTTGTTTATATGTTGGAATTGAACATGCTAGATTATACTCTAACACTTTACATATACCATGCTTGTATATCTTATTGTTGTTGAGGGAAATGTGTAGGGACAAGCTTGATTGAAAGCTCAATGGGGATATTATTTGAATGTCTGGAATAAGGTGTGCTTCCCATCCCTTAGTGTTAGTTCCATTTATATATTTATCATGATTTGAAATGGATTGATTTATGGTGTCATCCTATCTGTTGCGGTCCACCCCAAGCCATAAAAACTTTTCTCCACAATAGAAATGGTGACTCCACTGGGGAATTTTATTTTCCATGGGGTTGTGGGTGCATTTTTTCACTCGATTTTCTCTTTGTTTCTCCCATTTCTATGTCGTATTTGGTAGTATCTTCATTCATTGGAATTCCCCCATAGTGGTTTGACCCTTGGCTTGCATTTAGCACTTTCTTCTCTCTATAAGTGGGTCAGAGAATATACAATCACGTATATAGGTGGGTTGTACTCTACCTAGTCGTGTATATATGCTACTATTCTTTAAACGATCGTGTACATACTCCCTTTTAGTTGAGTTATTGATGTGTGAAGTTGTTGGGTGGGTTGTGAGTGTGGCTAGGCCCTCCTGGGTACCAATACTATGTGTTGACTTCTCCGTTTGTGACTAGAAACCCCTTTTTAATTAATTTTATTTCTTTGAAATATTTTCTTCTTGAGTTATCTCCTTTTTTTTCCATTAGTGCATTAGTATTTTAGTATCAACGTCTTTCTTGGCTTGCATATGCTTCTTGCTGCAGAGACTAAGAATTTTGAATTTTATTGTGTCTTCATTATTTAATATTGAAAATGCAAAATAATTATATATTTGCACACTTACTTGCATCTCACATATGCATTTAAGGAGGTACTTGTATTGTATTTTTTGGATGAGAGTAGTGTTTAGGATTTCATATAGGAATAATTGCATTGGAATTTGAAAAGGAATTAATTTTTGTGCATTACATCTAGTGGCATACCCCATTTTTCATGTTTAAAAACAAAGTTGCATTTGGTATTGTTTTTTAGGTGTGCATATTTACTTCATTGTTGCATTGTAACATCACTAGTTGTACATTCATTACCCTTAAGTAATCATATCCACTAAAATTAATGCTTAAATTAAAATTGATGACATGATTTTATTTTATAGAGGTGCACCAACAAGCTTAGGTTGTAGAGTCCTGAAATAAGGTGTCGTGAGTAATTTTTTCCAAGACTATGAAACAAAACAATTAGGTGTCTTTCCAGGTCAGAAGTGAAATCCTTGGTATAATTAGTGTTCTTAGGAGGCTCCTCTTACATGGGAGTTAAGAATGAGGCAACGCACATGTTAGTGGTGGGGATAACTCCCTTCTACTTTCTATTGAGTGCCAAAGATATTTCTAGGAGATTATTTGTATCTGGGGCATTTTGAGGTACCTTTGGTGCTTTTGAGCTTTGGTATTTGTTACCTTTCCCATACAGTAGGTCCCGTCCACCACTATCCACCTGAGCATTGGTTATATTGGGGTGACCTTAGTTTCCTTACCTAGGTATTGCATAGGTTATTTTGTGAGTTTCCTAGACAGGTAGGGGTCAGAAATCACAATCACTATATGCATTGAAGACGAGGGCCACTATAATTGGTTACAAACCTTCACTTATAGTGTATGGGATTCTTAGGCCTCTCCTAGGTGAGACATACTGTTATACAGCTGAATGGCACCTCTCCATCCGATTGCTGATATCCCTCATGTCGGCACACAAAAGGACACTTATGGATAGAGGTTTGCCCATTTCCACTATACCTTGGCTCATCAGGAAATACATTGCCTATATGCCCAGCTAATTACTTTTCCATTTTGTGATTTTGAGTTGCATACGCGACTATCTTTATTGACATGTCGTGCCTCATGCGCGAGTCTCATGTTCAACAGGTCGCACATACTTATATGCGAGGGTTGTCTTTGTATAGGGTCACGTATCATACGCAGGTTGTCTTACTACAGACCCGCGTATGCCTTCCTCAAAATTAATATTTAAAAACATGAGTTAATGGGAGATTTGTTTACTCATCTACCTTAATCCCATTAACTTCTATAACCTCCCTAACCTTCGAGAACTGCCTCATTTCGTTCAGATAAATAGAGGCCTTGGGGAGGGTGTTGAGGGTAATACTTGGAGAGCAAAGTTATGCTGGTGGATTGTCTACAGAATCTTTGGAGCAGAGAAACTCAGAGTCCTTTGGTGACAGAGGAGTCCCTTGTTCAGACATTGGGTTGTAACCTAAACTCCCTCTATTATTGTTAATAAAGCAGAGAACTTCTTCCATATTGTGTTTCATGTGTTGTTGATTAGTAAATGTTTACATTTCATTATAATATATGATTTTCCTAACCTGCATCTTTATATATGAATCATACTATATTTGGAAGAATCTGTGTTAACAGGTGAAGCAGGAACTATCCTGGAGACTTGGGAAGAAGAACAAAGGAGGAAGAAGATAGCTTGGATCAACCTTCGTTTAATACAAGTAAGTCCTGCTACTTTCCTATTTCCTGTTTTGTACTTTCATAAGTCAAATTGTCTGCAAGTGTTAGAGTATGTTGGTAACCCCCAGACCTAGGTTATTAGGTGAATTATCCATTACAACAGAACTGGCGACTCCACTGGGGAAGCCAGGTCTGCTTTAGGTGTTTTTCTGTTGTCCTGACCAGTGATTGCTCGAAGTCTTGTTTGTGATCTTTTGTCCTGCTTTCTTACATACTTACAGCATTTGAAAGTCTTGGTTTTTCTCTGTTTTCTAAGAAGTTTTTATACCCATGCGTGGGTTGTCTGTCTAGACAGTCGCGTATGCAAAGTTGAATTCGCGGGTTGTCATATAGAACAGTCGCGTATCATTCGCGACCTGCTCTACTACACAGTCGCGTATGCTCCTGAAAACTGTGATTTTTGTGTTGAAGTTTGCTTGTTCTTTGGCCTTCTATAAGTCCTATTTTCGGTTAAGGCTTTATTTAAGAGTGTTGTATAGTTGTCTGAGTATATCAGGTGATCACATATTAAGTGCTTTGTGAAGCCATTGAGTTCTTTTTACTTGTTTTTATTTACTATCCACGTCTTGAAACTTTCTGGCCTGTTTGGGTTGTTGGTGTGAGTGCCTGAGTCTAGATCAGTGATCAGGGTCTTAGACTCTGTCTGTCCAGTCTGATTTCTATTAGTTATTGGTTTGCACCTGCTTGTTTAAAAGTCTGTAGTGATTTCTTGATCATTGTCTGCACCCAAGTTGAGGTCTTAGTCTACTTTTCTTGCTGGTTTTTGGTCCTGTATGCCTGTTAGTTTCAGTTTGTGTCTTTTTTATAGTTTATAAGTGTCAAGTTTACTCAAGCATTGCATGTACCCATGCATAGTAGTTTTTTGAGCATTTTTTAAAGTGGAAAAACAAAACATAGTTATCTTTTGCATTGTAATTTTTGCATAAAGTAGTGTTTGATTTTCAGTTTAAAGAATTTTTATCTCAGAAAAATACAAAAACATATAGGCTTAGTTTCTCTTATTTAGTGCTGTTAGTTCATCAACATATTTGAAAAAATGAAAAGAAGTTTATTTTATAGTGTTAGATTGCTTTAGATGCACCTTTATTTCATCTATTTTCTGCTAAGTCAAAACACCATACAGTCCATCACTACCACTTCCTTTGAGTAAAGAACAGCCCTTAAAATTAATGTTTAAATTTAAAATCTATTAGTAAGTTTTTATTTTTAGGGCCTTCCACCTACTAGCTTAGGCTAGGTTTGTGGGATAGGGAGTGTAAAATTCCCACAAACTATAAACTCAAACGTAGTGGGCCATTCATTAGGTAAATCCTTGGTTCTACCGCTGTATCTGGGAAGCTCCTCTCAAACGGGAGTTAAGCACGAGGCCGCGTGGAGGCTTGGACAGAGGGGATAACCCCCCGAATCCTTGTCAAAACGTAACCCAGGGATTTTACGCATCTGAGGATTCTGTCTAGGCAGAATTTCGGGCTCAGCTACCCTGCTCATGCGTACGAGACCGGCTTGCGACTGTCTCCCCAGACAGTAGGTATTGTCAAGGTAGCCTTTAGTCTCTTGTCTTTTAGGGCTCATACACAGGTAAACCGGAAGGTTATTTCTAGTTGAACTTGAACGGACTTGGAAGGTAACCGTTGTGGAAAGTGCAGGAGGGCGGTTGGGTGATTCCTCTGCTTGTGCCTGAGAACCCCTCAAGGACGCCAAGTAACTGTTCATCAGCCTTCTTCTGGAAGGTATATCTTTATAGGCTGTTTTGCTTGCTTGAGACTCTAGGATCTTTTTAGTGTATGCTCTGTAGATTTGCTTGTGATTAGTCTGACCTTAGGGTGTGGCTTGTTTGAGTCTTAATTCTGGAGGACCAACTGCATAGAAGGTCAAGAAGGTTGAGAAACCTTCCTCCTCTCACACCACTGGAACCTCCACCTTTACCCCAAAGGAGGAGATTAAGCACAGGTGGTTCTTTTGAACCAGTAGGAACTAGTGAGGTTCTTGGTGAACCTGAGTTAATAGCTAACCGCTTTGATTTAGACACAGTTGATATAGAAGAGCTACAAGCTGACGAGCTTGCAAGACATTATAATCCTCCCTTGATTGATTTCAACGATCCAGTGATCGTGCAGGTTAGATCCTTTAGTTCACCAGTACTAGGTGTACCTGTAGGTAGAGCCATGTCTTCTGAAGGAGAAAGGTCATTTGTTTTCACCTCAAGCCTTCCGGTTGAAGGGGCACTACCTCCCCCGGCTAGTGCCCCCAGATCTAATTTACCTTCCATACCCCTAACTCCAGCAAGCAGGGTGGTCCAACCACCTGTTTACTCAAACATTGGAAGTATGTCTGGTGATACGGCTACTGGGATTCCCAGTATACCTACAATACCTTCTTCTTTCTCTTTCCCTACCCATAGTGGTCCGGTGGGATCCTCGGCCTTTGTCCAAGGATTCCCTTGGAATGGGGGGCACATACCCCCATCCAATCCGTATGTAGGTCCACCTCCTTCATATGTAGGAGTGCAGTTTGGAGCCAACACCTCTTATGGGCAAAGCTTCCAAACACCTATTTCGACCCCATATACGAGCTCTCCCTTCTCTTTGTTTAGTGGAGGGATACCAGCTCCAGTATTTCAGACCCTAGCTTCTATGGGGATGGGCCGAACTACTTATACTGCACCTCCCACCCAAAATCCGGTGGCCTATGGATGGAACCCATTCCAAAGCAACCTTCCCACTTCATTACCGATGTCAGGGGGCAACCCTACTTTTACTTATGGGAATGTGGGGGCAAGTCCCTCTAATACCCAAGCTAGCACATCTAGTGCATCGGTTAGGCCAAAACTTCCATTTCTGGCAACTTTGAACTTGCCAGATTTATCAAAATTGATGAATGATCCGGTGAGGCATGACCCCTTGTGGCCACCTGTTCCCACCAAAATGCCTTCGGACATCCCTAAGTTTGAAGGTAAGGCTGGTGAAGATCCGGGGGCACATGCCACCACCTTTCACTTATGGTGTTCTTCCAACTCATTGAATGAAGATTCAGGGAGACTGAGGCTATTCCAGAGGACCCTTACTGGCACTGCAGCAAAACGGTACATTGAGTTGCCTTCTGCTGCTTTTAGTAGTTTCTGGGATTTGGCGAGTGCTTTCCTCAGCCACTTTCAGCTTCCAGTTCGTTACAATTTTGGAACGGACTTGTTCATGTCCACCTTTAGACAAAATAAGGCAACCCACATCTTGGATCATATCCAAGAGTGGAGGAGGCGAAAGAGCCTTATTAAAGCTACCATCCCTCCTGAGTTTTTATTAGAATGGTTCCTTAAATCTTTATTACCCTATATATCTAAGGATGTTTCTACATCAGGGGTGACTAGTGAGGAAGAAGCCATACTCAGGGCCCAGCAGTTAGACTTGATTTACTCACAGTCTGGGATCTTATACGAGATCATCCCTAAGGCACCAAGGCCTTCTCATGAGGCCGAGAAACCCAAACCTGGACCCCATGCCGATGGTGTGGTTGGGTCCGTTTGTTCTCCCACTGTAGAGTCTTTGACAAAAAAAATTCACCAATTGTCTGTCAAACAGTCTGCAGCGGAGGTAGCAAAGGCTGCCCCCTCTTCCCAAAATGCAAATGTATTTGCTCGATCTTCTCAAAAGGGCAATCAACAGTCCGGCGGTAAGAAGAAGAAGGGAAAAAAAGGAGAGGGAAACCAAAACCAAAACAAGCCCAAGCCCGCAAACAATGCTGATGGGGGCAAGAAAGATAAAAAGAAAGTCAAGTTTCCTTGTAAGTTGTGCCAGGGAGACCATTTGAACCACCTTTGTCCCCTCATGGAACAAGCTTAGAAGCTATTAAAAACCTAACCAACGGTTGTCCTGAAGGATCCATTTCCCCAAGGACAGAATTCTGTGTCAGCTTCTACTGTAGCAGGGGGCAGCCAAGCTGCTCCTGACCCTAATTATATCAACATGGTTAGATCCTCTACTTTGTTGCAAACCAGGAACAAGAACTATGAGAAGGAAAAGGAGACCGAGGAGAAGGGTAAAGCTATAGCTGAACCTTCCAATCCTCTTACTATAGAGAAACCATTGGAAATAATGCCAAAGATACCCAAAGGTGTCTTTAAGAAGACTTTGTATAATCCCAATAGGGCTGCTTCCAACTACTCAGTAGTTGAAGATCTAGCTCAAAACCCATGTGCAATGTCTGCTTTGGAGGTGCTTCAGAGTTGTCCTGCCCAGCGGGATGCCCTTTTAGCGGCTCTAGGTAGTATGGACTCTTCGAGTCTCACGGCGAAGCTTTGTTTGTCTGATGTCAAAATTCGCCTCCCTTACCATGTAGCCCTATCCATAGATGTTGTCCATGGTGGTAAGACCATTGGACGAGCTGTTGTGGATGAGGGAGCCTCTACTTGTGTCATGTCCCTGGCATGCTGGAAAGCTCTAGGATCCCCAGAGCTGGTCCCATCAACCACTTTACTTACTGCTTTCGATGGAAGGTCTTTCTGTCCACATGGTATCTTGCCAGTTTTTGAGATTAAGTTGGTAGGCAAAGTAGTCTCTGTTGAAGTTGAAGTGATTGATGCTCCCTTGGACTATAATTTGCTTTTGGGGAGGAATTGGACTTATGCAATGACTGCTGTTGCATCGGCTGTTCTTCATGTCGTGGTATTCCAACATGAGGGCAAGTTGGTTACTATTGACCAACTTGATTTTACTCGAAAGGGCCGTTTAGAGTCTAAAGATTCCAATATACCATTAGTTGATCAGGCCAAGCCTGCTCAGAGCTTGGGGGCTGGATTGTATTCATCTTTGATGGGCACATTTGACATCCCAGCCTCGGTTAACTATATCGGTTCCACTAGTGTGGGGAATTCCATCACTTCGGTGGTGGATAGGACTGATCCTTGGGTTCTCCCAACCCCCCAGGAACCGGAAGTGCCCTTATCGGCGGTGGAAGTGGCATATCAAGCTATTACCCAAGCCACTGCTGATCCTATTCCAGATCCTCTTTCAGTCTCAGATGATCTGGAAGAAGTCTATATGCCTGCATGGGCAGAGAACTCTTTACATTCCATCGATTGCTTAGAAACTATTTTACCTTCCGATGAAGCCATTCTGGAAGCTATGTGTGCACTTGAGAAGATATGTGAGGATCTTCATCACCGATCTTATTTCCTTCCAGAGCTAAGCAAGATTGAAAACCAAGAGTTTCATGTGAGACTGCCTGGGGATGTTGATGTACCTGTAAACCCTTTGCCTAGGGAAGGGGTGTTTGCCGAGGGGAATATGGCAAACATTTCCGCTACTATACCAATCAACATTTCCGTCAACCCAGATGTCGTGGAAAACATCTATATAGGAGCAAACTGCTCTCCAGAGGAGATTGCTATCTATACTGCCCTTTTCAAGGAATTTCGCGATATCTTTGCCTGGTCATATGAGGAGATGCCAGGAATTGATCCATCTATTGTCCAACATGAGATCCGCACTTACCCTGATGACAAACCAGTTCGGCAAAAATTACGCCCCGTGAACCCGCGTAAAGCGGTGGCCGTGAAGGCAGAGGTTGAGAAGCTCTTGAAAGCTGGTTTTATATATCCTATTGCTTTGACTGAGTGGGTGTCCAACCCAGTTCCTGTTGACAAAAAGCAAGGGACTATTTGCGTCTGTACTGACTTTCGAGACCTTAACAAAGCTTGTCCCAAGGACAATTACCCCACACCATTCATTGATCAAATCATTGATGCATGTGCGGGGAGTGAAGTTTTTTCTTTTATGGATGGTTTTTCCGGCTACAATCAAATCCAAATCAAACCGGAAGACCAACATAAAACTAATTTTATTTGCCCTTGGGGTACATTCGCTTATAGAAAAATGCCCTTTGGATTGAAAAATGCAGGGGAAACCTTTCAAAGAGCCATGAACTTTGCTTTTCACGATATAAAAGCCATTGTCGAGCCTTACCTAGATGATCTACCTGCACATTCTCGCAAGAGGATCCAGCATCCTGATCATTTGAGGCTGATTTTTGAGAGATGCAGATACTACAAAATTTGCTTGAATCCCCACAAGTGCGTTTTCTGCGTCGAGTCAGGGAGACTACTAGGATTCATTGTTTCAAGCAGGGGCATTCAGGTGGATCCCCTAAAAGTTGAGGCCATCGTAAATCTGCCTCCTCCTCGCACACTCAGGAAACTTCAGAGTCTACAAGGAAAGTCTAACTTCCTTCGACGTTTCATCGTTAATTATGCCAAGATCATGAAAGGTTTCATGCGCCTACTCAAATAGGACACCCCATTTGTATGGGATGAAGCTGCACAAATCGCGTTCGAGGCATTGAAAAAAGCCTTGTTGTCGGCTCCTTTATTGCGCCCGCCAGACTATTCTAGGGACTTTATATTGTATCTGGCTGCATCGGAGTCCACCATTGGAGTAGTGCTAGTTCAGGAAAATGACAAGCTTGTTGAACATGTTGTGTATTATCTTAGTCGTGCTTTGGTTGGGCCTGAGCTTAAGTACTCTCACGTCGAGAAGTTAGCCTTAGCGGCTGTCTATGCTGTATAGAGGTTACGGTACTACATATTACTAAGGACCACTACTGTAGTGGCGGATGTAAACCCTTTCCAATATGTTTTATCCTCACGCATTGTTGGGGGAAAATTCAACAAGTGGATAGTCATTCTCCAAGAGTTTGACTTGGTTTTCCAATCCGCTAAATCCAAAAAGTCCTTAGTGTTTGCTGAGCTTATAGCAGAATTCCTTATGGAAGACGATGTAGTGATTCAAGATGACTCATTCCCAGATGAGCACATCTTCCTTATAGCCACCTCTGATCCTTGGTACGGAGATATTCTCATATATCTCCAGACTTCGAAGTGTCCTGCCGCTTACTCTAGGGAAGACCGACGTAAGTTAAGACTTCATGCTAAAAACTACCTCATAATAGGAGATACTTTATATCGAAGAGGGGTAGATTCTGTCTTGCGTCGCTGCCTTACTCATGAGGAAGCGGAGGTTGTCCTAAATGATTCTCATAGTGGAGCATGTGGGGGTCATTTATCTGGGTTAGCAACGGCCCAGAAAATCTTACGTGCTGGTTATTTCTGGCCCTCAATCTTTAAATATTGTGTGGAAGCAGTAAAGCGCTGTCACCCTTGTCAGCTATTCACCAGAAAGATGCGGTCGCATCCTGCTCCTTTGTTTCCAGTTGTCTTGGTAGGCCCCTTCATGAAGTGGGGGATTGATTATATGACATGCAACCCAGCCTCGGCTGGGGGGCACAAATACATCATTGTCGCTGTCGACTATTTCACAAAATGGGCAGAGGCAATGCCTACCTTTAAGGAGGATGGGGAAACAATAGCTTTCTTCGTTTTCAATCAGATTATTGCTAGGTTCAGTATTCCAAAGGTGATTGTCACTGACCATGGCAGTCATTTCCAAAATAACATGATGACAGAACTGACCACCATGCTCGGATTTCGACAAGAACACTCTTCTCCCTATTATCCGCAAGCAAATGGTCAGGTTGAGGCTGTGAATAAGACTTTAAAGACCATTCTTAAACGTACTATTAATACAGCCCGCTCCAATTGGCATATTATGTTATACCCTATGCTTTGGGCTTATCGAACCAATGTCAAAACTGCTACGAGATTTTCCCCCTTCCAACTCGTTCACGGGGTGGAAGCTATTACTTCGATTGAATGCGAAATCCCATCTTTACAAATAGCTATTCATGTGCTTCCTGATACGACTAAGCTTGAAGAACGGTTGTTACACTTATAACACCTTGATGAACAGCGTAGAGATGCGCTGACCGCAAACCAAGCTCACAAGAATAGGGTTAAAGCTCAATACAATAAATCGGTCAAGCCTAGAATTTTCTCTGAAGGGGAACTTGTCTTGCTCTGGGACCAAGATAAAGAACCTCTGGGGGCAGGTAAGTTCAAGGCCATGTGGTTAGGACCCTATGTCGTGTCTAAAGTTTTGAGTAAAGGCGCATATGAATTAATGTATTATGATGGGAATAAGCTGCCTGAGCCCAGAAATGGGCTCTACTTGAAGAAGTACTACGCTTAGGCATAGCACTTTTTCTTGTATATTAGTGTATGTATTTTATGTACATTAGGTTGTCAGTTTTGTTTTTTATACGATCTGCTGGTGGTTGCATATGTCTTCTGGAATGTATGTAGGTTTCGCTGATGGCGCCAGCCGTCACACTTGTAACCTGGCTTCGGCAGCATGGGTTATTTATTCTCCCACAGGACAGCTTGTTGCCGTGGGAGGTGCTTGCTTAGGTCCTGCCTCTAATAATGTTGCTGAATATAGGGCGGTTATTGAGCTTTTATGGGACGCGTTGTCACGTGGTATTACCCAGCTTGAGGTCCGTTTGGATTCCCAATTGGTTGTTTCCCAGCTCAACCGAGCTTATCAGGTACGAAACCCTACATTGTTACGTCAGTTCATGAGAATTCGTTCATTGGAAAGGCATTTTGAAGTTATTACTTTTAATCATATTCCGAGCCAAAATTCATTATCTGATGCATATGCGAATTATATTTTAGATTGGCATCTCACACATAATTCATAAAATATACAGCACACATGTAAAAAACATTTATAAATAAACTGACAACCAAAAACTCATATATATATATGTAAATATCTGTTCATACATAGGATAGGTCAAGTCTGATCCGTAGATCCCAATATATATAAATATATACAAAGTGTGGATCATCATCCATCAAAATGTCCTAAATCTATGCCTGGCCGCCATGGCCGCTAGGACCTGGCTGGTCCCCGTGATGTCTGCGCCTCCTGGCTTCCTCATCCTCCTCGGCCTCGGTAGCCTCCACCGCCTCTCTATACACCAATACTGCCCTAGCTACCCGTCTGAAAAGATGTAGCCAGGCCGGTGGAAATCCTACTACAAACTCTTGCATGGTTGCAGGGAGATGCTCTATGCGTATGGTGGGTACTCGCTCGGTAATCCTGGTCAGCTTTGCCTCGAGTACTTGGACCATCCCAGGATCTCCTCCTGCTCCTGCTACAAGACGTACAAAGGTGCGCGGGTGCCCTGCGGGGCGGACCGGTCCAATATCTGCATTTTGACATATGAGTTAGGATTAGACTTGTACATATGTATATATATTATATCATTGGAAAATTCATAAAAATTTAATAATTATAAAAATTAAAAATACTTACCCATCTCTCCCCATGCTCCTCCTGGAGGGAGGGCTAGATCTGGATCACCTCGGAAATCTAATCCGGCATATGGAAACTGCTCCAATGCTGGCACCTGTCGTTCCCACCAGATATAGAAATCGTCATCATACATACTCTGTACTATGTCATCTCCTCCCTAATGGAGGAAGATGTCACCCCACCTACTCAGCCTCGGCTGACGTGGATGTCTGATCTCTAAGGGTATCGCAGGGCTCATGGCTGGAACCCTCTCAAAGAAGAACGCAACTAAGATACTCGCATATCCGAAGTTCTTGCATCTTCCTCTCCTACAATCGGACAATTGCCTCTTCATGATGGGGGCAATTCCCGAGCACCAGTCATATAGGGTACCTCTAAAGCAATCCATTGCCACTCTCATCTGAGTCCTGGTGGCCAAGTGTAGTCCTGATGACCCTGCAAGTCTGACAACCGTACTGGCTAGTACCTATAGTGTGAAGTCCTGTATATCTGAGATGAGAATGCTGCTGCCCTTTCTTTGAGTTCCCGGCCTGCAGAATACATCCACATAATTCTAAACACTCAGGGGGTCACCACTCCTGCCAGTGCCCTCTAGGTTCACCGGGGCTCCCCGATGTGATAATCCGGTAATAAAATAGAGATCCTGAGTGGTAAATTCCAAAGTCTCACCCTCGAGGTTAAACATCCCAAGGTCATGATCCCAGTAGTTAACCAAGAACTCTAGTATGCGGACATTGGCCCGCATTGGTGATGTGTAAAAGAACTTATACAGCCCACTATTCTGTAAAGCTTGAATGGTAGGCGGGATTTGGAATGCCGCTTGGTCCATCATCTCGTGTTCTCGTTCCCTCCAATCTAGCACCATGATGTCCTGACAAAAAACACATAGTTTAATTCAGTAATTCATCAAAAAAAATTTACAAATTTGAAATCTTTTTCATGCTTTTGTTCGTAGCGCAGTATGCGCGACTGTCCATTGGGACAGGTCGCGCATCATACGCGACTTCCATATGCAGTAACCCGCACATCAACCGCGTATGCGCGACTCTTATACATGGTAACCCGCGTATGCCCTCTGCCATTTTTTAAATTGATGAATTAAATCGAATTAACCTTCAAATTAAAAATTTGTTTGGATGAAATTAAAGAGCACTGGGTGTAGATTTACCTGCAACTGACGGATCTGAATTCCACCGGTCCAATTGTCCACAACGAGCGATCAAAGATAGAGGGTAAAATTGTCCTTTTTGGCTCAAAAAGTGAAATGGTATGAAATGTTTCAATTTTCAAACTATTAATAGAAATAAAATTTTGTAAAGTGGGTCTTTTTCTATAGTTTGAAATTCTAATTGACTAATACCATCACTTTTGTGCCTTGGAACAGGTTTACCTATTATTTCAAAGTGTTGATGCTTCTATAGGGTGGTTTTTGCTCTTTCCAACATATGTTGGCAACTTATCATCCACATTAACCTTAGTATACAACATTTTGCCACGGACTATGGTATTCTAAGCCATTAGTCCCTTGTCTCTACCATTGTTCTTCCGTGGCTAGGATCCCCATTTCATGAGTATCATCCTTATATGCCATTTCCAGCCTTTGATACTCATTTCCGTCACTGTTTTAGGCCCAGGGGTTTCCTCATAGCTTTTTTTCACGCCAAATAGAGCTTCATATGAATCTCTCTTTACTAGCTATCCCGTTATAGGACTCCCCACCTTATGGAGTTTCTTTAGGCCCAGGTCTGACTCCTTAAAAATAGACTTGACTACCGAGTTATCTCGTCTGTTCAAGCTCGTTAAGAATATGTGAACGGGCATTCGCATGGTGGTAGGTTATCTCTTTCTCGGCCCATGCGGAATAGTACGAGAAAGGATCACTCTCTTTTCTTCGGAATTGAGAAGAGTATTCTCAGGTATAGGTTTATCACTTTTCCGGACCTGAGGGACTAAATTTACGGAAAAGGAACACCCGGTTTGAGCTTACTTTTTCTTTTTCATGCTCTGGACCCAAACATGAAAAAGATTCCGAGTGTACTTTGTGTCTGTCATGCTCGTTAAACACTAAAGAACAAAGCAATGAGTTTATTGTTGTAAGCCCCATTTCTCGTAACCAAATGGATCTTTCCAAGTGATCTTGCTTTCCTTCACACTCGTAAAACTCAAGCTATTTATATGCTATTATTGAAGGAGCGTTGGGTAGGTGGTAATTTAACCTTTTTCGGCCC
>LPNX010352649.1:130517-151172 GCA_001517045.1 Pseudotsuga menziesii | reverse complement strand
CTATCTGTTATACGCTGCCTTGGGTCATCTCTGTGTCATGCTCACTGTTCAAGGATTCTTCCCACTATCTGATTTATAGCCTGATCCAATCACTGTTATATCTGTTACCTTTTTACTTGTGTCTACCTTCTTTTTCCCAGTTCCTAGTCACTCTTGTGATCCGTTGGAGGATCTATTACCTTCCCTATCACAGCATGGTTCAGTTTCAGCACTTCCTGATGACGAAGACCTAGAGTTTGACGATAGTACCTATGGATTCACTTTCATCATTGGTGAACTCCTTTGCTTTAGTTGTCAATTATCAGCTATTGGTTGACAAACTGTTGAATCCTTTCCATGTTCGACTTCAGCTTACCCTTATTCACATGGCTTGGATTGTACTTGGTTCTTTGGGATCCTGTATGAAGACCTTAGTTCCTCACTTATGAACTAAGTTGCGCAAGACTATGTCCAGTTTCTATCTCCAGCTTCCAAATTTTTTTTCGAAGACTCATCATTATTGTATTGTGGCCTTGATCCACCTTTGTACATACGTGGTTTTACCCGTATTCTATGATGTACTCTCATATTGTAAAGGAGCTAGTGTTCCAGTAAATTGAACATAGCATCCTCAGATATAGATTTGTATATGACATTATTATGTATTGGTTTCAGGTACTCCTTCTGCTCCACTGGATTTCTGAGTTTCTCCCGAGTTATATATTATAATGTATTTCGGCCATCGTTCCCCTCTGACCTCACACATTAGGGGGCATCTGTTATACAGCTGAATGGCACCTCTCCATCCGAGTGCTGATATCCCTCATGTCGGCACACAAAAGGACACTTATGGATAGAGGTTTGCCCATTTCCACTATACCTTGGCTCATCAGGAAATACATTGCCTATATGCCCAGCTAATTACTTTGCCATTTTGTGATTTTGAGTTGCATACGCGACTATCTTTATTGACATGTCGCGCATCATGCGCGAGTCTCATGTTCAACAGGTCGCGCATACTTCTATGCGCGGGTTGTCTTTGTATAGGGTCGTGTATCATACATGGGTTGTCTTACTACAGACCCGCGTATGCCTTCCTCAAAATTAATATTTAAAAACACGAGTTAATGGGAGATTTGTTTACTCATCTACCTTAATCCCATTAACTGCTATAACCTCCCTAACCTTCGAGAATTGCCTCATTTCCTTCAGATAAATAGAGGCCTTGGGGAGGGTGTTGAGGGTAATACTTGGAGAGAAAATTTATGCTGGTGGAATGTCTACAGAATCTTTGGAGCAGAGAAACTCAGAGTCCTTTGGTGACAGAGGAGTCCCTTGTTCAGACATTGGGTTGTAACCTAAACTCCCTCTATTATTGTTAATAAAGCAGAGAACTTCTTCCATATTGTGTTTCATGTGTTGTGGATTAGTAAATGTTTACATTTCATTATAATATATGATTTTCCTAACCTGCATCTTTATATATGAATCATACTGTATTTGGAAGAATCTGTGTTAACAGGTGAAGGAGGAACTATCCTGGAGACTTGGGAAGAAGAACAAAGGAGGAAGAAGATAGCTTGGATCAACCTTCGTTTAATACAAGTAAGTCCTGCTACTTTCCTATTTCCTGTTTTGTACTTTCATAAGTCAAATTGTCTGCAAGTGTTAGAGTATGTTGGTAACCCCCAGACCTAGGTTATTAGGTGAATTATCCATTACAACACATACCTGCTACCTTTAAGAGCTCACTAATCATACCTCTTTTCTTGTTTTCATCTGACCTATTTTTACTTAGGTGTGTGCTCTATGTGCTCTATTAAGATTTAGGGATCATAATTCCTTCAATCTCTCTATGTTCCCTTATGTTCAAATCATTTTATGTTCAACATGCCAAACATCACTACTAGTATTCCGTCACACGCTCCATGTTCTAGTGTTGACCCTAGTGTTGGACTGGGGAGCACCACAACCCCTTACCTTACACATAGATTCAGAAGTGGTCATATTCCACCTTTCACTCCATTTGTGGGAGTATTTTCACTTCCTTCATCTAGATTTTCCCTTTATTTGAGTTGTAATTTTCTTGACAGTGTTGTCCTAGTTTTTAATCTTTCTTTAAATCCTCCCCAAACGCACAAAAAACATCAAAATTTTGAATCTAGTGCTCCCTACACCACTTTGGGACTTATTTTGATAATAAATCTACTTCTGGTATTGCACTAGATGGATACAATATTCCACATAATTGTTTTGGCCATTATCTTGAAGCCTTTGGTTCAGCCAAAGGAATCTACCCAAGTTTGATGTTCTTGAAATAATGAAAATTGTTGAAGTAGAATATCAATTGAATCTTATTCAATTATTTATGGTATATTAAGTAGTGATGTGGGATTTTTTGTTGTTGTATTAATCCCTAGATTCAATTTTGTGAAGTTTAGGAAAGGTATAGCAATGTTTTGAGAGAGCTGGAATCAATCTAGCTACTTTTTGAAAACTTTAAGTGTTCCTAAATCTCTATTTGGGTACATTATAGTGGTATAGGAGCATAGTATTATACACCCATGAGTAGTAATACCAAGCTACATAAAATACCAGTTTAATATATATATCAAATCACATCTTCAAGTTTGTAGCAATGAGGTCACACTAGTACAAAATGTGAAATTAATGACTAAAATCAGGTTATAAATGACTATTTTTGAGTCGGCGACTAATAGTAGCTAATTTTCACTATCTTAAAGCTAGTCGTATTTCACTTAGTCGTTAATAGCTTGAATTATTAGTCATTGATTTATTCATTGATAGTCAATGATTTAGTCATGAATTTAGTCATGGATTTAGTCATTAATTGCAACAATTAATGACCAAATATACAAATAAATAAACTACTAGATGATAACATATTAATGACTAAGATACAAGAAATTAGCTACTAATAGTCGTATATATGCGAATTTAGTCTTTTTTGTAGTCACAAATTTATCATAGGGCACGGAGGAATCAAACCACCAACCTCCTGCCTATAATTAGGCAGGCGCTCTACCATTGAGCTAGCACCCTTTAAGAAGTTGTTATTGCTTGACAATGATGATATTCAAACAAATTTATGATAGATAGAAATATAGAAAGTACATAATTATTACTATTACAACTTACCAGTTACTAGTATTTATGATAAACTAATTCCTGAGAACTATGTACAATTTTTCATATCTGGCATATCCATTCATGTTACCAGAGAAAACATAATACCTCTGTGATTGATGTCATACCAATTAATTCAACCAATTTATGGAATATCTCTTGGAGTGCCTGAATATATGAGAAAAATATCATTATATGAAATCAAGCTGTGGAAATTGAACCCAAGTGATAGAACAATTGCACTCACAAAATTGCTAATTAAACATGCAAATTTACACACAAAGGAGACTGAAATTGGAGCATAACACTAATTTGTATTGAATAAGTGTACAATAGCCAACCTTATGAAGTCATAGGCTGCTGCAATATATAATTACATGAGAGATTTGAATGCATAAGGATGCCATTCGAAATAGTCAAAAAGTAGGCTTACTAAATCTAGTCAAATCCCCCATAGGTGCATAAAGCAGTTTCCAAATCTACCTAGAGGCTCACGAATTCAAAAAGTCAAGTAGGAAAGATAATAAGTGATGGAAATACAACTCATACATGATTTTATTAGGAGAAAAGAATGAAGGATGATGAGGGTAAAAAACAAGTCAACTACACCTAGTCTACTTTCCCTTTTGCCATAAATCTCAATAAAGCAGGCAACTTAGCAGAAAAAGCATATATGCACTAGGGAGGATCTGGAATAAATAATATATGCTAAATATGTATTCTAGGAGGTTTCCCAAGTGCTCCATGACTCAGTTTTAGCAATTTTGACTTCTAGGACATGTGGAAGACAACTTGCATAGAGTGGAATATTGGAAACTAGGCAAATAAGACAAAAATGGATTAATTAATGTCTAAGGTAGCTAACTATGGGTTGATTATTCTAAAACCCCCCCTTAAGCCTGAATTTATGAGTAAATATCAGAAAAATATAGGGCCTAGAAACAAGGCTTAGTCACCCTTTACATACTGCATGTCCATTTAACCAAGGAAAGAGGCAAAAACCCAGTGGGAAAATCCTCCCTTAAACATGGATAGTAAAACAAAATTTGAAAATACTGTCATCAATCATGCTTCGTAGCATGTTCAGCAATCCCTAGCAGTGATTTGAGAATTTTGAATGTCTTCTCACAAAAAAAATTGGTGAAGATGTCTGCTACTTGTTCTGAAGATGCATAGAAGAGTAGGTGAATGGTGCCATCATGCACAAGTTGTTTGATGTAGTGCATATGGATCTTAATGTGTTTGGTTCTCTATCTCTAAACTGGATCATTGCATATTCGAATGGTGCTCTGATTATCACAATAGATAATAGTTGAAAACTCTGATTCGAAGCCACACTCACCAAGTATCCCCTGCAACCATAAACATTAAGTTGTTGCATTTACAACTCCTCTGTACTCTGCTTCTGTAGATGAGAGTGATATGGCACTCTTTTTCTTACTTGACCAGCTGATTGGTCCTTCAGCAAGCATGAACACATATCCTGATGTTGACTTTTGATTTGTGTTGTCACCTACCCAATCACTGTCAGTAAACCCAATCAAATCAAGATCAGATTTAGCTTCGTAGAAGATCCCATGAGTTCTTGTTCCCTGAACAAAGTTAAGGATCCTTTTGGTTGCTCTCCAATGGATCTCATGAGGATGATCCATGTATATTGAGGGCACACTTACTTCATAATAAATATCATTTCGAGTGTGTGTAAGGTACAAAAAACACCCAATCAATTTCCTATACAGTGTATTATTTACCATAGGAGAAGAACCTACTTCTTCAAGCTTAACTCTTGAAAGGAATGGAGTCTTGATTGGCTTACAATATTTCATGTTGAACTTGTTCAGAAAATATAAAGCATACTTGGACTGATTTACTTTTATTCCGTGTTGGGATTGAACAATTTCGAGACCCAAGAATTGGCTCAACAACCCCAAATTAGTCATAGAAAATGCATGGTTCATTGCATCCTTCAAGGAGGCAATTTATTTCTTTGAAATTCCTGTAATCAGAAGGTCATCTACATACAAGATAATAATCATCAAATAACCATGAATCATCTTCAAATAAACATTAGGATCAGACTTGCATCGAACAAAACTCAGTGAAAGCAGAAAGCCATCAATCTTGGCATACTAAGCCCTAGGGGCTTGCTTGAGCCCATACAATGATTTATTTAACCTGCACACAAAATATGGAATAGAAACAAAACCTTGAGGCTTATACATGTAAATATATTCATTAATATCTCCATTCAGGAAAGCACACTTCACATCCAAGTGATGTACCTCCTACTACTTCGAAGCTGCAATGGTTAAGGCTAGCCTGATGGAGTCCATCTTTGCCACTGGTGCAAAGGTTTCATTGTAGTCAATACCATATACCTGTGAGTATCCCTTGGCTACAAATATTGCCTAATATTTCAAAGGTGAACCATCAGCATCAAACTTAGTTATGAAAACCCACTTACATTGAACTAGCTTCCTCCCTAGGGGAAGATCAACCAGTTCCCAAGTGTTGTTCTTCTGGAGTGAGCTAAATTCTTCTTTAATTGATGTTTTCCATATTGGTTGATGTGCTACATATTCATATGTCTATGGTTTTGATTCAAACATCATATATCACTTCTTTGCAAACAAAGGGTCTTTCATACACAGGGCACTCTCAAACTGAGATCTAGTCCTCCTAGGATCACTAGGATTTTCAACTAGTTCCCCAGCTACATGAATGGTATTTGCAGCCCATTTTGGTATTGTAGGACTGTTAGGATCTTCAATTAAATAATAATTATCAGAAATATCAGAATCATCAAACTCATTTGTCTCTACACTTACATACAATGGTTCTGGTGGTGAAGAAGACTCTCCAACTTCAATTGCTGTTAAATGCTCTTCTTGGAACTGAACACTCCTTTCAATGAAGGATTTGTTTGTGCTCAAATTGATCAGCTAGTACCCTTTTGAATATTTAGAGTACCCAACAAATATACATTCTTGGCTTTGGGGATGCAAAGCATTCCTCTTTTCAGTTGGAATTCTAGCCCAAGCCTTTGAGCCAAAAATCCTAAAATGGGTCACATCTGGCTTGTGCCCACTCCAAGCTTCAAAAGGAGTCATACCATCAATATTTTTATGAGGAACCCTATTATAGATATAGGATTCATAGTTTATATCCTTAGCCCAAAATTTTGGTGGCAAAGTCTTAGCTTCCATCATACAAGTTGCCATCTCCTTCAGTGATATGTTCTTTCTCTCAGCAACACCATCTTGCTGTGGTGTGTAAGGGATTGAATGCTGTATATGAATACCTGCATCTTCACAATATTGAATGAACTCAGAATTGACATACTCACCACCATTGTCAGATCTAAGGATCTTGAGTCTCCTCCTAGACTAGTTTTCAACCAAAGCCTTAAAGACTTTGAAGAGGCCAAAAACTTCAGACTTATGCTTCAGGAAGTAAACCCAACAATACTTGGAAAATTCATCTATGAAGGTTAATGCATATTTGGCTTGAATCATTGACATATGAGGAAATGGAACAGAAACATCACTATGGATCAACTCAATAGGTGCAGAGGTTCTCTCATGCCTAACTCTCTCAAATTTATGCTCTGGGTGTTTTCCTAGGATACAACCTTGACAGAATCCCTTGGAAAATTTAATCTTTGGTAACCCTATGACCATTTTTTTTTCACTTATATTGGAAATATACTTAAAGTTAAGATGGCCAAATATTTCATGCCAAAGCTTTCTTGCCTCATTAGCATGGATTAGAAGAGCAGAGGGGTTTGAGTAGGGCAAATAATGTGAAAACATGTATAACTTCGAAGTGTGATCTACAACTCCTTTTGCAATGACTTTACCATTCGAGATCTCTGTGATCTCAATATCATCATGGGAGAATATTACCTTCTTTGGAGACCTGGTGTGAGTCATATGATACACTTGCAAGAGGTTAGAGGCAAGACCTGGAACATACAATACATTACTGAACTTACCATGGTCAAGATAATTCCTTCCTTTCCCCAAACTGTCAGTGAGAGAGTCATCTATCAGCACTATTGGTGGACCTTTTGGCATGTCAAGAGAGGAGAATGCCTCCTTGGTCGAAACCATATGTCTTGAAGCTCCAGAGTCTATGATGAAGCTAGGTGAGCTTGATGTGCCAGCAACCAATGCATGTACTCTCTCTCTCTCTGTCCTCTGAATTTGATCCTCCTTGCCTCTTCTTTGAGCAATCAGGAAGGGAGATGTTATTCTTCTCTGGGATTTGGGTCAACATGTCAATTTGCTTCTTCATGCAGGAGATTTCAGGATGATAGCCCTTACTACAGTATGCACACTTACTCATTTCTCCTTTGTTCTTCTTGGATCCTTGGGGCTCTTCTTGAGACTTGTTCTTGTCTCTCTTTTTCTCAAGTGGATTCTTAGCTTTCTTCTTGCCTTTTGAATCCACCCTCAAATATCCAGCAACCAAGGCTTGGTCTTTGGAAGGTTTGATGGTGCTTGTCATCACTAGTTTATCTTGATCTTGTGTCAGGGATTTCATGAACTCTACAATATTAGGCATCTTCTAGACTTGAGCTATCAACTTGGTGGTATGGAAGGTTGAAACAAACACTGAATAGTTAGGGCCAAGCTTTGAGAGTATGGAAAAAACTAGTTGCTCTTCCTTCTTTTCAATTCCACACTGTTTTAACTACAAAACAAGGGCTTTAAACTTGGAAAAGTAGAGTTGCAGGGATTCGAAGCTCCTGGGATTCAAAGAGATCAATTCATTCTCGATTTGATGTCATTTCATCTCATATGTCTTACAAAAAATATCTACAATATTCTCCCACACTTCATTAGGTGATGTCAATCCATCAAGATGGAAAAGGAGGTCTCTAGATATGCTCAAACACAGAAGGCCATAGGCCTCATTCCTCCTATTGTGCCATTTAATTTTATCTACAAATACATTGGGCTCTTCCTCAGTTTCCATAGTCACCTTGTAGAGACCCTTCACTCTCAACAGTATCTCCATCTCTGATTTCCATTCAAAGAAATTAAATGGAGTCAAGATGATCTTCTAAGATTGATCCATAGCTCTGAGCTGTGCCCTTCAACCAATAGAATATGCTCCTAGTCAAGATGTCAAACCTGCAATAGAAATATAGAAGGAAAGAAATCAATCTACAAAGGCTATGATACCATGTGTAAATTGAACCCAAGTGATAGAATAATTGCACTCACAAAATTGCTAATCAAACATGCAAATTTACACACAAAGGAGACTCAAATTGGAGCATAATACTAATCTGTATTGAATAAGTGTACAATAGAAAACCTTATGAAGTCATAGGATACTACAATATATAATTACATGAGAGATTCAAATGCATAAGGATGCCATTCGAAATAGTCAAAAAGTAGGCTTACTAAATCTAGTCAAATCCCCTATAGGTGCATAAAGTAGTTTCCAAATCTACCTAGAGGCTCACGAATTGGAAAAGTAAAGTAGGCAAGCTAATAAGTGATGGAAAGACAACTCATACATGATTTTATTAAGATAAAATAATAGAGGATGATGAGGGAAAAAAACAAGTCAACTACACCTAGTCTTACTTTCCCTTTTGCCATAAATCTCAATAAAGCAGGCAACTTAGCAGAAAAAGCAGATATGCGCTAGGGATGATCTGGAATAAAGTAGATATGATAAATATGGATTCTAGGAGGTTTCCCAAGTGCTCCATGACTCAGTTTTAGCAAGTTTGACTTCTAGGACATGTGGAAGACAACTTGCATAGAGTGGAATATTGGAAACTAGGAAAATAAGACAAAAATGGATTAATTAATGTCTAAGGTAGCTAACTATGGGTTGATTATTATAACACAAGCAAAGTAAAAGTAAAATAAGGTAAGAAACTTTTCTCTTTCAATTCATCTACAGTGAATACTCACTTTCAATTCATAATGTTCATTAGAAGAAAAAATACTAGGGACTTCATATTTGTACATTGCAAAGCCATGTATCAAATTCATACCTTCCCATTCTTTACCAAGGAATCACACCCTGAATGTTTCTTAAAAATAAGCTGATTTTCATACTGGAAAAGGATTTCATGCTCTACTTTCTACACATAAATATCCAAAAAGAAAACCAAAAAATGAAGGGAGGAAGGTTGAACTAAGACAGTCAAAACAATTTTGTTGTTTTGTTACATGAGTGATTGAAATTTTAAATTAAAAATGAGAAAATTGTTTGACAGCAAGTTAGGTACTCACAAGAACTCTTACAAATGCAATATTACCCCTATTAACTTTTGCTCACTGTATGCATGTAAATAATGAATAACTCTCTTTCTCAAGCTTCAAGCATTCCTTAGCCTGTAGGAAGATACACATTTTTGCTTCAGTTTATAGGTCGTTTCAACAAGTGTTTGTACATATAAATTTGCATGACAAAAACCAAATTGAAGGAAGACCTTGAGCATATAATTTGGACATCAATTTTCTAGAATCCATGAAGCAGCCTTTCGAGAGTAGTATGCAAACACCAACACATGTGTTCCAACATGGCTGATTCAAAGTCTATCTCATAGTAATCCATGGTATCCATCCCAATCTCCACAAAGATGCCCAAAACATTCTTTAATAGAGCATGATCTATCTGTTCTCCCTCATGTTCTCGATTAATCTAAGACAATCAACATAACCAATATATATCTAAGGTTACAAATCATGTAAAAACAAAAAAAATATGTCTTGTCAACAAATAGAACTTACTGTTATTTGTATCTTGGATGAGATGAAGAACATACCAGTGAAATCACTACATTTCTTATAGTAGTCTTTAGTTCAAGCAAAGGTTATGGTTTTGTAAAATTTGATGATCATCAGGTATAATGAAAATTCAAAAAAGCACGAAAAGAATGGGGCTCCAACTAATATTATTACAGAATTTTCTCAATTGGAAATTCCACATTGCTACCTATTTTGACAATGAGCTTCCTGGTCATCCAAGGGTAAACAATCCATCTTCATGATTGTCGTTGACATAGCTGGTTTGTAACTTTGTTTTATGAACCAAATTATTGTCTTATGCTTGTGGCCATCATGAAACCCAGTGATCGGGATGACCCATTAATTCCATATGAATTAGAATTAAGGCCAAGGAAGGTCACATTAGAGGGAATTTAATGGGGAAACATGTATATTTTTGGGCCTGAAATTTCACGTACTTAAAATTTATGTATTTTTCTGTTTTGTGAGTGTTTCCCAACTCTTGATGATGATTTTTCTAATTTTATGAGTCACTCTCAAATGATGGTCTTTCTAATTCATTCGCATGTCCAATTTTGATAACATTCTAAGAAGATGTCATTAGAATACATTTACTGTTATAGAGAAAACTTCCTATGGCTTGGTGTACCACAATAGACAGAGTAACCATAGAAATCAATCATTTCCCATATGCAAGAGAAACCAAATATCTAACACTAAAGGATCTCGAAACATACCTTATTCCAGATGTTTGATGTAGATCCCCATTGAGCTTTTCCACTCTCAGTTGTATTAACAATTTGCTCTCTCAACATTCAACAAACAAGACAAGCAGTCTATATAATGGTGTTATATCTACTNTCAATAACATATAAGCATTTAAAAGCATCCATGGATTCAATACTCATTTAAATACACATTATTGGATAGGAAAAGATATTTCTATTAATATAAATCAGAGGTTACAATGGTGACAACCTTTGTCGAAACGTCTGCGAATCAGAGAAACTGAGTCCTCCACCTGGGCCTCCACCACTTCAATCCTCCATCTCTCAATAGCAAGCTCAAAAGAAAAGGAAAGCTTGGGAAGAACACAAAGTGCTCCAAGGAACAAAGCGGTGGGGACTCAAGTATAAGCTCTGGAAACAATGGACTATAGTTTTCTTGCTCTTCAATTCCTCCCATTTTTAATGTATGCAAAGGGTTCGTTATATAGTGCTTCAATGGGGTAATGGAAGGTCAAATCCAAGTGATCTCAAGGCATATGTAAGGCCAAGAGACAAGTGATTTGGATCCACATATAGGAAAACTCCAAAACTATTTGGCCTTTTGCACACATCCCGATGTACACGGGTTTGAGGGTCAAATCCGCATATATACGCGAGATCAAGTTTAAAAGTCATGTATAACAAATAATGCATGTTTTTAGGGATGATATTGGAAACATCAAAGGTACAAAAATGATCCATGGGGTCCAAAGAGTCTGCAGAGGGACAGGGAAGGCCATAAAGGTGTGATCCACCATGTGTGGTAAAATCTGTTGTAACATTTACTGTGATTTATTTCTTTTGGATTTCTTTATAGGCATTTTGACAAAGTATTTCACTTTTCTATCGGAGACATTTTAAGCTGTGGTTGACAGTTTTCTAATATTTTTGTAACTCTACAGTGTCTATGGGATTCTTAACTTAGCCATAAAGGTGATAGTGTTATCAGATTGTTCATTATCATGTTTGTGCTCCTCGATAACTTCATTGATTGAATTGTCTCAAAAACTCATAATAATTGAGATTATTGTCACAAACATTTTCAGGTTAGAAGTTTTTTTTTCCTTAATGTTTCTATATATAAAGAAGTGGATATGTTTTTGTACCTAATCCTACCATGGATTCAAAGGCACTGTTGCATCAACACCACATAGTACCTTTACAAGGATGGGCTGTGAATGCCTGCCTTCCAGTTTCTATGAATTATGTAATAGATATAGTGGGTCCTTGGAAGGAAAATATTTATGTGCTCAATTGAACTGAAGGCTTTTAATTGAGCCAAGACCTCTAAAAATAAAATAATAAAACTTGAGAAAGGCTAAACTCCATTTTTCTTCTGTTTCTGAAAATCAGCAGCAATTTTTATCAAAGGTTACAATTTGGAGAGAAAAATATGTGTAAATGTAGTTGGAAGAATCTTCGATAATTGATTTATCCCATATGAATTGATTTTGGCAATTTCCTTAGTTGTAGGATTTGAACCTATGTCCAGGGGCTGGTCATAGGTTCAAATCCAGTCAACTTCCTCAGGGTCACTAGTCACTATTGTGGCTAGAAGTGGGGAAGCCCTCCATCTAGATATTTCAAGGAAGAGTGAGAGATCCTAAGATGTTTTCCTTGATAACAAAATTCCCATACAGTAAAATAAATACTGAATATGTTGCTTGAATAAAATTTCTTGAAATATGGCATTTAAAGCAACTTCTAAAATTTAATTTCATTCATGCTGGTGTATTTCACATGAGTGAAATATTGAATACAGTTTCTTTTTTCATGATTTGTTCTTTCTAGTTCTCTGACATATTTTCCATCATTAAACCATTTACGAGCTTGCCACTGATTGACCTTATGAGTTGAGAGCCAGGATTTATTGTTGTCGTGGTGTTGGTTTTCCACCAGACCTTCAACAATTTTCAACTATAGAGCTGAACGTATCTTTTGTGAGTTTTGGGGAAGGGGGACAAGGAAATGGGTTTCAGGGATGACTAAATAGTAGATAGGTCACCCAAATTTTAGTGAATAGTAGCAAGAGGAGGCCCCTAGCAACACTAAATGTTTTATAGCCAAGTAATTACTAATGAAATCCTAAAGACAGGCTACAACCTATCAAGGAATATAGTCCTACCCCTACACCTACAAACCACCCTTGAGATAAATATAAGAACACTCTTAATCTGTCGATTACTGTCTGTCACTTCAACTTCATCCATAGTTCATGGACATTTACCAACTAGTCTCAAAACTTAGGTTCAGAACAAAGCTCAACATACCTTGGATGCACTTGAATTTGACCTGATTTAAATCTGAGAATATTTACTGACAATTAAAGACTTCATATTCTTTAACCTCAGATCTACGACCACAATTTAGAGTTACCCTCAAACCTTATATCTTTTCCCATAGTCACCTTCATACTTCTTTCTTGCCTCAGAGATACACATCAAAGTGCATTACTAAAATGACCTCATTCATGCTTTATTTATATGCTAATTCTCCAAAGGTTAGACCAACTTGACCTATTTATTCTTTAATTAATCAGCTGGGCTGATTTAGTATACTCAACACAATTTTGACTTAAAAATGAAAGCTTTAAGCCTTTTCTCTGCTTTGAGGTCTATAGGGGTTGCTTGACAAGTTTATATTTCCATACTTGAAGGGCTTAAGACCCTTTCCTTCCATGCTTAACGTGTAGAATTACTAGGTCTACTTACCCTTCTATACTCCACAAACTCGAGGTGTAAACCATTAGAACTTCCTAAGATATTTTAGGGCTTCCATCAAATTATAGTTTAACACCAACTGATCATATGAATACCTCTTTGAACTAGGCTACTCATCTAAGCCTTCAGGTCTGCTCTGATTTAGGGCATCTCCAATTTTGGATCAGTACAAGGCCATCTCACAAGGACTCTTTCTTCAGCTCGACTCTGTTTTAGGGCTTTTCTAGGCTTCGGATCATTACCATGTTTTTAAAACTTTGGATTAGGATTCTCATTGATCCTAGATAGGCTCAATCTGATTATCATAATTGATCATGTCATTTTAAGGCTCGGATTAGGCTTCATCAATACCAACTATATTTGTTCCGATATACTTCTCCAAACAGCTGTAGCTTCACTTCTAAATGTGATAGGTCTTGTTGATTGAGGTCTCTCTATTTGTATTTATTTGGACTCCTATAGGCTGCCACTTTTGCTAATATTCTGTCCTGGATAGACTTGGATGATCTAAATGTTTGTTCCATAAGGTCTTCTCACTGTAGCTTGTCATGTTTCATATACTTCTTCAAACTGGCCTAGTTCAAATATGAGGAGTCTGATCGGGAGACATCAATGACAACACAAGTGTCCAACATATGGTTCAATTGATTGAGCTAACCCTTGGGGCTTTTCTTCACTAATACTTGCTATACATTTTATATAATTTTTTCATAGTAAATCTCTGTTGATTCCTAAACTATTTTCTTAGCAGCTTTCATCCTTGAGAGTTGATAAACTTTGTTACTTAGTTTGCACTTGTATGGGTGCAAACTATGTTTTTAATTGCATAATGTATCTATAACTTGATAGGAAGGTATTAACTATACACATGGAAAAAATATAATTTTCTCTAGTGCAACTTCACGTGTAAATGAACTCAGAGGGCCTAATGATGTTGCCAATATGTCTACCCTATTTGGTCTATCAATGGAGCATTCCCAGGAAGCTATTTCAAAGAACTGTAGGTATAAATGGGTTTCAAGTTTCAGTGACAATGATAGAAAATGGATTTTGGATGTAAATAAAGGTTAATAGTGGTTTTATTTGAAAATATTTCACATGTTTTCACATAAAATAGTTTTAATTTCCCTTTTTTATTTTTCTTCTATAATTGTGAATAAGATACAGTGTATTGCAGGACTATAATTCTTCATGGATTAACCCGTAAAAAATTTCACAAGTCAGTGATCCAATTAGAGGAGCATTCACCTGATGGGATATTTGGTTCACACAAATCCTGGTTTAATGTGTCATAAGTTTGGGATCCTATTTCAAGTGTGCATGGTGATCTGGTTCTAAAAACAAATCAGTCAGTTTTGAAAACAAATGCGGCTCAAAATGGGAAACCCAATGATAAAAAAGGTCCATCTAGAGCGAGGAAGAGGCGCCAATCATATTCTAGTCAGAAAACAATTGTTTTAGTACCTAATGACAACAAAAGGATGGGATGAAATCCAAGAACCTCTACTTGTGGGATTCAGCTACACAATTCTACCCTGCACACAGACACTATGTCAAAGCAGAACACAAATGTTACTATTTCAGATGTCGACACACTCATGGAAGAACTTAAGTCTAGAACAAAAAATATGGCTATACCACAAGCTACTCCATACTATGTTAACAAATCTAACATACCTGATGATGCCAATTTTGGGGGGCTTAATAACAATGCATACCAGTTAGTACCTAATGGAATTACATGGGTGACAGGATATAAATCAATTACAGATCAATGTATGACTCACTAGTCATCTATAGTGACTTGTAATGCTAATATTGATAGAGTAAGCGATATAGGTATCACACCTCCTGGACTATGTTTCAATGGTGACAAGGGTCCATCAGTAACTGTTGTTCATACTGATGCTTTGCGGGTGTGCAATGACAATTCGTTACTGTCTGATGATATCACTGGCCTAGTTGATATTAGAAGTGATGATATTTGTAACAGTAAGAAACAGATAAGGTTACTGGTGTCAAAAAGGAATGATAGCACCATTAACAGTTTGATGGACCAAGTGCTTCCAGTTTTAGGTTCTGGCATAAATGTAGATGGATTTGGATCTAGATAAAATAGGAGGCTTATCATAGAGAAAAAAATACTCTAAGGATATTTCATCACAAATGATGCTTCGATGGATATAACAATGTCAGCAATGGGTGCTAAGGAGCTGATTGTAGCTCATAGGAATGGTGCTTCAAAGATGAAACAAGATTGTAAAACTAGTAGGTGCATTTTAAAGAGAAGTGGCTATTTTGAAGAATGGAAATCTTAAGTATGATATTTTCTTTTATCTTCCACCTTCCCCTCAATCCCACAAATATGTAGTGGACCTGTTTTAATTATTTATCTATTCAAGGCTTGGTATTTATTTGATAATTATTATCTGAATAGATTTTATCACATTGGAAAAGTTACATACATTTTATAATAAGGTAGAAGATGAGTTTTCTCACCATTAGCATTTGTTTTTTCATGATAGCTAAGGGATGGGTTAAAATACTAATTAGTAATATGCATCTCAAACAAAAAATACCAATCTCAAATATACACTATAATATCCAATTCAACAATTTGCAAGAATTGTTCCTTTATAATGTGCACACCAGTCCACACCCAAGTGTTTTCTAGGGATTCCATCCCTTGATTGTGTATTTTGACAATCACAAATACCATTCATAGAGATTACCTGCGGGCACTCCGCAACCAAGCAAACAGATCTTGTCCAATAGAGCTTATGGATTCACTTTTGCAACACTTGAATTTATACATTGGATATAAGATAGGTATAAATTGTTAGAATAATCAACCCATAGTTAGCTACCTTAGACATTAATTAATCCATTTTTGTTTTATTTGCCTAGTTTCCATGTTCCACCTTATGCAAGTTGTCATCTACACATCCATAGTGGTAAAAATTGCTAATTTTGACTCATGGAGCGCTTGGAAAACCTCCTGAAATCAAATCTGCTTTATTCCTGGCCTCCTAAGCGCCCTTCTTCTTTTTCTTCTTTATTGCCTGCTTTTTCAGTGCTTTAAGGCAATTGGGAAAGTTTGACTAGGTGAGGTTAACTAGTTTTTTGTCCTCCACATCCTCCACTCTTTTCTCATATGAAAAGCATGTATGAGTTGTCCTTCCATTACCTTTTAGATTTCCTAATTGGTTTTTCTAATTCGTGAGCTCCTTGACAGTTTTGGAAACTGCTTTATGCACCTATGGGGGATTTGCTTAGATTTAGTAAGCCTGCTTTTGAATAGATTCGAATTGCCTCTTCATGCATTCAAATCCGTCATGTAACTATTTATTGTGGCAACCTATGACTTCGCAGGTTGGCTATTGTACACTTATTCAATACAGTATAGTGCTCAGCTCCATATTCAGTCTCTTTTGTGAGTGATTTTGCATGTACAATTGATAATTGTTGTGAGTGTAATTGTTCTATCACTAGGTTCAATTTACACATGGTATCAGAGCCTTTGTAGATCAATTTCTCTCCTTCCAATTTGTTTTGCAGGTTCGACATCATTGACTGGGAGCCTTCTACTGACAGTCGGGACAATTTCTGAGCTATGGATCAATCTTAGAAGATCATATTGACTCCATTTAACTTCTTTGAATGGAAAGCAGAGATGGAGATACTGTTGAGAGCAAAAGGCCTCTACAGAGTGACTATGGCAACAGAAGCAGAGCCCAATGTAGCTGCAAAGAAGATAAAATGGCACAACAGGAGGGATGAGGCCTATGGTCTCTTGTGTCTGAGTATATCCAGAGACCTCCTTTTCCATCTTAATGGATTGACATCACCGAATGAAGTATGGGAGAATATTGTTGATCTTTTTGGAAAGACAGATGAGATGAGGGGACATCAAATTGAAAATGAACTGATCTCCCTGAGTCCAAATAGCTTTGAAACCCTGCAACTCTATTTCTCCAAGTTCAAAGCACTTATTTTGCAGCTAAAACAATGTGGGATCGAAAAGAAGGATTATCAGCTAGTCTTGGCCATACTCTCAAAGCTTGGCTCTAACTATTCAGTTTTTGTTTCTACCTTATATGCCACAAAGTTGACAGCTCAAACCTGGAAGATGCCTAGCCTTGAAGATTTCATGGAATCTCTCACACAAGAACAAGATAAGTTGTTGATGATGGGAACCATCAAACCATCCAAAGACCAAGCTCTGGTTGCTGGATATTTGAGGGTGGATTCAAAAAGCAAAAAGAAAGCTAAAAAGCCACTTGAGCAAAAGAGAGACAAGAACAAGTCTCCAGAGGAGCCTCAAGGTTCCAAGAAGAACTACAAGAATAAGAAGAACAAAGGAGAAATGAGCAAGTGCGCATACTGCAGTAAGGGCAATCACTCTGAGAGCTCCTGCATGAAGAAGCAAATAGAAATGTTGACCCAACTCCTGGAGAAGAATGGCATCTCCCTTCCAGAAAGCTCAAAGAAGAGGGAAGGAGGATCAAGTTCAGAAGACAGAGAGAGAGTTCATGCATTGGTTGCTGGCACATCAAGCTCACCTACTTTCATCATTGATTCTGGAGCTTCAAGACATATGGTTTCGACCAAGTAGGCATTCACCTCACTTGAAATGTCTAAAGGTCCACCAATAGTACTGGGAGATGACTCTCTCGCTGAAAGTTTGGGCAAAGGAAGGATTGATCTTGATCATGGTCAGTTCAGCAATGTGTTGTATGTTCCAGGTCTTGCCTCTAACCTCTTATTAGTGTATCAGATGACCCACATAAGGTCTCCAAAGAAGGTCATATTCTCCCCTGATGAAGTTGGGATCACAGAGATCTCAAGTGGTAAAGTCATTGCAAAAGGAGTTGCAAATCATACTTAGAAGGTATACATGTTCTCACACTTCCTACCCTACTCAAACCCCTCTGCTCTTCTAATTCATGCTAATGAGGCAAGCAAGCTTTGGCATGAAATATTTGGCCACCTAAAATAGAAGTATCTTTCTGATATTAGTGAAAAAGAAATGGTCATAGGGTCACCCAAGATAAAATTTTCCAAAGGAGTCTGTCAAGGTTGCATCCTAGGAAAACACCTTTAGCATAAATTTGAGAGATCTAGTCATGAGAGAACCTCTGCACCCCTTGAGTTGATCCATAGTGATGTTGCTGGCCCATTCCCTCATATTTCCATGAGTCAGGCCAAATATGCATTGAATTTTATAGATGACTTTCCTAGTTATTGCTGGGTTTACTTCATGAAACACAAGTCTGAAGTTTTTGGCCTCTTCAAAGTCTTTAAGGCTTTGGTTGAAAACTAGTCTGGGAGGAAACTCAAGGTCCTCAGATCTGACAATGGTGGTGAGTATGTCAAGTCAGAGTTTATTCAAAATTGTACAGATGCAAGTATTCAGATGCAGCATTCTATCCCTTACACACCACATCAAAATGGTGTTGCAGAGAGGAAGAACACAAACAAATCCTTCATTGAAAGGTGTGTTCAGTTTCAAGAAGAACCCCTAGTAGCAGTGGAAGTTGGAGAAGCCTCTTCACCACCAGAACCTATGAATGTAAGTGAAGAGATTGTTGAACATGCTGATTCTGATATTTCTGATAGTGATGAATTTATTGCAGATCCTAACATCCCTAGAAGGCCAAAATGGGCATCCAAGACCATTCATGCAGCAGGAGAGCCAGCTGGAAATCCTAATGACCCTAGGAGGACTAGATCTCAATTTGAGAGTGCTCTGTGCATGAAGGATCCTATGTTTGCTGAGAAATGCTATCTGATGGTGGAATCAGATCCTCAGACATATGAATATGCAGCAAGAGATCCAAGATGGCAAGAAGCCATGAAGGAAGATTTCAGCTCACTCCAGAAGAGAAACACTTGGGAGCTGGTTGATCTTCCCCCAGGGAGGAAGCTAGTTCAGTGTAAGTGGGTGTACAAGAACAAATTTGCTGCTGATGGTTCACCTCTAAAGTGCAAGGCCATATTGGTAGCCAAGGGCTACTCACAGGTTCATGGCATAGATCACAATGAGACCTTTGCACCAGTGGCAAAGATGGACTCCATCAAGCTAGCCTTAGCCATTGCAGCTTCAAAGCAATGGGAGGTACATCACATGGATGTAAAGTGTGCCTTCCAGAATGGATATCTCACTGAATAGATATACATGCAGCAGCCTCAATTATTTTCTACTTTAATCCATCTCTTGTGTGCATCCTAAGGAAGTCATTGTATGGGCTTAAGCAAGCCCCCAGGGCTTGGTATGCCAAGATTGATAGCCTTTTGCTATCACTGAATTTTGTTCGATGCAAATCAGATCCAAATTTCTATTTGAAGTTGATTAATGGTTCATTAATGATCATTGTGTTATATGTTGATGACCTCTTCATTACAGGAAGCTCAAAGGATGAGATTGCTTCCTTGAAGGGTGCAATGAACCAAGCCTTCTCCATGACATATTTGGGGCTATTGAGCCAATTATTGGGGCCTGAAATAGCTCAAACCAAAGCTAGAATCAAGGTGCACCAGTCCAATTATGCCTTGGATTTGCTGAACAAATTCAGAATGAAGGATTGCAAGCCAAGCAAGACTCCTTTCCTTTCAGGAGTGAAGCTTGAAGAAGCTGATTCTTCACCTATGGTAAACAATACATTGTATAGGCAATTGATTGGATGTTTGTTGTATATTACACATAATAGACCTGATATTTCTTATGCAGTAAGTGTGGCTTCTAGATACATGGATCAGCCTCATGAGATCCATTGGAAAGTATCCAAAAGGATCCTTAACTTTGTTCAGGGAACAAGGACACATGGGATCTTCTATAAAGCTAAATCTGATCTTTATTTGATTGGGTTTACTGACAGTGATTGGGTAGGTGATAGCATAGACAGAAAGTCCACATCAAGATATGTGTTCATTCTTGCAGAAGTGCCAATCAGCTAGTCAAGCAAGAAACAGAGTGCCATTGCACTCTCATCTACAAAAGAAGAGTACAGAGGAGTTGTAAATACATCAACTCAATGTTTATGGTTGCAGGGGTTACTTGGAGAATGTGGTTTTGAATCAGAATACTCAACTACTATCTAATGTGATAATCAGAGTACCATTCGAATCTGTAATGATCTAGTTCAGAAGAAGAGAACCAAACACATTGAGATCCATATGCACTACATCAGAGAGCTTGTGCATGATGGCACCGTTCACCTACTCTTCTGTTCATCTTCAGAACAAGTAACTGATATCTTCACCAAAGCATTTTTGTGAGAA
>LPNX010352649.1:107014-130381 GCA_001517045.1 Pseudotsuga menziesii | reverse complement strand
TTTATTGCCTGCTTTTTCAGTGCTTTAAGGCAATTGGGAAAGTTTGACTAGGTGAGGTTAACTAGTTTTTTGTCCTCCACATCCTCCACTCTTTTATCCTATAAAAAGCATGTATGATTTGTCCTTCCATTACCTTTTAGATTGCCTAATTGATTTTTCCAATTCGTTAGCTCCTTGACAGTTTTGGAAACTGCTTTATGCACCTATGGGGGATTTGCTTAGATTTAGTAAGCCTGCTTTTGACTAGATTCTAATTGCCTCTTCATGCATTCAAATCCTTCATGTAACTATTTATTGTGGAAGCCTATGACTTCACAGGGTTGGCTATTGTACACTTATTCAATACAGTATAGTGTTCATCTCCATATTCAGTCTCTTTTGTGAGTGATTTTGCATGTACAATTGATAATTGTTGTGAGTGTAATTGTTCTATCACTGGGTTAAATTTACACATAAATGAAAGTCCTCTAAGTGATAAATACATATAGAATGACACCGTATTGATGAATCCAACAACAATAGTCAAGCAAGGGTGGTCAACAACAAAAGAGATATACTTGGAATCACAATATGTCCATATTGATTTTCCTTAGTTCAAGAACACCCTTATGGATTCTAAGAGAAGAGAAATAATATTCTTTTGACAAGAGTAGAGGAAAGGGCATAAAGGATGAGAAAGCTTTCAAACGCTGTAAATCTGAATGCAATCAGTGGGAAATCAAGTTTTTGGGGTTTTATGGGTAACATCAATCATTTTCAAGGCAACGGCTCATGACTATAACCAAGTCATACAGAAGTCTATAATAATTATTATTACAGACTAAAGCTCATATTGTTACAGAATGTGGATTTCTATGGCTTTCAATGTGGTTTTATCTATTTTCTGTCAATTTGTTGTGGACATCTTGTCATGGTCTAACAACAAAGTGGTAAATTGTGAGACACAAATGGGAATTATTCATGTGTGATAAAATCATTTCTTTTGGATATTAAAACCCTTATATTTCTCAACAAAAATAAATACAAAGAAGCAATAATGAAAAAATGATATACACCAAAGGATATGTGCAATAGGTTTGCAAACTTCAAATGATGTGAATAGAAGCTATAAATAGAGAGTTGTGTTCTCTGTTAGATCTTAAGCACTAAAAGTCATTAACTCTAGAACATCGTATATTTATGGTATCCAACCTACAAATATTCCATACATATGCTGCTTAAGAAAATATGGCATTCACATTTTCCTTCAAGGTTCAACACTTGCCTAAACAAACAAATTTGTTCAAAAATATACAATAAAATGAAAACTTAGAGATTTGACCTAGTTAACATGTAAAAAACTTGTTAACTAGATCCCAAATACAATGAAATAAAAATGGAGAACGGAAATAGAAGTAGAGGTCATTACAACTAAATTTCAGTTCTGTGCTAAGAATGATAAGAGAACAATGGCATGACTGAAAGTTCTGATGAATAATTTCTAGGTATTTTAAGTATTGATTGGAAACAGACTACACAGGTTTTCCAAATAAATACCGACAAATAGGAAAATATGAGGAAATTTGTCTCTTACTCACCTTGGTAAATATTTTTCCTATGAATTTTCTCAACAAGGAAACCTTCTTTCAATTGTTCAAACTGAATCTCAGCATATTCAACATTCATTTAATCTGCATATCAACTGCCCTTAAATGGGAGCCTAAAATAAAATTCAAGTGTAGTCTGCTATATATGTTTACCTATGTTATACCTATCTTATAATTAAAATAAAATTTAATTATGTTTATAGGCATTTAGATATTATCTCAGATTTTGGACTTGCTTAGATCAACACGATTAACTAAGTGTAGGATTTTCTTGAGCTGATCAACAAGATTAACCAAGTGTAGGATTTGCTTGATTGATCAATAATATTAACCTACAGTGGCGATTCATTTCATAGTTCTCGTATCTTGTTATGCTTAAATGCATCTTCATTTAGACTTAAATAAGCTTAAGTTTCGTCAATAATATGAATAATCACTATTTGCTCAACCAAGTCCAAAATCTGAGACAATATCTAAATGAATATGGGCATAATTAACCCTAACATTAATAGTGTATGGCTAATGGATATAAAATTATTTATTTTAGCATTTGTTTAATAGCTAGCTATCTTTACAAAACTAAATGGTTGGTTGTGACTATCAACATTCACTATCCACTTTACTTGTTGCTGTTCTATTTAATATTAACTATAGATTGATCAAAGTGAAATGTAAAACTTGAAAAATGATTTGCAAATCTCAGACTTGATAAATCAAGAGTTATAGTTAATCTAAATAGTCAAAAAACAGAAATAAAAAAATCAAACTGGATGAGAGAATTGAAATGCGGCGAGCATAAGTTCAACTCTTCCAACGCATTCATAACTTGAATCCACTCCTCCTTTATTCATGTCTCTAATCACCTACAATCAGGATTTCACTAGATTTAAGATGGGAAAAGGCCGTTGATACAGATGTAGTTAAGATTGTATCCCTGAAAGAACAAATGTAGATTTTACCTCTTGAATGGACTTGTCGAAATATGATGGATTAAGGAACTCAGTCACCCCAAAGAGTTTAGCTGTTAGGAAAAGAGATGGAAGCTATCGATTTCAGCACATATTCCATATACATGTATAAAATGGAAATGGTTGATCAATACATTCTCTTATATCTAGAATAGAATTAGTTTAGAATTTTATTATTGTGTATGCCGGCTTGCAACACCCATGTTTCTTCCTTTTCTGGATTGATGTCGATGCCGAGGATTCTGGAAGCTCCAGCTATTCGAGCCCCTGATGCAGCCTGAACAGGGAGGGATTCACTAGCGGACAATTATAAATACATGGAATACTAACTAATATCTGTATCACAAGAAAAAATCTCCAATATTTGTATGTATAGCTATGTTGCTCGAGATATTCATGACAACTTACATCCAAGCCAATGATGCCCAATCCAAATATTGCTACGGAATCACTGGGATTCACCTCCCCACCATTCCAAGCTTCTCCCAACCCTACAAATCAATACCAATCACTCACTCATTTTCTCATACATCAACCTTTATACTTTTGTGTATTTTTATAATCAAGAATACCAGTCATAGAGATTACCTACATGCACTCCGCAACCAAGAAAACAGATCTTGTCGAATGGAGCTTCTGGATTCACTTTTTCAACACTTGAATTTATAAATTGGATATAACATGGGTATAAATTAAAGTACTCTAAGTGATAAATACATAGAGAATGACATAGTATTGATGAATCCAACAACAATAGTCAAGCAATGGTGGTCAGCAACAAAAGAGATATACTTGGAATCACAAGATGTCCATATTGATTTTCCTCGATTCAAGAACACCCTTATCGATGCTAAGACAGGAGCAATAAGGTTCATTTGGCAAGAGTACACAAAAGGGCATAAAGGATGACAAAGCTTTCAAAATCAGTAAATCTGAATGCAATTGGTGGGAAATCATTTTTGAGGTTTTATGCGAAACATCAATCATTTTCAGGGTAGAGGCTCATGACTATAACCAAGTCATACAGAAGTCTATAATAATTATTATTAAAGAATGAAGCTCATATTATTACAGAATGTGGATTTATCTGGCTTTCAATGTTGTTTTATCTATTTTTTGTCAATTTGTTGTGGACGTCCTATCATGGTCTAACAACAAAGTGGTAAATTGTGAGACACAAATGGGAATTATTCGTGTGTGATAAAATAATTTCTTTTGGACATTAAAACCCTTATATTTCTCAACAAAAATATATACAAAGAAGCAATAACGAAAAAATGATATACACGAAAGGATATCTGTAGGGTGTGTGCAAACTTCAAATGATGTGAATAAAAGCTATAAATAGAGAATTGTATTCTTTGTTAGATCTTAAGCACTAAAATCCATTAACTCCAGAACATCATGTATTTATGGTATCCAACCTACAAAACTTCCATGCATATGCTACTTAATACAATATGGCATTCACATTTTTCTTCAAGGTTCAACACTTGCCTAAAGAAACTAATTTGTTCAAAAAGATACAATAAAATGAAAACTTAGATATCTGACCTAGTTATCATGTAAAAACCTTGTTAACTAGATCCCAAATACAGTGAAATCAAAACGGAGAACAGAAACAAAATTAGAGGTCATTACAATTGAATTTCAGTTATGTTCTAAGAATGATAAGAGAACACAACTATGTCATGACTGAAAGTTTTGATGAATAATTTCTAGGTATTTTAAGTATTGATTGGCAACATACTACATAGGTTTTCAAAATAAATACTGACAAATAGGAAAATCTGAGGAAATTTGTTGCTTACTCACCTTAGTAAATATTTTTCCTATGACTTTTCTCAACAAGGAAATATTCTTTCAATTGTTGAAACTGGATCTCAACATGTTCAACATTCGTTTAATCTACATATCAGCTACCCTTAAATGGGAGCCTAAAATAAAATTCAAGTGTAGTATGCTTTATATGTTTACCTATCTTGTAATTAAAATAAAATTTAATTATGTTTATAGGAATTTAGATATTATCTCATATTTTGTACTCGCTTAGATCAACAAGATTAACTAAGTGTAGGATTTGCTTGAGCTGATCAACAATATTAACCAAGTGTAGGATTTGCTTGACTGATCAATAAGACTAACCTATAGTGAGGATTCATTTCATAGTTGTCATATCTTGTTATGCTTCAATGCATCTTAATTAAGATTTAAATAAGCTTCAATTCCATCAATAATATGAATAATCACTATCTCCTCAACCAAGTCCAAAATCTGAGACAATATCTAAATATGACTATGGGCATAATTAACCCTAACATTAATAGGGTATGAATAATGGATATAAAATTATTTATTTTATCATTTGTTTAATATCTAGATATCTATACAAAACTAAATGGTTGGTTGTGAATATCAACATTCACTAGCCACTTTACTTGTTTATGTTGCCGTGCTCTTTAATATTAACTATGGATTGATGAAAGTGAAATGTAAAATTTGAAAACGATTTGCAAATCCCAGACTTGATAAATCAAGAGTTATAGTTAATCTTAAATTTCAGAAAACAAAGATTAAAAATCAAACCAGATGAGAGCATTGAAATGCGGCTGGCATAAGTTCAACTCTTCCAATGCATTCATAACTTGAATGCACTCCTCCTCTAGTCATGTCTCTAATCACTTGCAATCAGGATTTCACTACATTTAAAATAGGAAAAGGCCGTTGCTACATATGTAGTTAAGATTGTATCCCCGGAAGAACAAATGCAAATTTTACCTCTTGAATGGGCTTGTCGAAATATGATGGATTAAGGAACTTAGTCACCCCAAATATTTTAGTTGTTAGGAAAAGAGATGGAATCTATCAATTTCAGCACATATTCCATAGACATGTATAAAAGGGAAATAGTCGATCAATACATTCTCTTATATCTAGAATAGAATTAGGTTAGAAGGTTATTGTTGTGTATGCCATCTTGCAACACACATGTTTCTTCCTTTTCTGTATTGATGTCGATGCAGAGGATTCCAGAAGCTTCAGCTATTCGATCCCCTTTTGCAACCTAAACAGGGAGGGATTCACTAGCAGACAATTAGAAAGTCATAGAATACTAACTAATATCTGTAGCACAAGAACAAATCTCCAATATTTGTATGTATAACTGTGCTGCTCGAGATATTCATGAAAACTTACAGCCAAGCCAATGGTGCCCAATCCAAATATTGCTAAAGAATCACTGGGATTCACCTTCCCACCATTCCAAGTTCCTCCCAACCCTGCAAATCAATATCGAGCACTCACTCATTTTCTCATGCATCAACCTTTATACTTTTGTGTATTTTGACAATCAAGAATACCAGTCATAGAGATTACCTGTAGGCACTCTACAACCAAGCAAACAGATCTTGTCCAATGGAGCTTCTGGATTCACTTTTGTAGCACTTGAATTTATACATTGGATATAAGATAGGTATAAATGAAAGTACTCTAAGTGATAAATACATAGATAATGACATGGTATTGATGAATACAACAACAATAGTCAAGCAAGGGTGGTCGGCAACAAAAGATATATACTTGGAATCAGAAGATGTCCATATTGATTTTCCTCGGTTCAAGAACACCCTTATGGATGCTAAGAGAAGAGAAATAAGGTTCATTCGGCAAGAGTACAGGAAAGGGCATAAAGGATGATATAGCTTTCAAAAGAAGTAAATATGAATGCAATCAGTGGGAAATCATTTTTGAGGTTTTATGGGTAACATCAATCATTTTTCAGGGCAGAGGCTCATGACTATAACCAAGTCATACAAAAGTCTATAATAATTATTCTTACAGAATGAAGCTCATTTTTAGGGCAGAGGCTCATGACTATAGTGATATATGAGGTATCATCATGATAAAGTATGTGGGTTGTTAGCTCCACATGATACAGTTGATATTGGCTTGAAAAAACCCATGTCTTTTCTGGGATGAGGTAGGACAAATGGGATGGGACTAACTAAATTAGAACTACCAGAAATTTGAGAGTGGAAGGGAGGGAGTTCGGGAGAAATCCATTTGGACCTATGGAAATCACTTTCAAGGAACTAGCCATGACTTAAACAAATAGACTCCAAGGTTAAAAAGAGTGACTCAACTCAGGATGCTTTGAATATGGGAAACTAGGACTACTGCTCTAAACCGATCATATAATATGGTGGTGCTAAATGAGAATTGCAAACTTTTCCCAATAGAATGAATCAATTGGGATATGTTACAAACAAGGATATAGGTTCCCTAAAATGCAACCAAGTGAATTAATCCGATGTGGTTCTAGTTGCATTGTCACTAGCTATTGTTCAGGATAAAGCACCCTTGTAACCTAGGGTCTGGGGTTACCAACTTACTACTAACTTGTAGACAATAATATTTTATAGGGAATGGAAAGAGAATAGGAAGAAAATATTGACTTACCCGATTAACGACGGTTTATCCAAGCTTGATCTTCTCTCGCTCCACTTCTCTCTAAAGCTTTTAGAGATGTACCTTTCCACCTGCAAAGAGAAAATCCTTCAAGTAATATCTCAAGCATATGTATATTAGAGGTTACATGAAAAGAATATATATAACATAATCACAGATATTCATTAATCCAATATACAAGAAATAGACTCAATACAAGATTGGAAGAAGAATTCTCTTTATTAACAAGTGGTGAACAAGATAAGAGTACAACCTGACTTTTGACACAAGGAATCCTCTGCAACCAAAGGACTCTGAGTTCTACTACTCCAAGACTCTGAAGATATACCACCAGCATAACTTTTCTATCTAAAATTGATTTATTAGCCCCCACCCCAAGGCCTCTATTTATACTTTGGGAAATAGAGTGCTTTCGAAGGTTGGGATGGTTGAGATGGTTGCATAGTTATGGATTAGGACCCAACTAATCTCATATAATCTCGAATTAGGGTATACATGGGTATTAATATAGGAAAGTCACATATGACATGAAGGTTGCTCAAAGGGAACTCACTTATGCAAGTATACACGGGTTGCAATGCAAATACTCATGTATGACACGTGAGTTGCAATGCACATAGTTGCGTATGCAACCCAAAATCCATAATAAAAATATACAAGGCTGGTCTGAGGAAAATACATCAAAGGTCATGCCCATCTATAGTGTTTGGGTCACTTTAATACAAATTGTCATTTTGTGTACCAACATGAGGAATGTCAACACTCGAATGGAGAAGTTCCATTTTTACTGATAACAGATGCCCCCTAATGTGTGAGGTCAGAGGGAAGAAATGACCAAAATACATTATAATCATTATCTTGGAGAAATCAGAAGTCTAAGGGAGCAGAGGAAGTACCTGAACATTAGAGGAAATTTGAGGTCTAAAATGGGCCTCCTAAGGAAAATGATAAAATAATAGTTAAAATAATAAAATAGTAGTTAAAATAATAAAATAATAGTTATTAATATTGGAAGAAGAATGAAAAAAACTACTTTTTTTGTTCGTATTTTTGACATATATCCCTGTGTTTTTACTAAAATTTAGAGTGAGAGAGCTCGTTGGATGCAAAATTTAATTCCACATCCAATGAGTACCCACACTACATACTTTTGATAGACCCCTCTACCCCAAAACCAAGAAATTCATGAAAAAAAAGTGATGATGACATCATCTTCACTTTTTTCATGAATTTCTTGTTTTGGGGGTAGTGGGGTCCATCAAAAGTATGCAGTGTGGGTACTCGTTGGATGTGGAATTAAATTCCACATCCAACAATCTCTCCTACCTGAAATTTGAGTAAAAACACAAGGAGATATGTTGAAAATACGAACAAAAAAACTAGTTTTCTTTTATGACAAATATGTCAATTCAACCATTATGGTTGACTCATTTTATTGAAATTCTATTGGTTCTTGAATTCCAACTCACCAAATTTGTTGTTGGTGTGTTTTCTTATAAGGCCCATTTCAGACCCCAAATTTCCTCTAATGACAAATACATATCGAATTTCATATACAAAATCATATCTGAGGATGCCATGTTCAATATACTGGAACTCTAGCTCCTTTACAACATTTGAGTACATCATATGATACGAGTGCTAGATCACGTATATTACAAAGGTGGATTGAAGCCACAATATACAATCATGATGAGTCTTCAAATATCTGGAAGCTGTGTAAGTGGACACAACACAATCTTGCGCAAACTAGGTTATAGATGTGAAACTAAGTTCTTTGTCATAATCCAAAGGAACCAGTGCAATCCAGGCCATGTGAATAGATGTATCAAAGTCGAACATGGAAAGGATTCAATAGATTATAAATCAATAGGTGACAATTGAAAACTAAAGCAAAGGAATTCACCAATGATGAAAGTGAATCCTAGGGTACGTACCATTGTCAAAACTCTACGTATTCGTCTTCAGGAAATGCTGATGAGAAACCATGATGTGATGAGGAAGGAAATAGATCCTCCAACAGATCACAAGAGTGACTAGGAACTGAATAAAGGAAGGTAGACACAAGTGATATCAGATAGGATAATGATGGAATCAAGATAAAAATCAGAAACAAGGATAGATCCTTGAACAGTGAGCACAACACAAAGATGACCCAAGGTAGATTTTTAACTTTGCAGATAGAAAACCTAGACTTATATGTCATGTAGGAGACATGATCAGACTCCCCAGGCATAAATGACAAGTGGAAGAGTAATAAACTCAAAGTGATAGCTGAACTAAAATAATATACTAAGACATGAGTATCGAAAAGTTCAGAGAGTGCTATGTTCAAGGAAGACATGCTTCCACCAACTATAACCCAAAGAGAAAACTTCTTCCTTATCTTTTCTGTTAAATTTTAACGAGTCCAGGAAAGTCAAATCAACTCTCTCTTCATTTTTGACAAGCTCAAAGAGGAGAAGGAATAATGCTTGATAATGTCACTTATTCGTGGATTTTACAATCCTGAACTAGTACATGCTCACTTGGTGTTTTCATATTTAGAGAGTTTGGAAATGCCAAAGAGGACTTCAGGGGGTTCTTGTTTTGTCCAATTTAGTCTCCTGAAACTGAAAAAGTATACAACATATCTCAAAAGAAATCTCTTAACTTTCGAATAAGAAAAGGTGAACCTTTTTCTTACTTAGTCAAGAAGGTCCGAAAAAGGTTAAATTACCACCTACCCAACGCTCCTTCAAGAGTAGGATATAGCTTGAGTTTTGCGAGTGTGAAGGAAAGAAAGATCACTCGGAAAGATCCATTTGAGTACGAGAAATGGGGATTACAGTAGTAAACTCGATGTTTTGTTCTTGTTGTTTAGTGAGCATGACAAAGACATAAAGTACACTCAGAATATTTTACATGTTTAGGTCCAGAGCACAAAGCTCATATCGGGTAGTCCTTTTTTGTAAGTTTAGTCCCTTAGGTCCGAAAAAGTGATAAAGCTATGCCTAAGAATACTCTTCTCAATTCTACAAAAAAGAGAGCGATCCTTTCTCATATTATTCCACATGGTCTGAGAAAGAGATAACCTACCACCAATGTGGATGCCCCTTCACATATTCTTAACGAGCCGAAATGAACAACTTTACTCGGTAGTCAAGTCTATTTTGAGGAGTTAGACCTGGGCCTAAAGAAACTCCATAAGGGTGGAGAGCCTTATAAAAGGGCTATCTTGTAAAAAGAGACCAAAAATGAGGCTCAATTTGGCGTGAAAAATAGCTAAGAAAGCTCCCCCGAACCTACGAAAAATGCAGCATGAGCACCAAAAGACAATAAATGTGTTCTAAGCTAGGGTACTCATGTTAGGAAATCCCTATCCACGAAGAACAATGATATAGACAAGGTACTAATGGTTGAATACCATAGTTAATGGTCAAAGTAGTAGTCCTAGGGGTAAAGTGGATTAAGTATAAATGCAAAAATGCATATAAATGATCAAAATCCTACCCTATATGATTGGAGGACGACTTTGTATAACCTTGGGCTTGTTTCATTAGGTACAAAAAAATAACATAGCATTAGTTTTATTTTAATAAAAATTACAAACTATAGGTTAAAAAAGCCACTTTTGAAATAATTTCTATAAATAGTGAAAAAATAGAAATTGAATTCACCATTTGGAAGTTTTACCCAATATAAACAAGTTTTACCTCTACTTTCAATTGCTTGCTGTGGTCAAACCGTTGGACAAATTTCCAAACCGCAAGTGCTAGGTAGATCTACTCTCCATGCTCTTTCATTTCATCCAAGAAAATTTTTGATTTTATGAAAAATTTGATGTTTTCAATGAATTTGAAAGTAGTCACACTATATACGCGGGTATTCTATGTAGACAGTCGCATATACGTGTTTTATACGTAGCTTGTTCAAAATAAACTTGCGTATGATACGCAACATGTCCAAAGGATAGTCATGTATACTGCGCAATGTATAAAAATGCTATGTAGGGCCAAAATCAAAAGTTTTTTCATGAATTTAATGTTTGATAATGGTCTTGTTAACAAGATGAAACTTGGTGTTGGAGTGGAGGGAGAGGTAGCGTGAAGATATGGACCAAGATTCTCTTCGAAGTTCCCCCACGGTGTATTCCATCTGGCAAAGTGGGTTGCTTAAATTCTTTTGTACCTCACCTATGCGATCGAATGTCCGCTTACTGGAGTTTTTGATAAACTATTGGGATCATGATCTAGGTGCATTTGACTTGCAAGGTGAGATTCTAGAGATTACACAAGAAGACATCTATTTCATATCCGGTTTGTCATGACGGGGAGCTCCTATCAACTTGGAAGGTACCGGTAGGGGTGGTGACCTTCTAAGTGTTCAGAACTATATTGATACTTATTGCGCGACTGGAACTCAAAAAAGGGGTACTTGCATCCCTATTGTTCATATTCGCAGCTTTTCATTACAAGTGTTGGTAAGCACGATAGTGAGGGTTGGAGGATCATCATCACTTCATCTTGCAACTCGAAACTAGATGAGAATTGTGGAGGAATGTCAACAGGGAGCTTTATATGACTAGAGCTCAAAAGTAATCCCGATAATGAAGAAGCAACTCTCTGACTGCAGGAGAGGCTGACAAAAAAACTTTGGTTATTCTAGCATATTGGTGGCCTTTTTATTTGAGAGAGTACCTGGTCTTAGTCCTACAGTACCTCTACCATTTTCCTCTCCCCGTCATCTTAGGATGAGTAAATGGGGAGAAATATTCCTCCGCCAAGGTGGCAGTGGATCGTTCAGACTGTGTACGATGATGGCTTCTACCTATGGTGGGAGTAACAGCCACAAGCGCTGGAGCAGTTTCCATATGCTGGGTTGGATTTTCGGGGTGACAATGACCTTGTCCTCCCTCCTGGAGGAGCATGGGGAGCTCAAGTATTTTGGTTTTTCAAGTTTTTTAAATTTTTATGAATTTTAGTCATAAATATATATACATATGTATAAGAGTTTTGATCCTTTAAATGTTTAAAAATGCAGACATTGGACCAGTTCGCCCTATTGGGCATCCACGTGCGACCAATGGCAGGAGAGGATAATGGTATGATTAGTGTTCTTGAGAGGAAGCTGGCTAGGCTTACCCAAAGAGTACCTTCTTTGCGTATTGAGCAGATCCATGTCGTTATGCAGGAGTTAGTGGTTGGTATCCCACCTATCTAGATATGCCTTATGAGAAGGTTAGCCATAGAATTTATTGTTTACATAGAGGCTGCTGCAGCCAAAGAAGTTGAAGAAGTCCGAGAGCAGGATGACCAAGATGCTCAAGGTGGTCAAGATTAGACTTAGGAGCACTTTTATGGATTACAATCCATATTTTGTATATATTTTTTGTATATTATACATTTATGATTGGATCTGAGGATCAAACTCGACCTATTTCTATGGACATATATTCACACACACACACACACACACACACACACACACACATATATTGTCGGTTTATTTACATGTGTTTTTCAATGTGTCTGTTGTAAATTTTATGAAATATGTGTTAAATACCAATCCAAGATATAATTCGCATATGCATCAGTTAATGAATTTTGATTTCTTGGAATATGATTAAATGTAATAAAATCAAAATTTCTTTCTAATAACCTAACTTGCATAAACTGACATAGTAGAATAGGGTTTCACACCTGATAAGCTCAATTGAGCTGGGAAACTACCAGTTGAGATTCAATCCTGACTTCCAGTTTGGTAATGCCTCGTGACAAGGCATCCCATAACAACTCAATGAGGGCTTTATACTCTACCATATTATTGGTAGCAGAACCTAGGCAAGCGCCTCTAGAGGAAACTAGCTATCCTAAGGGTGAGTAAATAACCCATGCGGCTGAAGCCAGGTTTCAAGTGTGGTGACTAGCGCCATCTACAAAACCTACGAACCACTTAGAAGACATCTGTAACAACCAACAGATGATATAATAACACAAACCAATGAGCTATTGTATATAAAGTTACATACAATAAAAATACAAAAAAGTGCAAAGCCTAAGCATAGTACTTTTTGAGGTAGAGCCCATTTCTAAGCTTAGGCAGCTTATTTCTTTCGAAATTAGTTAATTCATATGCACCTTTCTTCAAAAATTTTGACACGACATAAGGTACTAACCACATAGACCTGAATTTCCCTACCCCCAGGGGTTCTTTGTCTTGATCCCAAAGCAAGACAAGTTCCCCTTCAGAAAAAATACTAGGTTTGACTGATTTATCATACTAATTTTTTACCCTATTTTTATGAGCTTAGTTTGCTTTCAACGCATCTCTACGTTGTTCATATATATGTTCTAAGTGTAACAGCCGTTATTCTAGCTCAGTCGTATCAAGTAGCAGATGAATAGAAATCTTTAAATATGGGATTTCACATTCAACCAGGGTTACTACTTCCACTCCGTGAACGAGTTGGAAAGGAGAAAACCCTGTGGCAGTTTTCACATTGGTCCGACAATCCCAAAGTGCAGGATACAACATGATGTTCCAATTGGACCGGGTTGCATTAATAGTGTGCTTGAGAATAGTCTTCAAGGTTTTATTTACAGCCTCGACTTCACCATTCGCTTGAGGGTAGAAAGAAGATGAATGTTTTTGCTTAAACTCTAGTATAGTGGTCAATTCAGTCATCATGCTATTTTGAAAGTGAGTTCCATGGTCAGTGACAATCTCTTTAGGGATACCGAAATGTGTGATAATTTGGTTGAAAATGAAAAAGTTTCAGTTTCCCCGTCAGCTTTATATGTGGGCATTTCCTCTACCCACTTCATGAAGTAATATACAGCGACAATGATGTATTTGTGCCCCCCATCCGAGACTGGGTTGCACATCATGTAATCTATCCCCCACATCGTGAAGGGGCCCACTGAGATGATAGGAAATAACGGATTAGGATGTGACCGCATCTTTCTGGTGTAAAGCTGACAAGGATGACAACTCTTCATGGATTCCATGCAATCTTTAAAGATCGTCGGACAGAAATAACTGGCACGTAAGATCTCCTGGGCCATTGCTAACCCAGATAAATGACCCCCACACGCTCCACTATGGGCATCATTTAGGACAGTCTTAGCCTTTTCGTGGGTAATACATTGACGCAAAACAGAATCTACCCCTCTATGATATAAAGTATCTCCAATAATGAGGTTTTTTTTGCATGTAAGCGTAGTTTGCTCCGTTCTTCCCGCGAAAATCCTGCAGGGCACTTCGAATTCTGGAGATAGACAATTATATCTCCATTCTGTTGCTGCCTTCCACACACCTAGGTCATGTGGTAGAAATCTTCAAGCCACTCAATGTGTCCTTGGGGGCAAGTCTCGAGTCAAGGGTGTCACCTTGTTCTTGACTCCTCCATTTAGGCTCAACTCCTAACGAAGCCAAGGGGGGTAGACCCTATTATGTTACTCAGGACAATTTACTTAGTAAGGTGATGTTAAACTGAATGAGTTACTTAGGAGTTCTATATTTAACTATGGACAATCAAGGATGGCAAGATACAAAAATGAACACACGAAAGCACAATGCTGAGACACAATATATATATAAAGCAAGAAAATAACCAATTCCTTAGAATGGAGTTAGAAAATAAGATCAATGTACTTGCATGTGCTTGGAGTGAATGTTTTACGATTGCCTCTTGGTATGTTTTAAGTTAAATTTGAAGTGTGAGTTGATTAAAATTAGGTGAAGGGGGGGACTCCAGATATACCTGAGAGTACTTGGAGTATGTCCAAAACTAAACCTTCACGGATACCCGCAAGGAATATGTGGGCTAAAATGGAGTCTCTGGGGAAATTTTTCATAATGCACCCATTAGGGTGTGACAAAGATTGGTGCCCCGAGGTCACTTTTCAGAAGTTCCCACTTCCTTTGGGTATTTTGCCACCGTAAAGGTTTGATCTAGCTGTTGGATTTTCACTTGATGGTTTCTAAGTTTGGCAGAGTGAGTCCTAATTATTCTAGTCACTCAAGTGATTTTGATATATCTTGACTGATCAGATGAACTGCATCCAATTGTATACCATACACACCAGAGTCCTGTCAATTTTAGTAAATTTTAAGCTGGGTGTTCTTGTTTAAAAGAAAACCCTCCAGGAACCTCTTTCGATCCAAGTGGATATCAATCGGGGAATCGAGGAGGGGTTAATTTTATAGTAGCCGAAAAACAAATGATAGGAAAAAGCAAATAGATACACAATTCTAGTTTCCTAATTAGTCCTACCGCGAATCTCTTTCCCCTTTCGGGTCAATCGAGAAGTCGTGGGGTAAGTATTACAATTACTTTGAAATATAAAATATGGAATATGAAATTTATAATGAAATAAAGTATACTACCCTGCATATTATATCAATACTATTTTGAAAAGAATGAGCAAAAAGCAACAAAAAGGACACCGACGCAAATCCCCCCAGGGGGGATGGGGAATGGGCTCGAAAGAGCCTATTAAAAAAATATTTTTATTAACAATGGTTACAATATCATATAACTGATATAATTCCTCTTTATCCTTATATGGAATGAAATCAAGAGCTTACAAAGTGCGAAAATTAAAGGTTTTAGTCAAACGAGAGACCCCTGGGGGGATTTGAATGCTCCTGAGGCCACCTCCGAACAGTAGCTTCCTTTATTTTCTGTAAAACCTGATAAAAAACAGAAATAATATCATACTTAAATATTCCCAAAATCACTCTAAAAGTACCTTTGGGTCAGCTCACTTTTAACCAAAAAAGGTAAGCTGAAAACTAGTTAAAAAGGGAAAACAGGAACCAAGGAAGGCAGGCTTTCCTTGGGATATTAGCTTGAATTTTGGGAAGCCAATAATATGTTCACTTTTATTGCAGAATATGAAATTTTAATGTACAACAAATAGAAATCAAATGCATGCAAGCTACAAATTTTCTTTAAAAATTACATGCAAAAAAGGATGATTTCCCTAAAGCTAGATCTAGAAAGCTTATGAAACTTGTTAAGAGAAAGATCAAGAATATGAGATTTGAGAGGATAGATCTAGGTTGAAATTAATTTTAAGATGATATATCTAAACAAAATCAAAGCTATGAAAAAGTAACCGGGTAAAGAGTTGATCTTGAGGGAGGAAGAGGAGGAGAGAAATGCTGGTTTCCTTGAAAATCCACAGTAGAGCTTTCAGGTGGAATGTCGAGGGACTATTTCCTTTGGAAGGTTTTGGAGAGAGTGAAGAAACAAACTAGATCAGAATCCTCTCCAATGTAGGAACTTGCAGCTCAGCTGAAATCAAGAAACTTGCCAAAAAAAACTTGTGAGATCCGATTAGTACATACACAGAGATTCAAAATAACATGGATATAAGCTTATAGGACATGTTGAATCTAGATCTCTAAACATGAATCAAAGGAAAGAGATGGCCAATAAACTTATTGAAAATCACCTTTCCTACCAAGATTATAATAAGCTTATTATCAATCTTAACAACGGATCTACAAGCAATTAGCAAATCATGAACACAGATACAGGTTACCTCATTAAAATAATGGAAATCATCATCCACACATACAATGGCACAACACCATATTGCCTCCAAAGCTTCTCTTTATTTCAAATGAACAATACAATAGTACAATAGCAGCAGCACCTCAATCCCAGTTCTAACTAGCTTCAAAGAGGCTACTGTTCTTGGATATATACAAAAACCAAGAGATCCAGCCCAGGGGGGGTGCAAATTCGAAGGAGATAGACCAAATATGCTGATGGAGAGTGCATAAATGCCTGATCTGTGTCTAACTGAGCCATATATGAGTCTCACTGAGTGCAATTGTCAATCGGAGAGCTGATCTGACTAACACCTCAACCTGTTAACTGAAGCATCCACCAAAACTCATCCAGATGAGCCAAAACGTGTTGAGGAGAGAGGGGGGATGAAATTCCCCATAAAGGATGTTGAAGATCAACTCTAGATCTGATTTGATCACCTTTTTCAGTCAAGGATTTGTCAGATCTAGTCAATCTTCTTAAGATCTGACTGATTTCAATCAAATCGGCCGAGAATCCACTGATTTTGGATTTTGGATTTGCTCCATTATTCATCAATTTATTAATTAAAATAATCAATAATTGATTTTTGGGGCTTTCTGACCTGAGTGATGGAAAATCACTCAAAACTAGGAAATAGTGGGTCCATGGGTTTACATGGTGCTCTTAGCTTGAAAATGAGCACCTATATGACTGAAACTGATTATTTGGCCCACTTTTATTACAAAATCAATTTTTCCAATTAAACTATTAAAAAATAGCCTAAGCTTTGGAAAAATTAAATTTTTAATAAAAAACACTGAAAAAACTAAAATATTGAAAAATTGAAAAACACCTAGGGGGACTTAGACATGTTCATATGACTCGACCATGATGTCTAGCATGCTTATACATTGACACATAGACTCTAATAACCTCAATAGGCCTAAATGCCAAGCCAACCACCCCAACTTTGGAGGTATGGAGTGAAAAACTCAGAAATTATCAGTCATTTATTCAACAACCAATAATAACCAAGGGAAAAAACACCCTGGGATTATTGGACGGACAAATAAAGTCTAAGAGACCGAGTCTTTTACAAACACTATCATGCTAGAACGTTTATTACAATTCCCCCATGTGGTATGAACATGTAATATAGTACAACAAGCACTTCCCAGAAGTACTTCCAAAGGTCTTCTAAAGCTCGAACAAGTTATCCTTGTCTGGGTCACTAGGCTGACTTGATAAAAAACCACTAAGTACAACTTAGGTGGTAACATTCTGGCTCCAACTGTGGGACGTGTGCTTGATCTGGTCTTTGAGGCAAGGAGAGGATACAAGAACACCAGAATATCTGGTTTATATACCCTGTAAAAACATCTCAACTTGAAAAGAAAAACCTCAGTAGCACAAGTTTTATAAAAAACCAAATGAACCATTAAGCTAATTTATTTAAACAAAATAAATGTAACTAACTAAAAGAAGCAAAGTTTTATTATAGCTAAGTATAAAATAGAAATGCAGAAAGTAAATGCTCTCTTTCAAGGAGCTTATTTTCCTACTCTAAGCATGATATAAAAAGGGTTAAGTGTAATCAGAAATCCAATGTAACCACCTAAGAATTTTATTAACATAAAAAAAAATTTCCTTGTCTTTGGTTACCAGCCAAAGTAAGGATACTTTATTCAGAAAATGCAAACCTGTGTGATGATCCGGAAGGGGCAGGATGGATGGGAAATCATATGCATGAATAATGTCGTCAAACTTCCTCTCAAACTGGTAAGTGCTTGTGCAAGCTGCTTCTATCCATGACTGGACAGGGTTGATGTACAAATCGGAATGATGAGGCAGATTGACTACACCATCACACTGATCGTCAAGGCTTACCAGATGATAATTCACTGTATAAGCCCCAAGCGGCTCCAAGTCATGAGGAAAATCTATATGTGCAGATGATAGTTGAGACTGATATTCTAATAGCTGCATCACATCTGTCTTTTCACAACACTGCTTCTCTATGTCTTCATTATTGATACCTTTGTGTGGCTCTACATGATATGACTCTGAATGATCATATGGATAAACTGCATGCTCCTTTTTCATATCAAAGTTTCCCAAGGTCACATGGTCCATGCTCTCTCCTTTAGATATTCCATAGAAATAAAAACCATCAAAAGTCTCTGGTTCATTATTTTCCTCTTTATTCATGTCACAGACTAGATTTTCCATGAATGTCTAGGACTCCTCATCAACATATTTATCGGGGATAAGGGAGTGTTCATCACTTGTATCATGCTCCAAGCTATACTTGTCCTCATTTTCATACTCATCTTCTTCAGAGAAAAGGTCACAAGGTAGTAAACCTTCCAGACTGTCATCATTATATGGAGAACACATAGGAGTCCCATCATGTATATTACAGTTTTCATCATAAGTTTCACTATAAGATTCTGCAATGGTTTCATCCTCAGGCTTGTATAGTTTAGATGGTAACAAAGGGTATGCCTGGCCTACCATGTATATATGATCAGGCTCGCTTGAATTTGTTTCCTGATTACTAACCTTGGGAAGTCCATGTTCCATGACTTGATTTGCAACATAACAAGTGCTTTCTTGGTGGAATTGTTCACAGGGTCTACACCATGGAATTACTTCTTCTACCATGTTAGCTGAGTCTAACATGTTTGGAATCCTAAGCTCTTGTTGAGGAAACTTCTTTTGATACATCTGATTCTACCTAGGCTGAAAGTTCTTAGGTCCATTATTTCCTTCCATTGTGATTATTCTATTGTGCATAGGATTCAATTGTATAGACTGATCTGTCATAAGTTGGTTTTGACTAGTAACCAAGTCTTTTATCATGTCTATTACCTTTTCCATGGGATCTTTAGAGGCTCCATTTTCTTCTGATTCAAAGGATTTTCCCTTTTCTTCGTTGTATGAAGTGTTTCCCCTAGTGTAACCTGGAATGTTGGATTTTCCTAAAGACTGCATATTCTTTTCTATTTTTTTGGCCAATTCTTGAGCAGTTTTTAGATTGGTCGGCTCTTTGTCCCTTAACTGGTACCTCAAATCACCAATGAAAGATTCGATGTAATATATGAGGATGGAGGCATCCCTTGGCTTGATTTATCTATGGAGGTCCACAACCACACGCCTGAACTTAGTATTAAATTCATCAATGGTTTCATTCTCCATCTTCTTTATGTTATGGAGGGCAGCAAGCGGATGTCTTGGTTCTTTCTTTTCCCCCCATTTCTTCTTAAAACCCTCCATGAATTCACTAAGAGTTTTATATGAATCATCATCTAGGTTGAAGTACCATTCTTCAGCATCATCTTCCAAGGATAAAGCAAAGAGCATCATTTTGACATCATCATGGTCATGGGCAGCATCATTGCAATAACTGACCATGTGCTTTTCAAACTTTCGAAGGTGAGACTTGGTAGTGATGGAATTATTGCCCTAAAATATGGGGAGCTTCTTGATAGCATCATTCGGAATGTCATGAGGACTACCTACTATCTGAGAAAAATCAAGGGGTTTGTAAAATTCCATCATTTCTTGAGATTAGTGAACATGACTCTCTACAAATATGTGATGGATATCTGAGAGGGATTGGTCTCCTAAATATTCAAGGTTTCTATGAGAAGTATGCCTATTCAATATTTCCCTAGTAAACCTTTCGGGTCCAGGGAGAGGATTGAATAATTGTCGACGGTTTCTTCGAGTAGAAATTCTTGAAGGGATGTTAGATAGTGGAGTCGCCAGATGGATCGAGTTTTAATTTTTATGTTTTTTAAAGACTAGATCAATCAAAATTTTTTATCTTTTTAGTTGTTTTAGAAAAAATTTAAGCCAAGTCGTACTCGGGAATAAAAAGATTTATCCTCGACAAAAACGCAAAAAGTGTTATCGCCTTTCACACACCTGGGTCATGTGGCAGAAATATTCAAGCCACTTGGTGTGTCCTTAGGGGCAAGTCTCGAGTCAAGGTTGTCACCTTGTTCTTGACTCCTCCATTTAGGCTCAACTCCTTAGGAAGCCAAGGGGGGTAGACCCTATTATGTTACTAAGGACAATTTACTTAGTAAGGTGATTTTAAACTGAACGAGCTACTTAGGAATTCAAGATTTAACTATGGACAATCAAGGATGGCAAGATACAAAAATGAACACATGAAAGCACAATGCTGAGACACAATATATATATAAAGCACGAAAATAACCAATGCCTTAGAATGGAGTCAGAAAATAAGATCAATGTACTTGCATGTTCTTGGAGTGAATGTTTTGTGATTGCCTCTTGGTACGTTTTAAGTTAAATTTGAAGTGTGAGTTGATTAAAATTAGGCAAAGGGGGGGACTCCAGATATACCCGAGAGTACTTGGAGTATGTCCAAAACTAAACCTTCACAGCTACCCGCAAGGAATATGTGGGATGAAATGGAGTCTCTGGGGCTATTGTTCATAATGCACCCATTACGGTGTAAAAGAGATCGGCACCCTGACGTCACTTTTCAGAAGTTCCCACTTCCTTTGGGTATTTTGCCACCGTAAAGGTTTGATCTAGGTGTTGGATTTTCACCTAATGGTTTGTAAGTTTGGGAGAGTGAGTCCTAATTATTCTAGTCACTCAAGTGCTTTTGATACAGCTTGACTAATCGAATGAACCGCAGCCAAGTGCAGAGCATACACACCGGAGTCTTGTCAATTTTAGTAAATTTTAAGTTGGGTGTTCTTGTTTAAAAGAAAACCCTCCAGGAACCTCTTTCGATCCAAGTAGATCTCAATCGGGGAATCGAGGAGGGGTTAATTTTATAGTAGCTGAAAAACAAATGATAGGAAAAATCAAACATATACACAATTCTAGTTTCCTAATTAGTCCTACCACGAATCTCTTTCCCCTTTCGGGTCAATCGGGAAGTCGTGGGGTAATTATTACGATTACTTTGAAATATAAAATATGGAATATGAAATTTATAATGAAATAAATTATACTACCCTGCATATTATATCAATACTAGTTTGAAAATAAATGAGCAAAAAGCAACAAAAAGGACACCGACGCAAATCCCCCCAGGGGGAATGGGGAATGGGCTCGAAAGAGCCTATTCAAAAAATATTTTTACTAATAATGGTTACAATATTAGAGAAATGATATAATTCCTCTTGATCCTTATATGGAATGAAATCAATAGCTTACAAAGTGCGAAAATTAAAGGTTTTAGTCAAACGGGAGACCCCTGGGGGGATTTCAACGCTCCTAAGGCCACCTCCGAACAGCAGATTCCTTTATTTTCTATAAAACCTTATAAAAACCAGAAATCATATCAGACTGAAATATTCCCAAAATCACTCTGAAAGTACCTTTGGGTCAGCTCACTTTTAACCAAAAAAGGTAAGCTGAAAACTAGTTAAAAAGGGAAAATAGGAACCAAGGAAGGCAGGCTTTCCTTGGGATCTTGGATTTACTTTTGGGAAGCTAATAATATGTGCACTTTTATTTCAGAATATGAAATTTTAACATACAACAAACATAAATCAAATGCATGCAAGCTACAAATTTTCTTTAAAAATTACATGCAAAAAAGGACGATTTCCCTAAAGCTAGATCTAGAAAGCTTATGAAACTTGTTAAGAGCAAGATCTAGAATATGAGATTTGAGAGGATATATTTATGTTGAAATTAATTTTAAGATGATATATCTAAACAAAATCAAAGCTATGAAAAAGTAACCGGGTAAAGATTTGATCTTGAGGGAGGAAGAGGAGGAGAGAAATGCTGGTTTCCTTGAAAATCCACAGTGGAGCTTTCAGGTGGAATGTCGAGGGACTATTGCCTTTGGAAGGTTTTGGAGAGAGTGAAGAAACAAACTAGTTCAGCATCCTCTCCAATGTAGGAACCTGCAGCTCAGCCGAAATCAAGAAACTTGCCAAAAAAAACTTGTGAGATCCGATTAGTACATACATAGAGATTCAAAATAACATGCATATAAGATTATAGGAAATGTTGAATCTAGATCTCTAAACATGCATCAAAGGAAAGAGATGGCCAATAAACTTATTCAAAAGCACCTTTCCTACCAAGATTATAATAAGCTTATTATCAATATTAACAACGGATCTACAAGCAATTAGCAAATCATGAACACAGATACAGGTTACCCCAGTAAAATAATGGCAATCATCATCCACACATACAATGGAACAACACCGTATTGTCTCCAAATCTTCTCTTTATTTCAATTGAACAATACAACAGTACAATAGCAGCAGCACCTCAATCCCAGTTCTAACTAGCTTGGAAGAGGCTGTTGTGCTTGGATATATACAAAAACCAGGAGATCCATCCCGAGGGGGCACAAATCCCAAGGAGATAGACCAAATATGCTGATGGAGAGTCCATCAATGCCTGATATGTGTCTAACTGAGCCAGATATGAGTCTCACTGAGTGCAATTGTCAATCGGAGAGCTGATCTAACTGACACCTCAACCTGTTGACTGAAGCATCCACCAAAACTCATCCAGATGAGCCAAAATGTGTTGAGGAGAGAGGGAGGGTGAAATTCCCCATAAAGGATGCTGAAGATCAACTCTAGATATGATTTGATCACCTCCTTCAGTCAAGGATTTGTCATATCTTGTCAATCTACTTCAGATCTGACTGATTTCAATCAAATCGGCTGAGAATGCACTGATTTATGATTTTGGATTTGCTCCATTATTCATCAATTTATTAATTAAAATAATCAATAATTAATTTTTGGGGTTTTCTGACCTGAGTGATGGAAAATCACTCAAAACTAGGAAATAGTGT
>LPNX010352649.1:39746-106626 GCA_001517045.1 Pseudotsuga menziesii | reverse complement strand
TTATTACAATTCCCCCATGGGGTATGAACATGTGATATAGTACAACAAGCACTTCCCAGAAGTACTTCCAAAGATCTTCTGAAGTCCGAACAAGTTATCCTTGTCTGGTTCACTAGCCTCACTTGATAAAAAACCACTAAGTACAAATTAGGTGGTAACATGTTCCAAGGGTCAGAGGATGAAATCAAAAAGATGTGCTCATCTGGGAATGAGTCTTCTTCAATGGCTACGTCTTCCTCAATCAGAAATTCTGTGATGAGCTCTACAAAAAATAAGGATTTTTTGGATTTGGTGGATTGGAAATCTAAGTCAAACTCTCGGAGAATGACTATCCATTTGTTGAATTTTCCTCCAACTATTCGTCGGGAAAAAACATATTGGAAAGGATTAACATCCGCCACTACCATCATGGTCCTCAGTAAGATGTAGTGACGCAACCTTTGAACATCATACACCACTGCTAATGCCAACTTATCGACGTGGGAATACCTAAGTTCAGGGCCAGCTAAAGCACGGCTAACAAAGTAGACAACATTCTCTTGGAGATTATCATCCCCCTGGACTAGTACTATCCATATGGTCGACTCGGATGCGGCTATATACAATATAAAATCATGAGAGTAATATGGCGGGCACAGTAATTTTGCCGAAAACAAATCTTTCTTTAACGCCTCAAACGCAAGTTGTGCAATTTCATCCCATACAAATGGGGTGTCCTGCTTCAATAGGAACATTAAACCTTTAGTGATCTTGGCATAATTTAGGATAAAAGGTCGAAGGAAGTTTTACTTCCCTTGTAGGCTTTGAAGTTGCCTGATGAAATGAGGAGGAGGCAAATTTACTATGGCCTCAACTTTCAAAGGATCCACCTGAATACCTTTGTTAGAAACAATGAACCCGAGCAGTCTCCCTAACTCGACACAAAAAACACACTTGTGGGGATTCAAGCAAATTTTGTAGTATCTGCATTGTTCTAAGATTAACCGCAAGTGATCTGGGTGATCGATCCTTTTACGAGAATGTGCTAGCAGATCATCAAGATAGGTTTTAATGTCATGAAAGGCAAAATTCATTTCCCATTGAAAGGTAGCCCCTGCATTTTTCAATCCAAAAATCATTTTCTTGTATGCCAATGTACCCCAAGGACAAATGAAAGTTGTTTTATGTTGGTCTTTTGGTTTAATTTGAATTTGATTATACCCATAGAAACCATCCATAAACGAAAAGACTTCACTCCCCGCACATGCATCAATGATTTGATCTATGAATGGTGTGGGGTAGTTATCTTTAGGACAGGATTTGTTTAGATCACGAAAGTTAGTACAAACGCGTATTGTCCCCTGCTTTTTGTCGACAGGAACAGGGTTGGATACCCATTCTATCAATCTATTGGGTAAATGAAACTGGATTTCAGCAATTTTTCAACTTCAGCCTTAACAGCTATCGTTTTACATGGATTGATAGGTCTAAGCTTTTTTCGAACGGGTTTGGTGTCAGGATATGTTTGGATTTCATGTTCGACTATTGATGGATCTATGCCTGACATCTCCTCATATGACCAGGAAAATATGTCACGAAATTCCTTAAATAAGGCTGTATAGATAGCAATCTCCTTTGGGTAGCAATCTCCTCTGGGGAGTATCTTTCACCGATATGTACATTTTCCACAATGTTTGGGTTTCCAGAGATGTTGATAGGAATAGTAACAGAAATGTTTGCCATATTCCCCTCAGCAAATATTCCTTCCCTAGGTAAGGGATTAATGGGTGTATCAGAATCACCTGCCAGTATCATATGGAACTCTTGGTTCTCAATCCTACTTAAATTTGGAAGAAAATAGGATCGATGCTGAATATCTTCGCAAATATTATCTCATCCGCACATAGCTTCCAAAATGGCTTCATCAGATGGAAAAACCATATCTAAGCAATCTCTAGTATGCAAAGAGTTCTCTAGCCAAGCAGGCAGATAGGCTTCTTCCGGCTCCTCTGAGACTGTGAGGGGGACCAGAATGAGATCAACAGTGGTATAAATGATAGCTTGATAAGCTACTTTCGCTGGTGATAAGGGCACTTCAGGTTCATGGCAGGAAGGAAGAACCCAAGGATCTGTTCTATCGACAACTGTTGTAATATACTTCCCTACACTATTAGAACCTAAATAATTAATCGGAGATGGAAAATCGAATGTGCCCATCAATGCTGCATACATTCCATCCCCTAATCTCTCTGAAGCAGGTTTAACCTGATCAACCAATGGCACGGTGGACTCGTTAGTTTCCATGCATCCCTTTCAAGTAAAACTGAGTTGGTCTACAGTAACCAACTTCCTTTCGTGCAGAAACACTACTACCTGAAGTATGGCCGATGCAATAGTGGACATGGCATAAGTCCAACTTCTCCCTAGGAGAAAGTTATAATCCAAAGGTGCATCAATCACCTCTACCTCAACAAATACTACCTTCCCTGCCAAATTTATTTCGAAAGCTGGTAGGATACCATGTGGACGAAATGACCTTCCACCGAAAGCAGTAAGTAGGGTGTTTGATAGAACTAGCTCTGAAGATCCAAGAGCCTTCTAGCAGGACAAGGACATGACACATGTGGAATATCCCTCATTGACAACCTCCCTTCCAATGGTTTTTCCGCCATGGATGACATCTATCGATAAGGCCACATGATAAGGTAGGTGAATTTTGACATTAGAAAAATTAAAATTCACCATGAGGCTCGATGAATCCATACTACCTAAGGCTACTAAGAGTGCATATCAATGGGCGAAAGAACTCTGTAAATCCTCTAAAGTTGACATTGCACAAGGGTTCTAGGCTAAATATTCAAATAAAGAGTAGTTGACTGTAGCCCTAGAATTAGGATTGTGTAAAGTTTTCTTAAAGACACCCTTTGGTATCTTGGGAATAGTTTCGGTAGGTTTTTCAATTGCGAGAGGGTTAGAAGTTTCACCTATAGACTTACACTTCTATGGAGCCTCGGTCTCATAGTTCTTGTTCCTAGTCTGGACTAAAGTCTGTGATCGAACCATGTTGATATAATTTGGGTCAGGAGCATTTGGGGTGCCCCCTACTACATTTGACACTGAAGCAGAATTTTGTCCTTGGGGAAAAGGATCCTTCATGACAACTGGTTGTTGGCCTTTGAATAGCTTTTGAGCTTGGTTAACAAGCAGACATCGATGGGTCAAGTGATTTTCCTGGTACAAGTTACATGGAAATTTCACCTTCTTCTTCTCTTTTTTTCCCCCATCAGCATTGTTTGTGGATTTTGGCTTGTTTTGGTTTCTCTCACCTTTCTTCTCCTTTTTATTTTTCCCACTGGGCTGCTGATTTCCCTTTTGAGAGGATTGTGCAAAAACATTTACATTCTGGGGTTAGGGGGTAGCATTTTCTACCTCTGCCATAGATTGTTTGATGGACAACTCATGGAGTTGTTTGGCTAAAGATTCTACAGTGGGATATTTCACTGAACCAACCACACCATCGGCATGGGGTCTAGGCTTAGTTTTTTCAACATTATGGATTGGTCTTGGTGCATCAGGGATGATTTCATATAGAATCCCAGACTGAGAATATACCAAATCTAACTACTGGGCCCTGAAGATAGCCTCTTCCTCATTAGTTATTCTCGAAGTGGCTACATCCTTAGATATATATGGCAATAAGGATTTAAGGAACCATTCTAACAAAAACTTGGGAGGGATAGTGGCATTAATGAGCCTTTTCTACCTTCACCACTCTTGGATATGATCCAAAATGTGAGTGGCTTTGTCTTGCCAAAAAGTGGATGATAAATCTATGTCGACGTCGTACCGGACAGGAAGCTGGAAATGGTTAAGGAACATGTCATCTAAGTACCAAAAAATATCAAACGTAGCAGAGGGAAGTTTAATGTACCACTTTGTTGCCGCACTAGTAAGAGTTCTCTAGAACAAACTCAACCGAATGGTGCCATCATTCAGTGAGTTGGAAGAGCACCACAAGTGAAAAGTGGTGAGATGAGCCCCTAGGTCTTCACCAACTTTTCCTTCAAATTTTGGAATATCCAAGGGCTGTTTGGTAGGGACAGGTGGCTAGGTGGCATCATGTTTCACCGGATCATTCAATAACTTGGCCAAGTATGGAGAGTTCAAACTTTCCAGGAACAAAATTTTGGGTCTGACCAGAGCCTTAAAAGTATGAGGCTGGGAAGTAGAAGGAATTGCCCCTTGGTTCCCAAAAGTAAAAGCGAGGTTTCCCCCAACTACCAGTTGTGAGGTAGTCAGACCACTTTGGAAAGGATTCCACCCATAAGCCAATGGATTGTTCATATGTGGTGCAATGTATGTGGTTTGAGCTGCTCCATATGAAACTGGAATTTGGAAAATAGGAGCAGGTATCCCTTCACTAAAAGTGAGAAAGGAGAGCTCATGGAAGGAGCCAAAACCAGTGTTTGAAAACCTTGACCATAAGGGTTAGTATTTCCAAATTGCACCCCTACATAGGTAGGTGTGGGACCTACATATGGAGTGGATGGGGGAATGTGCCCCCCATTCCAAGGAAAACCCTAGACAAATGAAGAGGATCCCACTGGACCACTCTGGGCAGTGTGTGCAAAAGAAGTTGAAACAGGTGGTACACTAGGGATCCCAGTGACCACCCCACAATAAGTGCCTACTACATTTGTTGAAGTCGGTGGTCGAACCACCCGACTAGCTGGAGTTAAAGGAGATGTATGTATGTTTTTTCTAGGGGCACCCACCAGGGGAGGTGCTACCCTTTCAGCTGAAGCGGCTGAGGTGGAGGTAGAATAACTTTCTCCTGCACTGGACATTATCCTGCCTACAAGAACACCGATCACAGGTGAATTGAAAGGACGAACCGGGATGATCACTGGATCGTTTAGGTTCGTAAGAGGTGAATTAAAGTTTTTTGCAAACTCATCAGCCTACAATTCTTCTATCTCTACTAGGGTTGTATGAACCTGGTTTGTCCTAAAAATGACTAAAATCTAGCTACAAACGACTATTTTTGAGTCAACAGCTAATAGTAGCAAATTTCCACTATCTTATAGCTAGTCATATTTCACTTAGTCATTAATAGCTTGACTAATTAGTCATTGATAGTCAATGATTTAGTCATGGATTTAGTCATTGATTTAGTCACTGATTGCAGCAATTAATGACCAAATATATGACTAAATAAACTACTAGATGATAACATATTAATGACTAAGCTAAATACAACTAGATATGAGAAATTAGCTACTAATAGTCGTATATATGCGAATTTGGTTGTTTTTGTAGTCACAAATTTATGATAGGGTACGGAGGAATCGAACCACCAACCTCCTGCCTATAATTAGGCAGGTGCTTTACCATTGAGCTAGCACCCTTTAAGAAGTTGTCATTACTTGACAATGATGCAAATTGCAAACCTTTATTAACCCTTCTATATTTGTGTCATGTTATACACAGGGGGCACAATATTCATATTTAGTGTTGAATGATATCTCAAACATCTGCAGCAACCATTATCCATGTTTCTCTTATTCACAGTATTTTAAAGATGGCTTGCTTTGAGAGGATTATACCGTCATAGGAAGATAGATGTGTATGGGCTTCTTAACAATGAATATAGGATTATCCTAGTTTAATTTATGTTTACCATAGTAGCAAGATTTTTCCATATTATCCTTTGCTTTATGGAAATTCAGTAGTAGTACAAAGTTCAGCAATTTTTTGTGCAGTATGGATAGGTACAGTCAACTTACTGTTAATTTTCTTTGGTAAAATACTTCATGTCTTTGATACCCATCAACTCATAAACCCAAACTAGAAACCTCAACAATGTTTAAAAAAGTCATAGACATCTATGAATAAACTAATAGCAAATTTTGAAGACATGAATTTTTTTTTCTACTTATTGGGAAATCTTGAGGTTGAATTTCTTCTAAAATTCGAAACAAATTGGCATATTTATTCAACAATCATCATACGATTGGACACCTACAAAGATCCAAAGGACAGATAGCGATCCATTTCCTAGTTCGCCCCCATCGCCATCGACTATCAGACTCGGATGTTCTTGACTTCATCTGCTTCATGTTCACTCTTCACCATGCATTGGATATAGTTATATACATGTTTTAGAGGTGGGATTACTACCTGTATTTTTTCTTTTTACTTTATTTTGTCATAGATATAGTTCTATTTTTTTATAGGAGCTACATTTACACTCCCACATTCTACTTATGCTGATTGTGTCCTTTAAGTCCCATTGACCTATTTTTGTGGTAAATTCAAATCACCACCATTTCCCACAAATAATTCAAGGGAAGGATTCATATTGTCATGGAGTGAATTTTTGCAAAAGGAATTTTGAGGTCTAGATGAACTAGCAGGAATGGAATATGACTTCTATCAACCTGTGCACCCTCTCGTAAAACTTCTTGACAATTTAACATTAATGATCCACCTGGACCAAGATTATTTGAACCCACAAATGTTTATGTAGCTGAAGAACCAATGTTTAGTTCATCCCCATTCTCCTCTTCTCAATCACTTAAACTACAACTCTAGACTCTTTATGGGCCTTTGAATGAACAATCCTTCCATATTTACATGGAGGACAGGCATTGCCTAAAGATGTAGAATCAAAGCCATCATCATTATTTCTGAAAATTCTAGGTTCCAACTTGATTCTTGTTTAACACTTGCATCTTCATCAACTCTGTTGTTGGCAGTTGCACTGTTGTTTCTATGAAGCATGGCATTGAATTTCTGCTTATCAATTTCTCTAGACATATTGTTTGCTTCAGAAGGTTGAATACCTACACCACTCACTTCCCAGCAACTATCCTGATTTCTCTTGATTCCAATTTTCAATTTCATATGCCCTTCTAATACGACATCCTCCTGGTTTACCTTTTTCCAAGGGTCTTGCTTCACCTGTTTCAAAATTACATTCTGATTCTTTATATCTTGATTTTTCATATTGATGGATCCATCAGGAAATCTCCAATCCTCATGTAACTTGTTTTCACCATCATGTTTTGGATGCCAACAGCCATCCAATTTAACTTCAACTTCAATTACATGCTCAGGGTAGTTTTCTATCTACATCCAGGAACCATGGTATGCATGTTAATGGGAAACTAAAAGTTGATTGTAAATCCACACCTAGAAACATAAGGAATAATATTTTGGTTTCCAACTCAACTATACAAGGAAATAGAGAATATGCTTACATGTGATGTAATGCAATTGAAATATGGGTCAATTATAATGTCCTCCAATGAATAATTCTTCATACATATTGGACATTGCGACTGTATTGAGAATCAAACTTAGTCTGATAGCATTACTGTTTTCACCGCTTAGCATGTTTGTGTTGTAATGATGTCTAAAATATACAGAAGACAGTGTCAGCATTACATTTGTATTTTTTAGTAATCCCTAACCTTTCGTACACGTTGGTTGAGTTCTACAAAAGTGTTGAGGTCAAAACACCCTTCCAACAACTTCCAACAACTTTTATACGTGATCCAATTAGCTGTCTGTTGGGACACGTACCCTAAGGATTATTAGTTTTGGTAACTCCGCGGTTGTTTGTAAGCAGAGTTATGGGTCAAAATAGTCTTAGGGGTGTCGGGGTAAGTCAAAACCCATTTTTATAATAAACCCATGGTTTAAATCCAGGGTTTAAGGTTTTGGGTGCCCATGGTTGGAAGCCATGGTTTTGTAATAACACGATGTATAAATAGGCATTTTTGTAAATAAGAAAGGTTATATTTTATGATGTAAGAAAGACTAAGGCAAAGTTAAGGCTGATATTGTAAGAAAAGTTTAAGTCCCAACTATGTGCATGGACGACCTCTGCGGCTGTGTGCGCAGAGGGTTTTTGTAAGAAGATTGAGAAAAGATCTGCAGCTGTGTGCGCAGAGGCCTGCTGCTGTGTGCGCGGCTGTTAAGCACTGAAGGGATCTGCAGCTGAGTGTGCAGATCAAACTGTGGTTTTGTAGCAAGTTGAATAAAACACAGTTTGTGGACGTAGCCCCTACATTGGGGGTGAACCACGTTATATTTGGTGTTTTGGTTTCTTGTGTTGTTTCTATTTCTGTTGTCTTTTATGCATTAATAACTGTATACATTTGATAACTTAGATCACTGCTAATAACAAGCTTCGCTGTGAATTCCCTGTAGTGGGTTAAGCAAGTCATGGTTGTTTATCTATCTGCGAAGTTGTATAAAAGTGAATGACACAGCTGTGTAATTATTGATTAATAAATTAGTAAAGGCTAAGGTACAGTAATATCCCTCTCTGCTTGCAGAAACCTGATTCTGCGGCACCCCATTGCTGTTTCGGGTGAGACTGCAACCTGTGCGCAGGTTGTTGCCGAAAGGGCCTACACAGTGGGTCTTTTGTTGGTGCGACATAAAAGGATTAAACCCGGGTCTGCCCTATTTCCCAACAAATTGGTTCCGTTGCCGATTGAACTCAGTATCTGCTCAAGAGGGGTTTACGTCGTACCTCGAGGGCTATGTTCTGGAGGCCCTCTGTGACAGAAATCGGTGATTGGGTTGCTGAGACTTATCTACACTTCACGCAATAAGAGAACACAAATTCCCGTTGTAGCGCACGTGACTTTTTACAAAGGTATGTTTTTGTGATGCTTATGAAATTTTTTTTAGTAGTATCCACATAGAGTTGCACTAGTGGTTGTCTAGGTTAACAGAAGGAAGGACGAACTGCCAAGCTCGATGGGTTCCCACATGGATCCCCACAAGGGTCACTCTTGTGCAACACGTGAACAACAAGGTATCCCGCGCTATTGATTTTTGGACGACGCGCACATTGGAAGCTTTCATAACAGAGTTTGCCATGAATACAAGTACCTCCTTCAGCGAAGTTGAACGACAGTTCTTCAAAGGTTCCCGTGGTAAGTTTTTGAATTCATTAAGCTTGCGGATTAAAATACTATTAGATGAAAAGGCTATATTGTGGTTTGAATTAGACTGCTAGCTTTGTAGTACTAACATATGTTTGCAAGTGATAATACCTTCGACGAGCAAAGTGGTTTGCTGTGAAGTGGAAAAAGGTACAAAAGAGATTTTGACTCCTATTCCTTAGGTCAGGCTACCGCGTCTTCCCCTGTAAATTCTGAAGAGTCGGGCTCTGAGGAAATCCCTTCGCTTGGAAACCCCCCTATCACCCCGCAGCGAAGCCATGTTACCCCTGAAAGTCTGTCGCAGTCTAACAGTCAACCCAGTCCGAGTATTCCGGCCCCAGGTCAATCTGCCTCTGTAAATCCCCCTCCCTCGACATCCTGTCCCCCTCCCAACCCTCCCAGAATCACCATGGCCCACCTAGCTGACGATATTAAGTTTCCCATATTCAAAGGCACGGGATCCGAAGACCCCGAATAGTTCTGGTTTTTATGTGAAGCAGTGTGGAACGTGAAGAATATTACAGATCGGGATGTGCGAACCGTGCAGCTCATTACTTCTTTCCGGGACCGGGCTTTGACCTGGTTCATGAAATTATCCAGTACTCAGAACCCTACTCTAGATGAGATTAAGGCAGCCCTCACCAAAGAATTTAAGAATCCTAAATCATAATCGCAGAGCATCACTGAGCTCAAAGAGATTCAACAGTGGCGCGGTGAATCCGTGTGGGACTTTGACCAGAGATTCAAAGTTCTACTAGACCAAGTTAGATTTACCATTAGTCCTGTGCAGCACAAGGAATGGTTTATCGTAGCATTATTACCCCATATCCGCACTCCGCTTATGCAACAGAATGTTGCTGACCAGCAAGAAGCTCTGGAAATTGCAATAAAGCTAGAAACCGTCCCCGTCGGAGATGATTCCGGTCTTGCTCAAATCCAAGCACAGCTAGCAGCCATGGCCCTGGAGCTCCGCGATATGAAGAAGGATAAAACCAGTCGAGAGGAGGTCTGGTGTATGCACTGCTGGACTGAAGGTCACGATAGGGACCAATGCCCTGGGGTCCAACCCTACTCAAATACGGGTACGCCCAAACAATTCAATCCCGGTGTTCTATATTGTGAGATTTGTCGAACCACTGGCCAACATCACCCTAAAAACTACCATCTTCTTCAGCGATATGTTCAATTTCCCAAGAACCCCTACTACAAGTTCTGTAAGTCAGTAGGGCATAATGAAGAAGAGTGTCGTAGCTATGACCTTATGCAAGAACGCATCTCTGACGTCTACCGAGTGCAAAATGAAGTCTAGAATAATGACGGCTATGGTTACCGCGGCGGTGCCTCCGAAAGAGGTGCCTTTGGAGGTCGCGGCCATGGTGGTATACCTGGGAGAGGTCGAGGACAGGTGGTGTGTTACAATTGTAACCAAGCTGGCCATTTGGCTCGTGACTGTCGAAACCCCACCACAACCTGTCGATATTGCCACGCAGTCGACCACATGATTGAATAGTGTCCCCAGCTCATAGCAAAGATTCAGGAAAACAACAGTGGCCCTACCCAGACTATTCAGTTGATTTCAGTTGAGCAGAGACCGACTGCAACCATCAATGTGGTCACTAGGAGTGGCGCCAGGATGCAAATTCAGCATTTGCAGAAACAACCTGCCGAGGTGTGCATGCGTACGGCCTCCGCGCAAGTCCCAGCACTTAATACTGTGCAATACCAAGCACTGGTCAAGGCGGCTCCATGCGATATTGTTGACCCTCGCACATCCGTCGTACCTGCATAGCAACCTCAGCAGGCCTCGCAGCCGCAAGATGATTCGTCGAATAAAGTAAGTACACTCTCTTCCTTTTTACAGAGTTGTATGAAACTCTTGAGGAATCAGAATGCTTTAAAAGAGCTGCAAAAAGTTCTTGCTGTCACAGACCCTCAAAGAGGAGTTGATCAGGAGAAAACTGTTAGTCGTGTCCGAAGAATGGGGAGGGAAATGAGATTGAATGTTCAGATAGGGGAATATGATATGACTGATGTCATCTTGGATCTTGGATCAGAAGTTAATGTCCTACCCAAGCAGACTTGGGGAGAAATGGGAAAACCTTCCCTGGATTGGTCACCTATACAATTGAGATTAGCTAACAAGCAAAAGATTGTTCCCCTAGGGAGACTTCTTAGTGTTCCCATAGATCTTGATGGGGTAAGCACTCTAGCGGATTTTGAAGTCATCGAGATCATTGATGACAGCAACCCTTATCCAGCCTTGTTGGGAATCGAGTGGGCCATGGAAAATGATGCAATCATCAACCTTAAGAGGAGACAGATGACCTTCGAAGGAAATGGTGTATGAGTTATCATACCCATCGACCCATCCCAAGGAGAACGATATACAGAACCAATCAGAGATGAAGGGGAGCAGGATACTCTAGACCACATCTATAACATTACAGCCCAGGAAGCAGATTATGTCGAGCCTGATGCCGAAGACATACTAGATTGGCAATGTGATAGCTCCTGCATGTCTGATTCAGATGATGGTCTAGAGAATTGGCAGAATCGACTGTATGAGCTACATGGCCATAGGTGTGTGCAACTCACCAAGTCTCTTAGATACCTTAGTGCGCATCCTAGAGAGTTGCCTACCTATGTTGGGTTAACCGACCCTGGAGAATTTATTGTACAAGAAAACCCATCCCAGAGAATGCAGACTGTGGAGACAGCATTAGGGGCTACAGCCGCAGGGCGGACTGATAACAACAAGACTACTCCCAGTTGGGCAGCTAGCCAGAAATTTCTACGCCTCAGCTTCATAACCCAAGTCCAAACAGTGTGACATAAGTTCATTGGGCAGAATAGCCCTCAGACACATTTGAGGCATAGTTATGCAGCATGGGACACCATCCCTCGCGAAGAGTGGGTGCATAAGTTCGTACACACCTTGGAACCCCTAGCACAAAAATGGTATATGGAGGCTGCGCTCTGACATGGAATTGAATACCAAACTAAGGGGCAGAACCAAGAATCCAGCACATCAAACCTAATATTCTTGTCACCGGCCTTCCCAGGACGGGTCGAAGGGAAATACTGTGCTGAGGATGCTGGTTGTCACGAAGCTCACACCCGGATTCTGCCGAAGTCCACAAACATAGCGAGGCTTAAAATCCGACCATTGGGAAGCGGCCAATTTGGTGGTGGTAGCGTTTTAATTGCCTTAAATTCCTGTACTAAGGTCAGTATCGGAAATCGAGCTCCACTTGGACAAGATTTTCGTCAGATTTGGTGCCTTCAATGTACCGTCCTGCCCGATTTGATTGATGGTGTGTATAAGAAGATGCCTGAGTTAGGGAAAATTGCATTCTGCATTTCTTCAAGATTTTTGAGTGAACCCATGACAACAGAACGAGAGATTGACGATTTGGTTAGAGAATTCGAGCAAGAGGGTCTGATAAGCTGCTCTAATCAGTCGCCTACCCTTTCTCCCTGTGAATAAGCTTCCCCAGCACCACCACAGCCGATGCAGACACGGTCTGCCTCGAAAAAGATCAGAACTGAAGTTCGCTCAAAGTGAAACCAAGACCAGCCGAGGCAAACAGGGCAAACACCAGCATATCATACTATGGATCCCACCGGTTCAGCACAGGTCCCGGCCGGGGGTAGGGAGAATATTGCACCACCGCGGCCACCATATCTACAACCTGTTCACCCAGGTGCCACATTAACCCGTCGAACAAAGCAGTTCACGTTAACCATACCCTCGCTGCCACAAGGAGTTCAGCTAATTGGAAGCATGACAGGGAAGATCGATCGGCTGAAGTACAGTGATCATGACACAAATGACCATGGCAAGTTTCCATAGTTTTAACCAGTAGAATACTTGCAGCGCATCAAGTACCTAGATCATAAGGTCACACTACTGGAAGTGCAAACATGGGCTGCAGGCTTGGACAAAGCTAGCCTACTCAAGATGCTTGATTTTCCCCATTTCGATCGCAGCACACATGTGACCGTAGTGACCAAACAGTTGCTAGAGTTAGTGCATGACGGCTATTTATGGATAGGGGACCAGCAAATTCCTATTGACGCTGTGCTCATCCATAAGATCACAGGTTTACCAATGGCAGGACCTGATCCGGGAACTGAATTTCCATCCAAACATGATGATACAAAGCTCGCGCAAACTATGAAAGAGCGGTTTGGTCTGACAAAGGGGAAACAGGGATATCACACTTCCACAATCCAGGAACATCCCATTCACTTTGCAGCTGAACTCTTAGCCTACAAATTCATATGTAAATGCAGGCCAACTGAAGTACCTGCTCCGGTTATTCGGATTGCTATGAACTATGCTGAGGGGTATACTTATAATTGGGCCGCATATCTTGCGAAGGAGTTCCTAGAGGATGCCCGTGATGCACAGGAAAAAGGTATACCTTTTCATTATTCCTAGTTGTTAATACTTATTGCATTAGTTGGGTGGAAAGAACCCACTGAAGCCCAGTTTATCGAGTTAAACCCAGGCATGCCAAGGGCAGCGAGGTACGCCTCCTTATGGATATCCTCAGATAAGGTATCTCAGCAGATGACGAACACTATGTTCATATTTTATGCCATGAGTATCCACTATGAGATTGTGTGAACAGCACGGCTTACCAATGAGGTGTTCTCTAAATACGAGGGCGCCACGCACTTCAGTGCCGATATGCATCATGTTTTCATTCAAGCCCGTGCAGATCCACAATGGCAATGCTTTAAATTACCATATGTAGTCACCGAACTAGATATCAGGGGTATAATTCAGCACTGGCCAACTGACTGGCTGAAAGATATAGGAAAAAAAACCTCTATTCCAGTTCCTCCAGCTACCAATATTGGCGCAGGTACCAGTCAGGCGCAGCAGCAAATCCCATTGGAGGATAGCGCAGACCTAAGTGATTCACAGATGGATGTTGATGGCCAGGGTGGAGATGGCGGATAGGATGAATAGGATGAGGAGTCGATCAAGACCATATCAGATCCCAACCTAGCAACGAAGCGTAAGTCACCAGAAGTAGCAGAGGTAACCAAGCCACAGTCCCGTAAAAAGTCAAAAGCGTCGAAGGACAAATATATTGAAGAAGAAACCACGATAACGCTGGATGTGCTGGAGCAAGATCTAGAATAGTCCATGGGAACGCTCACTAAAAAATGGTCAGAATTTGTGGAACTGCATCTTGCTGGGCTCTCAAGTATAGCAAATAGGGTTTCAGAGCTAAAAGAATTAGCAGTAAAATCAGCACACAGTACTGCGACAAGTAGCACTACAGCACCTATGCAGCAGGATATTAGGCAATGGCCACCCAAAGATCACCAAGGACAGGTATCAAGCGCAGCTTTGATACCGCCCGATACAGATTCACGGCCCCAGACGAGTATGACCATAGGGCTCGATTATACAAAGATGTTCATGTCAGAACTGCACCTCTGCCAGCTCGCTATTACAAAGGAGATCCATGCACGAGACCAATTGTCCCAGCTTCAATTAGAAGACACCATCAAACAAAACAAAACCTTTGCAGCACACCTAGAAGCAGTAGCACAATAGAAGAAGGAGGCTGAACATAAAACAACTACGTTGATGCGAGCACTAGACGAGGCATGTTGGAGTCTTTCTGACTGTGGCATACAAGGAGCAGAGGAACCAGAGCAAAGAATCACTAAGATGAGAGACTATGCCCAACAGTCTCGTAGCGAGATTGAAAGGATGAAGACAGAACACCAGAACCAGATCTTAGAACTTCAACTGCGCATCCCTCCCGAGACTCCACCAGAGGTCCAAGAACAACACCATCAGGACATCAAGGCTTTAGTAGAAAAAATATCAGATAACGTGGCGAGCGTCGCAAAACTAATGGAAAACAACATAGAAGTATGGGTGAACCTACAGGACCATCTAGATGTAGGTAGGATCCAGGAAACCATCAAGTTGCACCAGGATGAATTAGATGCAGTCAGAGTAGAAATCAAGACCCTGCCACCTATGCAGAAGATGGCTAAAGTGAAGCGCAGGAAGGAAATTCAGCAGGAAATCGAGTCCTGCAGGATGAAGTTAATGCTACTGGAGAATGCGTTATAGTCCCTAGTTGATGAAGCATTAGAATTGAGCAATACTGCAGAGAGCCAGCTCAAAATTTTGAAGACCTATGACACTTTTGCGCAGGAACGGGCTGATACAGAATCATCTTCAGTGTTATAGGAATTGGTGGAAAAGGAGAAAGCCACTGATGATATACTACACAACCTCACCAGTCACTTCTAGACTCTTGCACAGAAGATTCTCCCACCAGGGCCCTCGCAGAGTGTCCCGGGACGGGCCACTAGTGAGTCTTAGGGGCCTGTTGGGACGCGTACCCTAAGGATTATTAGTTTTGGTAACTCCACGGTTGTTTGTAAGCGGAGTTACGGGTCAAAATAGTCTTAGGGGTGTCGGGGTAAGTCAAAACCCCTTTTTGTAATAAACCCATGGTTTAAATCCAGGGTTTAGGGTTTTGGGTGCCCATGGCTGGAAGCCATGGTTTTGTAATAACACGATGTATAAATAGGCATTTTTGTAAATAAGAAAGGTTAGGTTTTTATGATGTAATAAAGACTAAGGCGAAGTTAAGGCTGATTTAGTAAGAAAAGGTTAAGTCCCAGCTGTGTGCGTGGATGACCTCTGCAGCTATGTGCTCAGAGGGTTTTTGTAAGAAGATTGAGAAAAGATCTGTAGCTGTGTGCGCAGAGGCCTGCTGCTGTGTGCGCGCCTGTTAAGGACTGAAGGGATCTGCAGCTGAGTGCGCAGATCAAACTGTGGTTTTGTAGCAAGTTGAATAAAACACAATTTGTGGATGTAGGCCCTACATTGGGGGTGAACCACATTATATTTGGTGTTGTGGTTTCTTGTGTTGTTTCTATTTCTGTTGTCTTTTATGCATTAATAACTGTATACATTTGATAACTTAGATCACTGCTAATAACAAGCTTCGCTGTGAATTCCCTGTAGTGGGTTAAGTAAGTCACGATTGTTTATCTATCTGCGAAGTTGTATAAAAGTGAATGACACAGCTGTGTAATTATTGATTAATAAATTAGTAAAGGATAAGGTACAGTAATATCCCTCTCTGATTGCAGAAACCTGATTCTGCGGCACCCCATTGCTGTTTCGGGTGAGACTGCAACCTGTGCATAGGTTGTTGCCAAAAGGGCCAACACAGTGGGTCTTTTGTTGGTGCGACATAAAAGGATTAAACCTGTGTCTTCCCTATTTCCCAACAGAGCACTAGTCATAATGCACCTTCCATCCCCGTGGTGGAAGTTACATCAAATATTCCTCCTAGGTCTAGGGTTAGTGATCCTATTAGGATACTAGATCCGAGAGGAGTGACTATAGGGAATAGTACATACTTAATTACATAGATTCCTCTGTCCTCTGTCCCTAGTTCTTCAAATGTTCACCCTCCACCTCATTCATGTGGTCGTTCAATCCGAAACGTTGCTATGAGTTATGTCCATACTGCGGTTACTAGACCGGTTTTGACTCAACTTCATGTACCTTTCGTTTTTTCAGGAGGTCATGCTCATACTTCTAGATGTCATATTCCTACTTCCGGAATGTATATTCCTACTTCTAGAGCATATGTTCCTACTTACGGAGTGTCTCATGGGACATCTCATGCAATGACTTATGGACCCTATTATGGGACGCAGTATGGATAGGGTTCTTCACCTTATGGGGGCGGGTATCAACAACCTACTTACTCTCCAAATTATGGCTTCATAGCTCCTAATAGTCAAGGTCCATCACATTATGATGCTTCCATGCCACCATATATGGTTCAAACCAGAGGAGGGCACTATGGCCAAGGCCATGGTGGTAATCAGACCTATATGAATCAGAATTATCCAGGAGCGGTCCATCGACCTCATCATCCTAGGCTCCCTTTCCTCGTAACATTGAATCTTCCTGACTTGTTGAGATTAATGAATGATCCTGTTGCTCATGACCCAGCTTGGCCGGATGTCCCTATTAAGCTTCCCTTGGACATACCTAAGTTCGAGGGAAAAATAGGAGAGGATCCGAGCAAACATGTTACTACCTTTCACCTATGGTGCTCTTCAAATTCCTTACACCAGGACTCCATCCATTTAAGGATATTTCTACGCACCCTTATAGGGCCTTCTACGAAATGGTATATAGAGCTACCTAGGGGAGCATTCGCTTTGTTCGATGACCTAGCAATGAATTTTCTTAAACACTTCCATCTACCAGTGCATTATGACGTTGGTACTGAAATCTTGTCAACATTTCGGCAGGATAAATCCACACATATCTCGGATCATATCCAAGAGTGGCGTAGACAGAAGAGGTTAATCAAAGCCTTTATACCACCAGAATTCCTCCTCTAATGGTTCCCTAAGATGTTATTGCCATATATAGAAAAGGATGTTTCTACATCCGGAGTGCAGAATGAGGAACAACCAATTTTTAGGGCACAGGAACTAGAATTGATTTATGCTCAGTCCGGTTTGTTATTTGAGATTATTCCCAATGCTCCGCATTCTAGTTTCGACCCCAAAGTTAAACCTGGACCACATGTCGATGGCATTGTTGTTTGTGCAAGTGCTAAACCTGTGGATTAGGTTTCAAAACAAGTTAGTCAATTGTCAATCAACCAATCTGCTTTGGGACAAGCCATGGCTTCATCTCAACCCACCCAAATGGTGAGTGTACTTTCGATGAAATCGTCGGACCAGAAGGGTAACTAGCAGCTCGGACGAAATAGAAAGAAGGGTAAGAATAATCATAATGGTGGGAATAAGAATGAGAATGCTAATAATAATGACAATAATTCCCATAGTGCTGGGGGGGGCAAGCAAGTTAAATGTAAGGTTAAATTCCCTTACAAGTTGTGTAAGGATGATCACCTCACTTACTTGTGCTCTCGTATCGATGAGGCCTCAAGATTATTGGCATAAGGCCTAGCTGTGCTAACTAACTCTTTACCTCACAATAAAAATATGAACTCGAGGTCCCATGACCAGTCTGGTGGTGATCAAGATCCGTGGGAGGGTAGTGGTCTTGGTTGCATTAACATGGTCCGTGATGCAAAAGTTGTGACCTGTGCGAAGGACTATGGTTCGTCACAACCCAGCCTAGGTAAGGAACCTAATCCACTAGGGTCTCCTTTGTTTATTAAGAAACCTATGGATAAACCTGAATCTGCACCCCACATTCCTAAGGGAGTCCTTAAGCATTCAAGGCACAATCCTAATGCCCGAGCTACCCAGAACTATTCAGTTTTCGAGGATTTGGACCACACTCCTTGTGCGATGTCTGCATTGGAAGTGCTTCAGAGTTGTCCTTCGCAAAGGAAGGTTTTTATTTCTACCCTTGGTTTGAATGATGATGATTCTTCCTCCATGATTAAATTTGAAATAGCAGGACTTCAGCCTTGCTTTCCTTACTATGTGTCTATTTTGATTCATGTAGAATGTCTTAATATGACCATCAAGCGCATTGTGATTGACAAAGGAACTGCCGCTTCTATGATGTCTTTATCATGTTGGAAGGGTTTAGGTTGCTCTCAGCTGTCTAAATCAATAACCATGTTAACTGTGTTCGATGGGAGATCGTTTAGGCCGCACGGTATCCTTCCTTCCCTCAAGGTCCATTTGGGAGGGAAGACCGTTGCAATAGAGGTCAAGGTGGTTGATTCGCCCCTTGTGATCCAGTGGATTATTCATCTTTAAAATCACACTGATACAATATGGTACAAGGGTTATCAATCTATGGTTTTAACTCATATGCTAAACATTATATGCACAGCCCGTGTAGTTATAGTATGGTGCACAATTATCACAGGGGCTGCGCAACACAGTTATCACATGGTGCGTAGCTTATCGCATGGGTGCCTAGTTATGTATGGGCCACGCAGCTTGCGAACCATCAAGTTGAATATCGAATGGTTTGACGAATTCCTTATATACCGTGACATTTATAGGCTGCGATAGCGGATCGAGTATATGGCGAAGTCCTTATATACCGCGACAACGGATCGGGTATATGGCGAAGTCCTTATATACCGCGACATTTATATGCTACGATAGCGGATCGGGTATATGGCGAAGTCCTTATATGCTATGAAATTTTTATGCTGTGAAATTGATGATGACATCAAATGGTTACGTTACGTGGCATAGCCCAGTTGCAAGTCCTGGAAACGTGTTGTGAGTCGACACATGTGCGTGAAGTTGGTTGCAACATTTCGATGATCTAGAACGTCATGGTAACATAACGCTTGGGCCGTGACTTGGCGGAATGACATGATTCAGTATAGCATATGGTTGTAATGATAAATAAAAGATAATATCCGTGGGCCATTATGTTCCTCTCTCAAAATGCTTAAATAGAGGATACTGGCCACAGTAGAGGATAGACAGAGTTTAGAGTGCAGAACATCGTTTCTCTGTTATGAGAATCTTGGAGAGCTTTTTGCTGCGAAGTGTCCAGATGTTGTTACTGTAGAAGTTGACATTCTATATTATAGTTTAGCTTTCTTTGTTTTTGAATGCTAATTGTAATTTCCAGAAGAGAGGTCTTCAAGACTTTGTACAGCATTCTATTTACAGTTGCTGAAGTTGTTTCCAGAACCATTTTTGTACCATTTCAAAGAGATTAATTGGATCGGTACCCATTGGAGAGGGACCCGGAGACATAGCCCAGTGGAGGGGGTGAACTCCGTTATCAACTTTTGTTTGTGACTCTCTGTTTCTGTGTTTCTTCTTTGCATCTGTTTATTAGCGTTGTTTTCCATTCTGAGCATTTAATTTCTGTTAATGTTGTTCCATTAATTAACCTGTTGATCGCATTCTTTTACAACAAACTTTTAATGCACACAAGTTGAGGTCCGACGGATCATGTTATGGTATCAGAGTTGGTTGACTATTTGTGCAAGTTTGTGAATTCTTACTAGGTTCAGGTTAAAGCATGGTGAAGGAGAATTAATTGAAGGAGACCTTGAGATTGGCTCCAGGAGAACGTTCTCAAGAACCATGTCTTCTCCATGAGGGGAAGAAGGACATACAGAACGGGAAAAACCTGTTATTTCAGAAACTGAGTTTCTGGAGGCTTTTATGAGCATGAAAGTCATGATGGAAATTCTACTCGATGAGTGAGCAGAAAGGAAGAAGAAAGAAGAAGGATCTTCATCCAAATATGTAGAAGTGAATAAGGAAGAAAAGGGTAAAGGAGAAGGAGGTGATGGTGATCCTCCAGAAACTAATCAAGATTTCTCTTCTTCTCATACTTCTCATTCAAATAATGCAAGCCCTAATATGCCTTATTTCAAATTGGATGTGAAATTTGAATTGCCAATTTATAATGGAGATTTAGATGCTGAAAAGTTAGACAATTGGATCAAGCAGCTTGAAGTATATTGTAGGGTGTAGGGCATTATTGATGACCCTTCCAAAATTCAATTGGCCACTTTGAGAATGAGTGGAATGGCTCTTACTTGGTGGGAGAACAAGATTCAGCAAGATCTTTGAAAGAATGGTAAAATTATTTCAGTTTGGAATGAATTCATTGAAGTATTAAGGAAGCAATTTTATCCTTTAGGTCACATGCAACAATAAACCATGAGTTGGAAAATGTTTAGACAAGCTAAGGGACAAAGCATTCAAGAATATACTCATGAATTTAGAAAAACGGCTATTGCATTGAATGTTGCATTAGACACCCAGGAAACTCTTCTTAAGTACATTGGTGGTATACATTCTTATTTACGACATACTTTGTTGATGTTTAACCCTAGTACCTTGGATGATGTATGTGTTCAATATACACATTTAGAAGCTAGGTGAAAGCATACTAATGATACTTTTGTGAAGAAATCCTTTAAATTTGACAGCAAATTGAAAAGTCAAGCTAAGGGGAAAAAGAAGATGGCTACTGTTAAGAAAGAAGGTGACAAGCCTACATGTTCACATTGTCAGAAGGGACATGATGTCTCTAAGTGTTGGAAACTTCATCCGGGGTTAAGGCCAAAGACGTATGGAGGAAACAAAGATAATGGCAAAGCAAAAGCTACTGCAGTAGTTATTCAGGACTTAGGATCCGACTCAGGTGATGAAACAAAGGTTACAGCTGTTGGGATCCAGGGTATGAATAAAAGTATCTCACTTCCCATTGATGCAAAATCAAGTTCTAGTGCAAGTACAAATCTGCCATATACTTCTAAGCAAAATGATAAAGATAGAAGTGCACTGTTTCATGTTTGTGTCATTGCAAATCACACAAATATTGATAAATTGTTTGATAGTGGTTCACAAGTAAATCTGATATCAGAAGAAGTGGTTAAGAAATTGCATTTAGTTACTATGCCTCATGAAAATCCCTATCCTCTAGGTTGGGTTACTAATGATACACGATTGCAAGTTACAAAGAAATGCATATTAAGGTTTGCAATTACGGAAAATTTCATGGATGAGGTAGAATTAGATGTAGTACCACTTGACATTTGTGGAATTGTACTTGGGAGTCCATATTTGTATGACCGGAAAGAAGTATTTTATAGAGAGCATAATAAGTATCATCTTTTTAAAGATGGTGTAGAATATATTGTATGAGCACATAAGATAAAGACCAATCTGGCCATAGTCTCTGCAGGACAAATGAAGAGGTTGGTAAATGCTAGTAAGAATTTTGTGTTAATGATGGTTAAGGTGAAAAATGATGAGATCTCTAAATATTTTGAAGGGTGTGACCCTAAGCATAAATATGAACTAATTGAAATCATGTCTGAGTATGATGATTTTTTTCAAGATCCGAAGGGGTTACCACCAAAGAGAGAGATTCAACATGAGATACATTTGCAGCAGGAAGTGCCACTCCCGAACATAGCCATGTACTGGATGTCTATGATGCAGAATGAGGAAATCAAGAAGTAGGTTCAGGAGCTGATTAAGAAGGGGGTCATCCGGCCAAGCACTTCCCCTTGTGGCTCTCCTATAGTCTTGGTTCCAAAGAAGGATGGGTCTTGGAGGATGTGTATCAAATATAGGTCCCTTAACAAAATCACCATTAAGAACAGGTATCCTCTTCCCCTCATTGATGATTTGCTTGATCAGTTGAAACATGCAACTTACTTTACAAAATTAGATCTGCGTAGTGGGTATCATCAAATCCACGTTGCTGAAAATGATGCTTGGAAAACAACTTTTAAAACGAAACAGGGTTTGTATGAATGGCTTGTGATGCCTTTTGGGCTCTGTAACGCACCTGCTACTTTCATGCAGGTCATGAATGATGTATTTCTTTCATTCATTGATGATTTTGTAATTGTATATCTAGATGATATCCTTGTGTTTAGCAAAACATAGGAAGAGCATGTTGTACATGTGAAGAAAGTTTTAGATGTACTAAGAAAGGAGAAATTTATGTAAAGATGCCCAAATGTGAATTTGCTAAAACTTCTTTAGTATATTTGGGCCATATTATTGGTGGAGGCCACCTGCGAGTGGACCCATCCAAGGTTTCTATCATTGTAAACTGGCCATGGCATAACACCATTATTGAAATCAGAAGTTTTTTGAGTGCGGTTTAGTATTGGAGGAAATTAATTTCGGGGTTTTCTTCCATTGCTGCACCTTTACATGCGTTGACAAGCATCAAAGAAATTTTCCAGTGGGGAGGCAAGCATCAGAGAGCCTTTGACACTTTGAAGGAAAATATTAGCATAGCACTAGTTCTGACATTGCCATATTTGCAGCGGCCATTTGATATCGAAACCGATGCCAGTGGGTTTTCCATGGGAGTAGTTTTGATGCAAGGGAGAAATCTAGTTTGTTACCATTCAGAAACGTTCTCTACTGTGGTAAGTAACTATCCGACCTACGACAAAGAATTGTATGCTTTAGTACAGAGTGTGAAGAAGTGGAAACATTACATCATGGGAAAATAAACAGTCATACATACTAATCATCAGCCACTTCAATATTTACAATCTCAGACTAAAATGCAACAAAGTAGGCATTTAAGATGGATGGGATTCTTACAACAGTTTCATCTCGTAATTAAGTACAAAAAGGGAATTCATAATAAGGTAGCAGACATGTTATCAAGGCCTCCTACAAATGCTTCAATCATTCTTCAAAATAGTTCATTGACACATGAAAGTTACATTGAACAGTATGCAGAAGATAAAGATTTTAAGGAAGTATATGCATCACTAATACATGGTAAACAGGAAGAGAAATATTATGTGCATAATCAACTTTTGTATCATCTTAGTAAACTCTGTATTCCAGAGAAAGAAAGAGTGCATGTGATTCGAGAAGCACATAGTTCATTGATTGCAGGACATTTTGGTGTGAGTAAAACCTTGTCTGTATTGCAGAATCATTGTTATTGGTCTCAAATGCAAGAAACTGTAGCTAAATATATAAGAGGTTGTGTTATGTGTACGAAAAGTAATCCTAGCAATAGGAAATTGGGGTTGTACATACCTTTTCCAGTTTCTTCTCGTCCTTGGGAAAGCATTTCTATGGACTTTGTAGGAGGACTACCTATGTCTAGGAAAGGACATGATTACCTATATGTTGTTGTGGATAGATTGAGCAAAATGTGTATCTTAATGCCATGTAATAAATAGATCACTACTGAACAAACAACTCACCTGTTCTATCAGAATGTTTGGGTACATTTTGGGCTACCCATGTCGATTATATCTGATCAAGATTCCTAGTTCTTGGGAGAATTCGGGTCAACTTTATGGGAGTTTATGGATACTAAACTTAAAAAGAGTAAAACTTTTCATCCACAGGCCGATGGGAAAATAGAGGTAGTGAACAGGACAGTGGTTCAGCTACTCAGAGGATATTGTATTAAACATCCTAAACTTTGGGATGAGCAGTTGCAGTATATACAACATGCTTACAATCATGCAGTTCATTCTTCCACAAAAAGATCTCCTTTTGAAACTTGTTTTGGATATCTGCCAAAAACACCGATGGACTTCTCTTTTGGCAAAGATGCAGTGGATGGACATCATGATGCAGATAAAGCTCTAAGGTTCATTCAGAGAATCCAAGCAATGTAGCAGGAAGTTCAAGAACAGTTGGAGAAGAGCCAAGAAAAGTACAAAGCTAAGCATGACAAGCATCGAGTTGATCATCAATTTCAGGTTGGTGACCGAGTTTGGTTACATATCACCAAAGAAAGAATGAAAGGTGAAGGTAAAAATATTAATCCTATCAGGTATGGTCCTTTTGAGATCTTGGAAAATATCGGTACAAATGATTTTCACTTGAATTTACCTCCATACATGCAAATTTATTCAGTTATCAATGTCAAGAATCTTAAACTGTATGAGCCTCCTATGATCATGGATGAGGAAACTAGCATACAGATTCCTTCAGTTGATGATTTGGCACCTGAATATATGAAAGAGTTGCAGGATGATGTTATTCTTGATAGAAATGTAAGGACTTCACGAAGGGGGAATGCTGAGTACCTTCGAGTAGGGCTGAAAGGCATGCATCCTAGAAAAGCAAGATGGATGGAGATTGGAAAAGTGAGGGAGCTATATCCTCACTTAATTGCCAAATGATTCAAGCTTTTGGTGGTTTTTGTAATCTCACAGATCATATAAGGTTACCAATAATACATACTAAAACATATATATCTATAAATCAGAGATAGGAGACAAGAACATATAGGAAAACAGATTATATTGTTGCAATGAGTTCATACAAGGTAGAGAACTAAACTAACTTCTCGTTTGGCTCAACAGCCTAATATATACAATTTACAAACAGTTATAGAATAACTACCTGTCAATTCGGTGAACCAACACAACTTTTAGTTAGCCGACTTAATCTTCTAGTTTAGTCGGCTGATCGACTATGTCGGTCTTCGTTCCAGTCGACTTATGTCGACTTGCTCTTTCCTACATCTCCCCCACGAACAAAATGTTTCTTCATCCCGAAGAAACAGGGAGGTACAAAAAATATGTCTTTGTCAGACTCTTCCAAAATGCTATTGTGGAGGGCTGTACAGACGAATGGTTGTCCTTTTCTGGACGCAAATCTCAACAATGGCTGGGGCTGTGATAGCAAGTTGATGCTGAAAATCTGTCCAACTCTGCAAAGCTTTTTGGATGTCGATAGTTAACGTAGTTAAGTTTGACAGGACCGGCATCTTCTTTGATAAGGGGACTTGCGCGATCTTCTCCATGTTGGGGCCCAAGGACTGATTCTTCTCTTCTCCTGTGTTGATAAGTTGTTTCATCTATGGGAAGATGATGTCAAATTTTTCTAAGTTGGGAAAGGCTTGTTGGACCCATTGGTGTGCTTCTCGTTCCAGTTTTTGCAGCTTGGTTGTCTCCAGCACAATCTGTTCTTCTATTGTCTGCCTGAGTGCTGCCTCTGTTGTCTTCCTACTCTCCAAAGCCTGAATTCCTTGACGGGTATGTCTTGTCTACTGATAGACTTACCCATAGTGAGTAGGCCAGTCTCTTAAGACTTCTTCAGTAACGACAAACTCCTCCATGTGTTTCTGTAGCACTTTGTATGCCTCAGAGAAGGCAGTGTGTTGTGCCAGTAGCAGTCGGGCAGTCTCTTCCTTCTACTCTTCGTTAGTTTCTTGTAGATGAGCCTGGATGGTCGATACCATGATCTCGAAGAGCTGATATGCTCTTTCCAACAGTCGATCTATGTCGACTTCAATAGGGCCTAGTGTCACAGATTGAGCTAGAGCCCTACATTTGCCGAGAAACTTGACCTGTTCTGCATTTTTGTCCGAAATCTCTTTAGTTTTTCGTCCAGTCCTTGTCTTTGCTTCCTTGGCCAAAGTCTTGAGGAGTTGGCCAACTTCTGTGTCGGTCAACAAGCTTTCATATTTTAAGCCGATCCAAAGTCGGGAAGGATGATGCTCTTTCTTCTTCTTTTTTTTTTTTCTGTTTCTTTTGCCTGGGTATCTGCAGCAGTTGAGGGGGTTTCGGTGGTTGGTGGGTTTGAAGTCGATGGTTTTTTTGGCTGGGTGGTTGGTATGGTTGCTTCTGGTTGAGTGGATGTAGTTGGTTGGGGTATATCTGGCTGGGAATCAGGGGGTGGTGGAGGTGGTGGTGATGATGATGGTGGTGGTGGAGATGATGGCGGCAGTGGTGATGAAGTGGGGGAATGGTTGGTGGTGATGGGTTTGTCAGAATTCAGTGGTAAACCTACCTCGAATAGTGGGTCTATTTCTGGTGGGTTGAGGAAGTCGTCCTGGGTTTCGGGGTTGATGTGTTCAATGGTAGATTGAACATGGCCGATCACGTCTCCTTCTTGGTCTGTTCGGGTGAAAGTCGATGTAATGTGTCCAAAAACCCTGCTGCTAATATAGAGGGGAGCCTTGGTTTGGATTTTCTGAGCCGACTGGAACAGCAGGCAGCGTCTCAAAGAAAGCTTTGAGTTCGATGTCCTTGTCGAACTTTTCTTCACCGACTCCAGTATCTTGTACAAGTCGAGGGGGTTGGTCGACTGCTATGCCAGTTCTTTCTCTTCGACTACTAGTGTCAGTGATGGAGGTGGAGGAGTCGACACAAGATCGACGACGTCTTTCAGTGTCGTTGTTGTTTTGGGCTTCTTTGGTCGACCCTCAGGGGCTCCTGCGTCAAGAAACCGTTGAAACTGAGTTTCAACTGGGACTTTATTTGCAGCGGCATCCTCTACAATGTTGATAGCCGCAACTACTAGCTCTTCCTCATCGTCAGACGACTCAGCTATGATAAGCTTGCGCTTACCTTTGCCCTGCTGTACTTTTTATGCTCTGATTTTGCTTCTGGCGGCAGCTATCTCAGCGGCCAATTTCTTGATGATGCCTTTTGACAAAGCATATTCAGGGTTATCTTGCTCGACTCCATTCGTCAGTACCTGAGTTGGGGTGACGCTTGCTGGAGCCAGAGGGTTTGCTTGCTGTTGTGGTTGTGGTTTCATCGGCTGTTGTTCTTTCGACGGTTGTTCTTTCAGTTGTTGTTCTGTTGGCTGTGGGTCGACTCTGGTTGGAGGCTTGATGGTTATTTGTACTTGACCAGTGGGCTCGACCGGGGTGTCCTCTGACACAAATGTACTTATGTACAAGTTTAGCTCATAGTCTTCCTCTTTCTCCTGGTCAGTCAGTGGTTCCTTTACTGAGAAGTTGACTTGTTTGGCTACCTCCGACACTGGTATGTTGGTCTTCACCTGTCAAGTCAACTCCTGGAAGATTTGCTCAGCAGTCGGGTAGTAGTCGAGGGCGACAGCCTTGGGTTCTTCACCCTGCATATACCAGGCCACGGTATGGTCGAGCTCCAACTGTATGTGAGACTTCGTCGGTATATTGCATCGGATGTTCTGAGGCACCCTCCATTTGGTCATGCGAAGCTTTAACTATTGGAACAAGTTTTCCAAAAATATTTTTCCTTGCACCAGCTCATGTGGGGTTCCTTTCAAAGAGAAGGGTTTGAACCCATTCATGTGGAATTTGGTCGGTTCCCAGAATACTGGACTTCCTTCCGGATAGATGTGGTACATCATGATCCAAAGGATGAGGGAGGGGAACTTGATGATTCCTCCCGTCTCTTGGCATCATTCACAGATGGTTTTGATCATGTCAGTGACATAATATCCCCATCGGTAGATTCGACCGTCGGTGGCAATTATGTCAATGGCCTCCAGCATTTCCAATTTAAGGTCGCTACTTCGACCTACTAAGGTAAGTGTGATGGTGATGATTTTGGCCATGATCTATGGCGTTCGAGTGGCAATCTACCTAATCATCAATCCTTTAGAATTTTTCCCAGATGGTGATCCTGTGAGCTCTTGGACCAATCCTTCCTTGATTCCAATTGGTACAAGGTTCCCTTGGTTAGACAGACCGGTGAGCTTGGAGATGATATCTCCGGTGATGTCGACCGGTCGATCGAAGTAGAACAGACCGTTGTGGTATCGACTGATGATAAAATTGACAGCAGCTTCTTTTGTCCCACCAAAGCTTGCCATCAGGGGTGCATTGGGATAGTTGAAGATGGTGCTCCGTCGGACTTTTTCAGCTGCTTGGGTCATCTTCTTGTCGATGAAGGCCCACTCTTGGATCTCGGCCCAGATTTTCTGCCATTGGCCCTCCTGTACTTTGGCATTTTTGATATGATTTAGTCGGTGGATCAAGGGTGTATCCTCAGCCTGGAGCTCTTTTGCCTTGGTCGCTGCTCTGGTCTAGTTGGGGGCCATTATGTCTTTTTGGTCGGGGTTACTATAGGTTTCTGGGGTTTTAGTCGACTGACTGTGCAAGTGCTCTGTATGTAAATGGTGTGGTGAATGAACCTTCGATGGTCCCGTATTTATAGGCGATGGTGTGGCTCCGTGTGGGAATGGATGTATTAATGGCGGACTTAACGGTCCAGCTGCAATAGGTGAGTGTGGAGTCATGGGGAATTGCTTTCTGTGCTCGAGGTCATAAATGTGTGATGGGACTTTCGAGGTCGTCGGTCGGTGTCGATGCTGAGAATGGTCGGCTGGATTGGTCGATGAAGATGGTCGGAGGTGATGATGTCGGTTGTCGAAGTAGTGAGTTCGTGTCATGTTTTGGTGTGTCGAGTGTATTACTTTGTTTTTGGAATTTTTAGCTTTTTATGGGTTTTGATTGACGATTAAGGTTGTTATATGATTTTTTTATTTTTTTTTTATTTTTTTTTTCAGTTTTTGTAACGTTTGAGTCGGCTCCATTAACAAGCTTCTGAAATATTAGGCCCTACAGTGTTTTCCTGAATTGTTGTGAAGAATTTCCAAGAATACATATATAAGACCATGGCAGTATACTTTGATGACTAGACTATATACTCTGCCTTAAAAGATCACTACAAATGGCTTCGACTTATGCTGGAGAGATGTCGACAGATTCAACTCTCCCTGAACATTAAGAAATGTATATTTATGACTCCCATAGGCATACTCTTAGGGAATATTGTCTGTAAAGATGGTATCAAGGTCGAATTTTCCAAAATTAAAATCATCCTCGACCTGAAACCACCAATAAACCCTAAACAATTCAAGGTGTTACTTAGCCATACAGGATACTATAGAAAGTTCATAAGACACTATTCATATATGACCTACCCCCTGGAAGAACTACTAAAAGAAGATCAAGAATTCAAGTGGACAGAGGAATGCCAAATATCCTTCGACAAACTGAAAATAAAACTGGTCGAAGCCCCCATACTCAAATTTCCAAATTGGTCGACCAAATTTCATGTGCATATTGATGCATCAAGAATTGCAATTGGAGCCATCCTAACTCAACCAAGGGATGACGAGATGGACTACCCTATAGTTTACAGTAGTTGAAAATTAAATAAGGTTGAAAGGAACTATTCGACCACTGAAAGAGAAGCCCTAGGTATGGTATTTGCCCTCCAAAAGTATCGACATTACCTCTTGGCCAACCCCTTCACATTTTATACCAACCATCAAGCCTTGAAATACCTCGTCAATAAACCCCTCCATCATGGGAGAATCTGTCGCTGGCTACTTCTTTTTCAAGAATTTGAGTTTGAATTCATGGTCTGACCAGGAAAGTTAAATGTTGAGCCCAACCACCTATCCCGTATAGACATAGGAGAGGAACCAACCGGAGTGGACGACGACTTGATGAATGCACATTTATTTCACATAGAAGAAGTGCTAGAAGAACTCGAAGAAATAGCTTAGTTCTTAGAGACAGGTTAGGCACCAGAAGGTCTTAACACTAAGAAAAAACAAATCTTAGCTATGAAGGCTACCCCTTACAGCCTCATCAATGGATTTCTATACAAAATGGGGTTAGACGAAATTCTCAGAAGGTGTGTACTCGACCATGAGAGAGACCAAACCATGCATGAAGCACACTATGGACTTGCAGGAGGACATTTTCAAGTGGATACAACTACAAGAAAAATCCAATAGTCGGGATTATGGTGGCCAACAATCCACAGAGATTGCAAAAACTTTGTTAGTCGATGTGACTGCTATCAATGACTTGGTCGACCTCTGCCGAACACAGAGATGCCCTTGATATTTGTAAACCCTAGTATGACATTTGAAATCTAGGCTATAGACTTCATAGGACCATTTACTATCCTAGCCAAATGATCAGGTGCACGATATATTATCACGACAGTAGAATATGTCACTAAATGGGCAGAAGCTGAACCTGTCGATACATGTTCAAGTGAGGTAGATGCTAAATTTATCTACGAAAACATCATCACTTGATTTGGATTCCCACTCACATTTATCAGTGACTAAGGATCACACTTTATCAATAAAACCATCAAAAATTTGACCGACCAATTTCACATCGACCACCGACGAAGCATCGCATATCACCCTCAGCCGAATGATGCGATTGAAGCTTTCAATAAAACATTGACAAAAGGGTTAACCAAAATATGCAGTACCAACAAAGACGACTGGGACAAGAAAATCCCTGCAGTCCTCTGGGCATATAGGACAGCCTATAAACGGTCGACTGACCGAACCTCCTTTCGACTAGTCTACGGGAAAGAAGCAGTCATCCCCCTACATTTCCGACAGCAGACACCTATTATTTCACAACTATTACATGTCGATGTCAAACATGTAAGAAAGGACTGACTATTTCAACTTAGCAAGCTGGAATAACATCGACTCATGGCTATACAACACCAAGAAATTGACAAGCAACAGCAGAAAGCATGGCATGACCGCAACATCCAAAAAAAAAACCTGTCGGTCAGAGACTTTGCATTACTCTATAATAGTCAAGTCAAAGGAAAACCCAAGAAAATCCACATAGAATGGATTGACCCTTACCTTGTCGAAGAGATACACCCCAATGGTTTAGTCCGACTAAAAACATTACAGGGCCTAGTATTTCAAAAGCTTGTTAATGGAGCCCGACTCAAACGTTACAAAAACTAAAAAAAAAAAATTCATATAACGACCTTAACCATCAATCAAAACCTATAAAAAGCTAAAAATTCCAAAAACAAAGTAATACACCCGACACACCAAAACATGACATGAACTCACTACTTCGACAACCGACATCATCACCTCCAACCATCTTCATCGGCCAATTCGGTCGACCATTCTCAGCACCGACACCGACCGACGACCTCAAAGTCCCATCGTGCATTTATGACCTTGAGCGTTGAAAGCAATTCCCCATGACTCCACACTCATGTATTGCAGCTGGACCGTCAAGTCTGCCATTAATACATCCATTCCCACATGCAACCACACCATCGCCTATAAATATGGGACCGTCAAAGGTTCATTCACCACACCCTTTACATACAGAGCACTCGCACAGTTAGTCGACTAAAAACCCAGAAACCTATAGTAAACCCGACCAAAATGACATAATGGCCCCCAAGAAGACTAGAGCAACGACCAAGGAAAAAGAGCTATAGGCTGAGGATACACCCTTGATCCGCCGACTAAAGCATATCAAAAATGCCAAAGTACAGGAGGGCCAATGGCAGAAACTCTGGGTCGAGATCCAACAGTGGGCCTTCGTCGACAAGAAGATGACCCAAGTGGTCGAAAAAGTCCGATGGAGCACCATCTTCAACTATCCCAATGCACCCCTGATGGCAAGCTTTGGTGGGACAAAAGAAGCTGCCGTCAAGTTTATCATCATTCGATACCACAATGGTTGGTTCTACTTCGACCGACCGGTCGACATCACTGGAGATATCATCTCCAAGATCACTGGTCTATCTAACCAAGGGAACCCTGTACCAATCAAAATCAAGGAAGGATTGGTCCAAGAGCTCACAGGATCACCATCCGAGAAAAATTCTAAAGGATTGATGATCGAACAGATTGCCACACGAACGCCACAGATCGTGGCCAAAATCATCGCCATCACACTTACCTTAGTAGGTCAAAGTAGCGAGGCTCCAGACGGAGCACCAGCCTCCATGGTCGATTCGACCAGCGATCTGTTGACACAATTTCCATCGATGGTCGAATCTACCGATGGGGAGATTATGTCACCGACATGATCAAAACCATCTGTGAACGATGCCAAGAGACGAGAGGAATCATCAAGTTCCCCTCCCTCATCCTTTGGATCGTGATGTCCCGACAACGAAATCAATGTTGTAATCTCACATATCACATAAGGTTACCAATAATACATACTAAAACATATATATCTATAAATCAGAGACATGAGACAAGAACATATAGGAAAATAGATTATATTATTGCAATGAGTTCATATAAGGTAGAGAACTGAACAGAGTTCTTGTTTGGCTCAACATCCTAATATATACAATTTACAAACAGTTACAGAATAACTACCTGTCGGTTTAGTGAACCGACACGACTTTTAGTTAGCCGACTTAATCTTCTAGTTTAGTCGACCGACCGACTTAGTCGGCTGATCGACTAAGTCGGCCCATTGAATTAGTCAGCTGATCGACTAAGTCGGTCTTCATTCTAGTCGACTTATGTCGACTTGCTCCTTCCTACAGTGGTCCAAAATCTCTCCAATGGGGAGGAATGATCCGGTGGATTATTCATCTTTAAAATCACTCTGATCCAATATGGTACGAGGGTTATCAATCTATGGTTTTAACTCATATGCTAAACATTATATGCACAGCCGGTGCAGTTATAGTATGGTGCGCAGTTATCACAGGGGCTGCGCAGCACAGTTATCGCACGTCGCGCAGTTATCGCATGGTGTGCAGCTTATCGCATGGGCACGTAGTTATGTATGGGCCATGCAGCGTGCGAACTGTCAAGTTGAAAATCAAATGGTTCGGCAATGTCCTTATATACCGCGACATTTATAGGCTACGACAACAGATCGGGTATATGGCGAAGTCCTTATATACCGCGACATTTATATGCTGCGACAGCAGATCGGGTATATGGCGAAGTCCTGATATACCGTGACATTTATATGCTACGACAGCGGATCAGGTATATGGAAAAGTCCTTATATGCCATGACATTTTTATGCTGTGAAGTTGATGATGACATCAAATGGTTAAATTATGTGGCATATCCTAGTTACAAGTCCTGGCAATGTGTTCTGAGTCGGCACATGTGCGTGAAGTTGGTTGCAACGTTTTGGGCATCTGGAACGTCGTGGTAACATAACGCTTGGGCCGTGACTTGGCGGAATGACATGATTCAGTATAGCATATGGTTGTAATGATAAATAAAATATAACAGCTGTGGGCCATGACGTTCCTCTCGCAAAATGCTTAAATAGAGGATACTGGACACAGTAGAGGACAGACAGAGTTTAGAGCGCAGAACATCATTTCTTTGTTATGAGAAGCTTGGAGATATTTTTGCTGCGAAGTGTCCAGATGCTGTTACTGTAGAAGTTGACATTCTCTGTTATAGTTTAGCTTTCTTTGTTTTTGAATTCTAATTGTAATTTCCAGAAGAGAGGTCTTCAAGACTTTGTACAGCATTCTGTTTACAGTTGCTGAAGTTGTTTCTAGAACCATTTTTGTACCATTTCAAAGAGATTAATTGGATCGGTACCCATTGGAGAGGGACCCGGAGACGTAGCGTAGCGGAGGGGGTGAACTCCATTATCAAATTCTGTTTGCGACTCTCTGTTTCTGTGTTTATTCTTTGCATATGTTTATCAGTGTTGTTTTCCATTCTAAGCATTTAATTTCTGCTAATGCTGTTCCATTAATTAACCTGTTGATCGCATTCTTTTACAACAAAATTTTAATGCACACAAGTTGAGGTCCGACAGATCACCTTGACTACAATCTCTTGCTAGGTAGGAATTAGATGTATATTATGCAAGCTATTGCTTCTTCCCTATTTCGCATTGTATGCTTTCCATTCAATAGGAAGATAGTCACGATTGATCAAATGACATTCAAGAATCTGTCTGTTACCGCATCTTCGGGAGCTTCAATCCTGATCGTTGAACACTCTCAGCCGGCAACTGGGAGTGTGGGTGTAGGCATGTATCCATCCCTCATGGGAAGCTTTATTTGTCCTGCACCGATCCTTATGATAGGGTCTAGTTCCATTGAGGCTTTGACATCTATGAGATTAGTGTCTTTTCGCATGAGTCATATGGAAGATCCTTGGATTCTTCCTACACTGAGTACTCCAAGTGATCCCATCGCGATGAACGTGTCGTTTCCTGCAACTATGAGAGCATATCAAGCTAATATTGAGTCTGTTGTAGAGCCCAGTCCTTCCTCTTCGTGAATGAAAGAGGAGGACCCTTATGTGCTACCGGCATGGGTAGTACAATCTTCTCACACGCAGGACTACCTTGATATGGTTTTCCCTTTAGATGAAGTGATTATTGAGGCTATGTCAGGAGTTGAGTCACCATGGGAGGAACTTCATCATAGATCTTACTTTCTTCCTGAGCTTGACCGCTTGGAGCGTGAGGACTTTAGGGTGGTTCTTAGTGAGAGAGTTGGTAGTCCTATGGTTCCATTAAGCTCTCTTGGTCCGATGGCTGATGGAAACATGGAAAACATATATTCAATGATTCCTATCAATATCTCTCATGATCCTGGCAGGATAGAAAATGTCTATATTGGGGAATAATGTTCCCATGCCAAGATTCAAGAATACATCAAGCTATTTAAATAATTATGTGATATATTTTCTTGGTCTTATGACAAAATTCCAGGTATCGACCCTCGTATCATCGAGCACGAGATTAAGACTTGTCCCAACGCTAATCCTGTTTGACAACGCTTGCATGTGGTGAATCCTAGGAAAGCACCCGTGATTAAGGCAGAGAGAGAGAAGCTGTTGAAATCCTATTTATCTATCCCATTCCCTTGACAGAGTGGGTTCCAAACCCTGTTCTGGTGGATAAGAAGTAGAGAGCGATCCGCATATGTACTGATTTTCATGATTTGAATCGTGCCTATCCTAAGGAAAATTTCCCCACACCATTTATTGATCATATTTTGGATGAGTGTGCGTGTAGCGAGGTTTTTTATTTTATGGATGGCTTTTTCGGGTATAATCAGATACAAATTAAACCCGAGGACCATAAGACCACATTTATTTTTCATTGGGGAATGTTTGCATATCAGAAAATGCCTTTTAGCCTTAGAAACGCCGGAGCTACTTTTCAGAGGGAAATGACCTTGATCTTCCACGATCTCAAGTCAATTATCGAAGTATTTTTTAATGACCTGGCTTCTCATTCTCGTATGAGAATGCGTCATTCCTATCACTTGAGATTGGTATTCGAAATATGCCATCATTATTTGGTTAGGCTAAATCCTCATTAGTGCATCTTTTATGTGAAGTTCAATCGCTTGTTAGGATTCATCATTTCTAAAGAGGGTATAAGAGTTGACCCTTTGAAGTTTGAGGCAATACTTCAATTGTCTCCCCCAAAAAATATTCATCATATTCAATGTTTGCAAGGCATGGAAAAATTCTTACATAGATTTGTGGTCAATTTTGCCAATTTGACTAGAGGCTTCATGCATCTATTGAAAAAGGACACCACCTTTTGTTGGGATGAGCAAGCCCAAGAGTCCTTTGATGTTCTCAAATGAGCCCTAGCATTGGCCCCAGTGATTAGTCCCCTAGACTATAGCCGTGATTTTCTACTTTATGTGGCCGCGTCCATGGAGATGATTGGTATGGTTTTGGTTCAAGAGGATGAGGAGCTCCAAGAGTATGTCATATATTATCTGATCTGGAACCTTATTGACATAGAGATTCATTATTATCATGTCGAGAAGCTTGCTTTAGTCACCGTACATGCGGTTCAATGATTGAGACATTATATTCTCCTTCACCAGACCTTGGTCGTAGCCCATGTCAATCCATTTCAATTCGTCCTCACTTGAAGGATGATTGGGGGAAAATATAATAAATGGATTTCCATCCTACAAGAATTCGATCTCAAATTTGTTTCGGCAAAATTGAAAAAGTCTTTAATTTTTGCAGAGCTTATATCAAATTTCCCAAGCGAGGCCGAGGAGTTGGTTTGCGAAGATACATTTGTCGGTGAACACATCTTCTTAATCTCAACTTTAGACCCATGGTATGGGGATATCATTATATATTTACAAACATTGAAGGTCCCTACTCACCTCTCACGGGATGAATGATGACGATTACGTCACATCTCTAAGAATTACCTCATAGTGGATAACACTTTATACCACCGTGGGGTAGATTCCATTTTACAACGTTGTTTAACTCATGAAGAGGCTGAGGTAGTGCTAAATGATTGCCATGGAGGGGCATGTGGCGGTCATTTATCTGGGCTTTCTACAGCCCAAAATATCTTACGAGCAGGTTATTTCTGGCTGTCGATCTTTAAGAATTGTGTATATGTGGTCAAGAGGTGCCATCCTTGCCAGGTGTTCACACGTAATATGCGCTCGAAACCTGCCCTGTTACATCTCATTATCACCGTTGGTTCCTTCACCAAGTGGGGGCTTGATTTTATGGATTGCAACCCAACTTCAGTTGAGGGGCATCATCATATCATAGTGGTTGTTGATTACTTCACAAAATGGGATGAGGCTATGCCTACAGTTAAATCCAATGGTGAGATAGTTGTGCACTTCGTGTTCAACCAGATTATTACTCTGTTCAAAATTATGAAAGAGATTGTCACTAACCATGGCTCGCACTTTCATAATCATATGATGGAAGAGTTGGCATCAAAGTTAGGGTACAAGCAAGAGCATTCCTCCTCTTACTACCCTCAAGTGAATGGATAGGTAGAAGTAGTGAATAAATCACTCAAATCCATTCTCCAACGAACCATCACACAGAGCAAGAATAATTGGCACATCATGTTATATCCTGATTTGTGGGCATATAGAACCGCTGTTAAGACTGCCATGGTTTTTTATCCATATCAACTTGTACATGGAGTGGAGTCGATATTGTCAGTTGAATGTGAGATTCCTTCTTTAAAGCTAGCCGTAGAACTCTTACCAAACACTTCACCATTGGAGGAGCGTTTGGTCCACCTTGAGCAACTTGATGAGTAGCGTCTAGATGCCTTGGTGGCTCTAGAAGTAAGTAAATGATGCGTAAAGGTCCAGTATGATAAGTCTGTCCGTCCAAGGAGGTTTAGTGAGGGATACTTTGTCCTTTTGTGGGATCAAATGAAAGATACCTTGGGGGCATGAAAGTTTAACCCCATGTGGCGTGGTCCTTACTTCGTCAAATGTGTGTTAGAGAAGGGTGCTTATGAGTTAGTGGATTATGAGGGAATGGCCTTGGTGGAGCCTAGAAATGGGCTCTATCTCAAGAAGTATTATGCATTATTTTCAACGAAGTCTGGTTATTGTATATTATTGTACATCTTTGCATAGTTAGGTCTTTTCATTATAGTGATCAGGTTTGTGATTAGTTTCCGTTTCTTTTGATAGTTGTCAATGGAATCTTCCACCTACATAGGATTCGTGGATGGTGCGAGTTGTCACACTCAACACTCAGCCTCTGCTGCTTGGGTGATTTATACTCCTATGGGTCAGGTACTGTCTTTAGGAGGCATGTATTTGCGGCCATCTTCAAACAATGTTGCTGAATATAGTGCCGTTATTGAGCTTCTATGGGATGCCATTTCACATGGCATTCTCTCTCTTGAGGTGCATCTTGATTCGGAGTTAGTAGTGTCTTAGCTTAATGGTTTGTACCATGTTAGAGATCCGACATTATTAAGAACATTCTTACATGTGAGATTATTAGAACGACAATTTGACAATATAACATACATACACATTCTAAGAATTAATAATCAAGTTGCTGACTCATATGCTAACTATGTGTTAGATTGGCATTTGTTTCATACACAGTAAATTCGTCACAAAAAAAAAATTTACACATGTAAATAAATAAACCGATCACCATAAAATTTCTTATATAAACATCCAAAATGTGGTAATACATAGTGTCATGATACAAAATTGGGGCTCTCGAGCCACCAACATACAATACACGGTAGTACAAAATGTATAAACTCCCAGATATCTAATCCTATGGAGGAGGAGGGGGGTTGTGATCATGGAAGCTCACTACGGCTCTAGCTATCCATTGGAATAATCACACCCATGCTCGTGGTACACCCACCACCTAGCGCTGCATAGCCTCAGGAAAGTCCTCGACTTGCACCATGGGAACCCTGTGTGTCAGCCTCACAAAATTGGAATGAATGCTCTGGAGCATCCACTTTGCATCCACACCCATGATATCATCTCCTCTTCCCCTTTGTCTATGATGAGGGAAGCCCTCCGACTGCCATGGTCCCACATTTTCATACAAATGGTAGATGTCACTATGTATTGTCATGCAAAAATATGTCTTTTGATTCCATATAATCAGAAAACACAAAAAAATAAATAACTCAAAAATTTAAAAAGAGAGGGTCGAGATTCATTACCAATATTGCCATATGCCGATCCTGGTGGTAGAGGCATGTCCCGGTCTCCCTGAAAATCAATCCCCACATAGGGGTATTCATCGATGGGAACTATCTGTCGTCATCACCATGAAAAGAAATCAGTTGGATAGGGGTTGGATACCCTACCTCCCCCCAGTCTGTGCATCGGATCTGCCCAACATTGTTGGGATGGATCTCAAACCCCGTGAAGAGGAACATCCACTTTGGGGCTCAATCCTAGAACATGCTCAAAGAAAAACATGCTTAATATACTGCTGAACCCAAAGTTCCACACTCTACCCACCTTACACTCACTGAGCTGATGTTTCATGTTGCTCAGTAGTGTAGTGCTCCAGTTATAAATTGTGGGTCTCATGCACTCCATTGAATAGAACACCGGAGGCCACGAGGCCTGGTGCAGTGATGCTAAGCTTTCTATCCTGCCTAATGTCAATAGTATGGCCTTTAGGCCCAGCACCTGTATAGCATCGACAAGGACCTGGCTCCCCACCTTCTCTGTGTCTGGATATTAGTACACCACAATGTACTCATCGATAGTCAGGCCACCTCCTGGCCCACCATGAGAATGAAGGTTCACTACTTCCCCTCGTCGGGAAAGCCTAGTAATAAAGTATATGTCCTCCACCTCTATAGTGAGGGACATGCCATCTATCTAGAAGGACTCAGAGTCTGGATCCCAGTAATCCACCAGCATCTGCAATAGTCTTGGTTTGGCCCTCAAGCCACCAAGATATGAAAACTTGTAGAGTCCACATGGATGTAGAGATTTTTGAGCCATTAGATCGGCCCTTACTGCCTCCTCTACCTCACCATGTTCATGCTCTCTCCACTCTAGGACCATCCTACATAAAAAATTGTAAATTTGTCCATTAAATTTCTTGAAAAACCTTATGCGTGGCCTCATACGCGACTGTTTTCCAAACAGCCATGTATACTGTAGGGACATTTTCCATGTATATGCAGCCCTATATGTGGAAAAACCCTCTATTTCTACATGGGCCGCAACGCACTTTTTAGTTTTTGGCCTAGAAAACTCAAATGATCATGGAATTTGATAAAAATTGCATCAAAATGGAAGATAAGAGCATGGGTAAGTACTGGGAAGAAACGTTAGTGGATTCCCTCGGCTAGATCTCCTGGAATTCGCTGTTGAAAATATGAGCTCAATTGGGTAAAAATTTCAAATGTTTTATAATATTTTGAATTATTTACTATTTATAGAAAATTTTCAATTTTTTTCAAATTTTTACCCCTTTTTCTATAGTTTCGACAATTTCTAATCATTTTAGACCATTTTTTACCTAATTCATGATGTAGCGGACCTTTTTCAGTGCCATTTTAGCCGTTGGATTGACCTGTTCATGTCGATCTCAGGTATCATGTATAAAATGGCATATAGGTTAGGTTTCATCACCATTTGCATTTTGCATGACCTTATGACCGTTTCATCGTAGCCTTAGGTACGAACCCACTCTATTATGTCACAGAACCTTCTTGTTGTTTTAGAAGTGGCATGGTATGAGTGGTAGAGCTTCACCTTACATGGGTACCCTAGTTAGCGCCTTATTTGCATTTGGTGTCCATGCTGACGTTCTATCCTTTAGGGTGTGGGAGTCCATTGTATAGTACTTCCATGACATTTCGCAAGAGCCTCATACTCTTGATATTTTGCTGGCCTATTTCCCTCAAGACTCCCTTATGTTAAGTTGTAATTGCATTATCATGAGCTTTTCCTGCCTTATTGAGCTTTATGTCGGCTTCCTTGACATTGCGCTTCAGCCATATAGCCCGAGCTTGTCTCATGTCTAGCCATGTAGAGCCATTTTATATATCCTTTGTAGCTTGATTCCCTTTTTATCAGGAGGGGATTTTTCCCTGAGTATCGATATCCTACACATGTATCCTTGCATTGAGCATAGGTATGTTCCATTGCTTGGAACTAGTTTGTTTTCCCTTATGACACTCGTCTCCTCCTAGTCGGTAACTATAAAGCAATTTTATTCTTTTTCAAGATTTTTAAATATTTGAAAAAGTCCAAAAAAATAAAAAAACCAAAAAGCTGGAAAAGGAAAGATGTTATCTTTGGTAGATGTCGAGTCGTGTCCCCTTCGAACAGAGCACTATATATCACATCCATTGGTTGGGTTTATAGTTTCACTTTAGGAGCTGTACTCATTTATCTGAGTTTATCTCCACAGACTGGTTAATATTCCAGTCCCCATGGAGCCTCTATCGAAGCCTCCTATGTCACAGGGATGTCCTAGATTGTATATAAAGTCTATGCTACCTTTTTTAGTCACCATTTTCCATTATGCTCTTGTTTTAAGGAAGTTGAATCCTGAGTTGGCCATTCCTCAGTTATCTTGACTTTGCATGTCGGCCATTCCCGGTACAGTTACTAGTTTGTGCACCTTATTATCTAGTCCTTCCACATTATACAACTTTGCTAAGTACCTCGTGTTGGATGATGGGGGATGTCTTAATGCCCTCCTTCCAGTATATTTCATCCCATTGACTTCAGATCATTTACTCTGGGATTGGAATCTAGAGTCATTTTGAGTGCCTTTAGACTTGCAGTCATCAGTGGCAGGTTCTCTTGCCATCGATAGTCTTTGGGAATACATCAATGTCCACTGATCGATGGATACTCTCAAGTGTTCGAACTCAACACATTTATTCACACTTGTTAGCTTGCATTCTAGTACCTTGATTCCCATTTTCAGTATCGGTGGGTGATCTCACATTTGTTGATGGTATAAATCAATGACTGCCAATTAGACGATGGACTACTATGTTCAACCTCGACACCTCTATTCACATAGTAGGACATGTAATCATAGCAGTTTGTGTAGAAGACCTTCTTGATTGGTCTCATCTCTTATATGCTACCTCCTTGATTGTGCCGGTGTTCATGAGATTTCATCTCTCATGACTTGATTCCAGTATATGTCAGATATTTCCAGCCATTATGGAGATCTTGATCTATTGTATATCTTTAGTCATTATGGAGATCATGGTCCTTTGTATATCTTCATCATGGGGATTCTGATCTATGTATATTGTACAAGGCAATGACCACTTATGTGAGATCTTGTATCATGCCTATTCATGGCCATTGTACTCTTATGTATCGGGGACTGCTATATGCATTTGTGGTATGTGCAGAGTTGTATCATTGTACTATGTTGATTGGGTGGCTGGTCTTCTATTTGGGATTCTTCATCACTCCACTTCTGGGATGGACTTATAATGTATTTCAGCCATCGTATGACCCCTCTGACCTCACACATTAGGGGGCATCCGTTATAGCTGATTTCACCACTCCAAGTGAATCACACTTGTATGGCCTTTCCCCTGTCCCTCTGCAGACTCTTTAGACCCCTTGGACCATTTTTTTCCTTTGATGTTTCCTTGACCATCCCTAAAAACATGTGAAAAATGATATACGCGACTTTTAAACCCTTAATTGCGTGTATACGCGGGTTTGACCCCTAAAACCACGTACATCGGGATGTGTGCATAATCCAAATACTTTTGGAGTTTTCCTTGACATGGATCCAACTCACTTGACTCCTGGCCTTCCCTATGCCTTGAGATCACTCGGATTTGACCTTTCATTACCCCTTTGAAAAGCTATATAAGGAACTTTATGGTACATTGAAAGCATATGAGAGAATTGAAAGCAAATAAACTGTAGTCCATTGTTGCCGAAACTTATGCTTGAGTCTGCATCCCTTTGTCCCTTGGAGCACTTTTGTGTTCTTCCCAAGCTTTCCTTTTGCTTGTGAGCTTGCTATCGAGAGATGGAGGATTGAGGTGGTGGAGGCCCAAGTGGGGAATTCAGTTTCTCTGATTTGCAGACGTGCCGATAGAGGTTGTATTCATTGTAATCTCTTATTTTATATTAATAGAAATATCTTTTCCTGTCCAATAATGTGTATTTGAATGAATATTTTATCCATGGATGTTTTCAAATGCTTATACATTGTTGATTATATATGCTAGAATAGATCTAACACCAATATATATAGTATGCTTGTATTGTTTACTTGTTGTTGAGGAAGTAATCTATCAATTCAAGATGAAGTTGGAAAGCTCAACGGGGATCTACTTCAACCGTCCAGAATAAGGTATGAGGTCTGATCCTTTAGTGTTAGATATTTAATTTCTATTGCATATTGAAAAGGATTGATTTCTTGAGTCAAGTTGTCTGTTGTGGTACCCCAAGCCATAGGAATTTCTCTCTGTAACACTCCCAAGAGAGTTTAAGTATAGTCTAATAGTCCATTCCTAATAGAGTATAATATATGAGAATTTAAGTATAAGTATAATATATGTAATTAGTTCTTTATGAACATGGCCTTGTTAAAATATATTCTTGAAAATCAATATGATTTTAGGAAGTGATTAGGTTTCTTAATATATAGGTCATGGAAGAATAAAATAATAATATTATCAAGGAAGTTTAATATTTCCAACTACAAAATTTGAAATGGAAACCTTAAACTATTAAGAGAAGTCATGTTGAAAGACTTATCAAACAATATTTTTGAGTTGGCCAATCCTTCGACTAACATAATGCATTCAAAAAGAAAATGTGAAACATAATCTATTCCCAAATTGGTAAGGTTAAGAGTGACCCATTTAATCTCTACCAAAAATTTTCCTACTTCTAACAAATTCTACCAACTTATCTTGGCATCAGGAATAAGAAAAATAGATCCAAGTGTGACATACCCAACCCTAGGATACACATAAGGGTCAGGTAACTGGGATCTTTAACAAAGGAGGTGGTTTAATTTAATATAAGAACAACATAATAATACTTTTCAAGTTCAGGCTACAATTCCAATCAAATTAAAACTTCTAAAACATTAAACCTTTAAGAAAGACTTCCCTTCCAATGCAACCTAGTTCCCCACTCTACATGCATTGCAATGTAATGACACATGAATACATTTAGACTAGAACCTCTTCATATGTTGACTGACTATCATTACACCTTTGGAAAATTAATGTATCCATCTAATCACATAAACAAACAAGACTTACAATCCTTCACGAAACTACATTTACAACCATAACCATTCAACATTTCAACATTTTAAGGAAATAGGATTTAAAATCCTAAACATATAATATCCTATAGAAATAAATTTATAATTAAAAACCCATATTATATATGATATGGTACAGCCATACATGGGAATATTTTCTTCTCTAAATATCAGTCCATTCCATGAACATAATTCCACAAAAGGCTATTTTCTAACATCACAATAAAATCAACATTACTAGCTTTCTTTCAAGTAGATTTATACATTAGCACATATCAGACTTAACACATTAAATTATTAGTGTATAAACCCATGTGGAACTTGATATGGTGAAGCCATATACACCCATATGTACTTTCCAAATATCAGGCCCATAATTGTTCATAATCCTTAAGAAAATGTCCTCCTAAAACATCCATTAAATCAACAATGTACTCTACCTCAAATAATATATTTTGTATTACTACTTTAGATCAGATTTTACTCATTAAATGGTAGCCATAATCCCATGGATGATCCGATCCATAAAATCTATATTTGGTCATTTGTATTGTCCTAAATGCATACCTCCTAATAACCATAAACTCCATAAAAAAAGTTAGATACAAACCGCTAGTCTAATACATCAACATACCTCTTCCATTAGATTCCAATTTATCAACATTGGGTTATCCATTCACAATGAGAGTATATACAAGTAAAAAAAAATATAAGGACAAAGATATATTATCCTCCATGGAAACATGTATATATTCATACATAAAAAAGTATAGATAACATAAATACTTATCTTTTATAAGGGTGCAAGTGGAATCAACTGGAAAACTTTCCTCTCAACCTTAGACATTGTTAAGCAAAACCACTTGTGCAAGTCACCCCCAATTTGAGGTCTTGCAACTCACATTAGAATGTATCTTATAAATTGGTATCTAAGGATAAAAATTTGTCCCACAACATGATATACATAAACACCATAATTTCTTCCATAATATTCCACCCCTCTCCACCTACTTACTCTTCCACCCTACTACTAGGTGAAATGGTAATCCCTTCACCTTCTACGTCCCTCAAGAAATTTTAAAAATGGTAATCCCTTCAGCTTGTAGGTTCTTTAGGACATTTCCATTCACCATAAAAATTTATGAGCATGTCCAGGATAGAGACATGCAGTAGACACCACATAATTATACCATACTCAAGAAAATATCAATTATATAAATTTGAGAAGTCACAACTCAATCCCTCACGAACTCCTTACTCCTCCACCCCACTACTAGGTGAAATGGAAATTCCTTCACCTCCTAGGTCCCTTAGGACATCACCATTAACCATAAGGATTTATGTGTGGGATTAGGACAGAGACAAGCAACGAACACAGAGAAGATATACCAAAGTTCAGCATGCTTAATCCAAACACAACCAATATCCCCATGCTCCAAGAACAAAATTCACACACATGTTAGAGAATACATTGGCTCCCACACTCACAAGCTTACCTAGATCTTATCAATCATGGAATGAATAAGTCACCATCCTTAATGAATGAAGGAATTAATAATTAATAATTCTCCTCATATGATTTCCATTCCCTACAAGACAATTGGTGTAAAATGTGTGCACAGTATCATGCCAAACTCTCATTTGGCATTCACAATCTTGTCAAGTCTATTCTCTGCACTAACCAAAAAACTCAACCATCAAAGAATGAATGACCTTATGATCAATTTAAATCCCTTTAGTGTAATTCGAATTTCCTCCAAGATATTGACTCAAGACCACTAAGAAGCAAATCCAAATCACCAAGGCTTCTCAAAACCCACTGAATGACCCATTGAAGTTCTCCACAAAGTAACTCAGATTTGTTGATACTTACTCAATACTACTAACAAAATACTTCGATTCATTGGCTAACTTGAAATTGTCAACACTAACTCAAACCCATTATGCTAACTTGAGTTTAATAGAGTACTCACCGTGCATGAAGGTAAATTTAATTTCATATACTAACTCGAATTTTCCCACATTCACTTCCATACACTCATTATAATTCAAATTCACCCAAACATGCTCAAATTAAGTAAGAATGACTCAAATTTATCTCATTAACTGGAGAATACTACCTTTAGATACCAATTAACTAAGGACATCTTCGAATTAACCATACTAATTCTAACTAGCTAATAGGTACTCCAGTTCACTAGAGTACTAGGGTGCATGCTGCCACATGGTGTGTTATAGAGTGATTTGCCACACCTGATACATCATGAATTGATGTCCTATCCCTGTCCCTATGCAGACTCTTTTTACCCCATTTTCTGACCATTACCTTGATTCTATAGTGGAACCCTTAAAAATACATTTATATATATATACGTTGGTCACAAGTCTACAACCCATTGTTATCAGGAATTTTACACCTCTTGCGGACAAGAGTTGTTCCTCTACCTTGTAAGACACAAGTGTAGAAAAAATGAGAAAATTAGCATATCCTGCCCCTAAAGTATCAGTTTGAATAACGTACATCTACACCTCAGATCTAATTCTTCTTTGTCCTTGTTCCGAAAAGTCCTTGCAATGTTCAATACCTACAAAATGGATCGAAAGAAAGAAACACAAAGTGAGAGCATCATGACAAATCAATTACCTATGTTAGTTATCAAGGAATCCAACAATATTTAACTTAGATTAAAACACATTAAATATGGGAAAGGGGAATACTTTTTCACTAATAGTAAAAGAGAGTAAAGTTACAACCAATCCTTTATGTTGATGGCTTTATCCTCTACAACAGATCTACAATCCTTCACACCTATGACAATCTCTTCACATACAAGCTCACTCTATCTTCCCTATAACCAGCTCTCAATCCAACAGCATAAGGGTGATTTCTTTGGCATCTCCTCACTCACTCCATGAAGGCTTCATTTATAGGTCAATTCTCATGAGATTCACTTGGGAAGTGGATAGGAGACAATCCCAACAGTTGAGGAAGGAGAATTCCACCTCTCCCTATCTAGTCGGAACTGACTCCATGGAAGCTTTGGTAAGGAAGATTTTAGAACTTTATTTTTTCATGTTTTTGGATGATCGACACGCTTGGTTTTAGGTGAAAAAGTGTCGACCCTCATTTATCAACAAGGAGAAGCGCTGATGGTGCCTACTGGAAAAATAAAAAGGGGGACTGATGCACTTTACTCCACTGGACAGAGCACCGTTGGCACTTTGTTAGAATTGGGAAAAATTATCGGCCTTCCCTTTGATGGAAAAAAGTTGTCAAGGGAATCTCTGGTTGGGCTCTCTAAAAGGAAAACAAGCAACTGTGGAATTTTTAGGTGCAACAGAATGCCACCCAAATTATGAGGCTAGAAGGAAGTGATAGGTGAAATAGTTTGCAACATATCAATATGGTATATAGGAAATGAGAGATGAGCTTATAACTGACAACTAACTTATTCGACTCAATCATGGCTATAGACGAATACACTATATATCCATGATGATGACCATCTCATGGCTACAAAAAATACATTGTAGATCCATGACCAACTAATGTAATAGGTGGAACATGGCCACGAAAAATACAAGGTAGATCCATGTTACCCAACCTGAAATACTAAACACAACCACCAAACATATATTGTGGATTTGTGTCAAGACTTTAACTGATCTCCAAATGCAACTTGAGGATAGGAAACCATAGTGATGAAGCCTAATCGATCAAGGTCTTCATTCCAATCTCAACTGATACAATTCTAACCATGTGAATAGATGTTTTGACATTGAACATGGAAAAAACCACTTGATTACTAGTTATTGATGTATATTGTTAACAAGTGCAAGGGAAATAATCACTAATGTCAATGATCCCCAAGGTATCTCAGTACATTCTCCCAAGTGTGAATATATGTTCTAAATTCAAACACTTGATAGAATTTTTCAATTAGAGGTAATTGATGAAAACCTACTGTTGAAAGCGAGGAAACCTGCCATTGAGGCATGCAGGCTTCAAGGTACTTGACTAAGCTTCTAGGTCTAGTTCCCAGATGATAAGCTAAATTCGACAGGAATAGACTCATCAAAAAAGGGCCATGATTATTCCCCCATCAATGACATGAAACATGGAACAAGAGTTGACTTGAATTGATGAAACTGAATTAGACATGACTGCCTTTATGGATAGGTAAATTTATTGATGAGACATCCTTTGAACAATTGTGCGACATGAAAAATGACTTGGCAGCATTGACTTGACGAGATTGAAACCAGGTGTAATGCAAGGAATATGACAGAGCACTCTTTGAATTGACTCAAGGAGTCAGGTGAATCACAAAAGTGGATCGAATTGGAGACAAGTTGATTACCCAATTGTTCAGATATGCAAATGCAGACAGGTTGCATGTTCAAAGGTGGACTGAAAAACTGCCATTAATACAAATGAAAAACATTCCCCTTTCCCTTAATTTCCCCATATTGAAGGACAAGTTCCTGTTTTCTTTTTTACGAGTCTGAAGAGGGTAACAAACACTCGTTGTAGCTCCCTTGATGATTCCATTCTCATACGTTTTATGAACCTGATAAAGGAGGGGTTCATTCCCGAATAGGGTCCTCCATTTTTTAATTTGAAGATCCCAATGAAAGTGAAATTAGTATCGTTCATGTTTAGAGAGTATGAATGAAGACACAAGGAGACTCCAATGGGTCCTTTTTCATAAACATCCCTGATCGGTCTGAAAAAGTGATAACCTACCACTAATCAGTCGATCGTTCTCATACTTTTACAAGCGTGAACATAACGATTTTTCTTGGCAATCATTTTTTGTTTTATGGAGACTGAAAAGAGCTTAAATATAACTCCATAATGGGTTCATTTTTCATAATCTAATTTTTACGAGTCTGAAAAAGCGGTAAAAGTGGAATCAACACTCTTTTACTAGTTGTTTAAAGTGGAGAAAGACGCTCGGTACTTTTTTCTTTCTCACTCTAATCTTGAAAAAGACAAATGGAGATTAATTTATAGCCTCGATCCATATAAATTTTGACTTAAAATATCAAAGACACATTAAAGCCAATTCCATTAAACTATATAAAACAAATAGTGAAAAAAACCACTTTATTAAAGTAACTTTTGATTTAAAAAATAATTAAATTGCAATGAAATAACAAAAAGTTCCAAAATTACTATAAATGGAAGGTGGTAGTAAAAATTTTTTACAATTGTTAATTTTTCGTTTGGAGACTTGGGAGTTGAAAGGAGAAGAGATTCCATTGGTGATTGCAAGTGCTTTTAACCCACCGTTTGCCTAATGTGCTTGAAATAGGTAAGTGTCATAACCATTTCCTTTCATGCCCACGATAATTTTTTGGGTTTTAAACGTAAATATAATGATTTTAGTTGGTATGGAGGGAGTTTCCAACTGGAATTTTAGGGTTTTTAGAGGTTTTGGAAGACCAAAATGCACGCGGTGGAATCCCCATTTTTTTCTTCCCGTGAGCACGACGACGCTCTGTCGAGCAGGGACAAGTGCGTTGTAGGCGCTCTTTCCACAGCTGATAGAGGTGTCGACAGTCAATGATCTGCATACGTTGAGACAAAGGTGCCATATGTGCTCTATCTACAACTAGCGAAGGCACTATACTCTTTGTGCATGAAGGAGAAAGGCGTTGCCCACTAGGGTTTTGTAAAAAACTATATGCTCTTATCCATAAAAAATCAAATTTTTCTTCTTTTTTTTCATTTAAAAACATCATTTTAATATTTCTATTTTGGCCACAAAATGATTTCTAATACATGTTTTGGATTTCTTGTAGGTGCAGAACAAAGCTCACATCATGGTCACATGGAAAGAATGTGAGCATGAAACAATGAACTTTCAAGCTGTTACTGATCCTGCCATAGTAGAGGCCCTACTGAACTATGATACTGAAGCATTTCAAAGTACCAGGCATGAAGGCATACATCCACCTTTTGGAGTACATTATTGTCATGTGGGACCCAGAGCAACAACATTTTGTTGTTGGGACCCACACCTTAACCATAGACATTGAGGATATATACTTCTTGACCAGATTGTCTTGGAGGGGGAGACTAGTAGTCTTATCTGGCCCATGAGGTGGGGAAATTTCCTTAGATGACATAATTGACTAATACTATGCACTGGGGACACAAGCCCAATCTGGGAAACTTCACATCCAACAAATAGTGGATTGTCCCCTAAGGACGATAGTCTATACCATCTGGAAGGTTGCGGGAACCAGGTCCTCCCACTTGACTACTAGTGCAGATATGTTGTATTCCCTAGACTGTATGGAGCCTACAATTTTTAACTAGTGTGAGGGCATGTTGGTTAGCCTCAAGGATCAACTAAACAAGGGAAAGTGGGGGTAGCTCAAAACATTTGGCCATGGAGATGTGGTAGTGTCTTTCATCTTGCAGCAGGTACCTCACATGAGGCCTCAGATGACTATGAGAAAAATTGATCCTAAGGATCCTAGGATGCTCAACTGGGTTAATGTTATGGCCCTTCATGGTGGCGAGGGTCCAAAGGTTGTCTACGGATCAACCTTTTTTCGCTGGTTGAGAGGCCAACTAATTATGATTTGTTGATGTAATTGTAACTTCAGAATGTATTCACTTGTATTTCTTATGTATTGTAACCCGATGTTTATTCCAGGATGTGTTTGTAATGTACTTGAGTCATGTCATGCCTCGATGTTCCAATCGGGAGTTTCTATAATGTAAACAATTCATGTCAAGTCAATGTGGGTAACCCTCCTATTGTCTAAGGGTAAAAGTACTCGCAGTTCCGAGGCACTGGGGTTGTTAGACTCACCTAGTGAAGTCGGCCCTAGTAGGGTTTAGTCAAGTCAAGAATTAGTATAAATAGAGAGCTAGCCTCTCTATTTATCACACACTCACTCACACTTAGCTATAGCACATAGCTGAGGAAGAAGAAGACACTGGGGCTAGGAAGAAAGAAGGTTACTGCTGCTAGGAGATCATCTTACTATTTTGGGTTTTACTTTGGTGCTAATTATATCTCTGAGGAAGTTGCGGGGTTTTCTCCATTTATGGTTTCCCCGAGGAAAAAAATTGTGTTCATTGTCTCTTGTGTTTGATTGCTATGCTTGTTATTCTCTCAGTTAAAGATCGTAATGTAATGCTAGCTTAATGTTAAAAATCTAACATGGTATCAGAGCTAACCTGAGAAGAATACACTGTGCAGCTATGGGAACTAGGGATTCCTACTTTGTGGATCTCTCTCCACATATTTTCAGCAAAATAAGGTTGGAATAACTCTCCTCCCCAGGGTGCATCTTTCTATCGAAGCAGAATCCAATTCTGAGGTTTTTTCAGTTTTGGACCCGACACTACTGTCGAAAATTAGGACTTTTCACAGAAGTGGAATTTTTCAGTGAGCCCAATCTTGGATTGATATCCTACTCAAAATTGAATTTAGGGATCAATATCAAAGCAATTGGTTCAACAAAACTCCAGAAAAGAAAAACCCTAATCTGCTCCTGAACCAGCACTGTAGAATTTCAACTCCAAATCCAGATTCGACATCTTGACCTGGTAAGATCTAAATCTTTTATATTTCCATTTGAGGTTCTCAGTTAATATGTCTCATCATATCAAGCTTGATGAAAAGCTTGAGGGAGCTGATAACTTTCAAGCCTGGAAGTATAGGATCTCCCTGGTCTTGGAAGAAAATGAGTTGGACTCCTATATCAGTGAGGAGGTTCCAGTTCCAGAGGGAGATGAGGCTAAGGTCTTATATGAGAATAAGTTGGTTATGGAAAAGAGGATTATTGCTAATTCAATCAAGGATCACCTCATACCACAGGTGTCCTCCCTCAAGACACCTAAAGCTATGTTTGATGCCCTAACCAAATTGTTTGAAGGGAAGAACATCAAATCAAAGATGACTCTAAGGAACTGGTTGAAGAATGTAAAGATCTAGAATGAGGAGACCATCCAATCATACTTCACAAGGGTCTCCCAGATCAAAGAACAGCTAGAAGCAGTAGATGAAGAAGTGCAGAATGCAGAAATTGTGAGGACAACCTTGAATGGTCTCCCTAGGTTATGGGATTTTTTCATCCAAGGGATCTTTGCTAGGAAGAAGTTAGTCAAGTTCAGGAGACTATGGGAAGAATGTTCACAAGAAGAAGCTCGAATAGTAGCTCGAGAAGAAAATATGAGAAGTGAAGATCAAGATCTCATAGTACACTCTAAGAAAGGAAGAAGGGAAAAGAATCATCACCAAGGTAAGCATTATCATCATAAAAATTCATCCAAACTTAGATGTTATACATGTGATGAAATAGGACACTTTTCTAGAAATTGTCCCATGAATAAGAATGGGTCCAAGAAGAAGAATAACTCCAAAAGAAGACATCATGCTCACACTGCTGAGGATGATGATCCTCCCAGAAAGAGAGTAAAACAAGAAAGTAAAGACTCTTCAAGTGAAGAAGAATATGTTTTGATCTCTTCTCTCATGGGAACTATCACTCATGGAAGCAAAGATTGGCTTATTGACAGTGGGGATTCCAAACACATGATAGGTTTCAAGGAATGTTTTGAGAAACTATCCGAACATAATTCACCCCATAAGGTGAAACTTGGGGATGACTACCAATATCCCATAAAAGGTAGTGGTGAATCCTCCTACAAGCTAGACTCTAGAAAGTCTATGAAAATGAAGGATGTCTTGTTTGTACCAGGACTAAAGAAGAATCTTCTCTCCATATCGGCATTGGATGCAAAAGGCATGAGGGTTTCATTTCTAGATGGCCAAGTCCTCATGTGGTCAAGAGGAAAGACTATTGACGATGCAATAGTAATTGGAGAACAAAAAGGAGGATTATACAAATTGAAGGGCCATACAAAACAAGCTTTGGTTCATGACACAGTAGAGCCAAATGAACTTTGGAACAGAAGGCTTGCACATGTGCACTACAGAGCACTACCACTTGCAAGCAAAGTTGTTGAAGTTCTTCAATAAATTCAAGCAAAACATGAAGGGGTCTACAAAGGATGTGTGAAAGGAAAGAATACAAAGAAGACATTTCCAAGTAGCGAAAGAAAGGAAAAAGGAATCTTGGAAATCATCCACTTCTATGTATGTGGACCAATGTCATCAAGTTCAATAAGCAGGTATGTATACTATGTTTCTTTCATTGATGAATTTTCTAGGAAGACATGGATTTACTTCATGAAGAACAAAGATGAAGTTTTCAACAAGTTCAAGGAATTCAAAGCCTTGATCGAGAACCACATAGAAAACAAGATCAAGACCTTTTGATCATATAATGGTGGAGAATTCAAATCAAATGAATTCAAAGACTTATGCAAAGAATCAGGGATTAAGAGGGAGTTATCCACAACAAAATAGGGTTGCAGAGAGGAAGAATAGAAATATCATGGAAGTTGCAAGAGAAATGCTTCATGATCAAGATATTCCAATGCATCTATGGGCAGAGGCATCCAGAACAATGGTGTGTGTACAGAACTGTACTCCACATAGAGAACTTGAGAACAAGACACCTGAAGAAGTATTTTCCAGTAAGAAACCAGAATTCATCCATCTCAGAATATTCGGCTGTCCAGTGTACATACACATTCCAAAAGAGAAGAGAAAACTAGATCCTTCAAGAAATAAGGGTATATTTGTGTGATACTCTGAAAGCTCTAAGGCTTATAGAATATATTTCCCAAGATTCAAGAAGATCGACATCAGCAGGGATGTAACATTTGACAAGGACACAACTTACAACAAATCTAGAAAGAGACATGCTGAATAACTTGAATAAATAGAAGCACCCAGGATTCATGATAACAACCATCAATGAAGAAACTCAAGAAGAAGATAAAGAATTTGAAGAACCTCAAGAACCTGTAGATCCACCTTAGGAGAAGAATCCTCATAAGAGGAAACCTGCTTGGGTACAGGAAGTTATCCAAGGTGTGGAAAGATATGGGCTCCAGAAGAGAATCATAGAGAAAGAAAGAGAACCAGATCCTGCTCCGGATAGATCTGGATTTATGCGTGAACGAAATGAAAGAACATATATAGAATCATAATAATAGACATTTTGCAAATATAACAAAGATATAGTAAACACATATTCTATTAAATGGCGAAAATAGAACAGACTGTAATACAATTGCTTGTATGGTGGTAGCTATCTCTGAGAAGAGATGTGGCTTCTACGCTCATTCATGCCAAGTTCAATACAAAATGAGGCCAAAGGGGATTATTTATAATAAGAATGAGGTGAGAACCCCAAAAGTCCAAAATGTAACCCTAGAAGTTGAACCGTCATAAAGTTTGCGGCCCCACGGTGGTAAGTTGAACAGTCAACTTCCCGGGGTCATAACTTTTGCATACGATCTCCGATTTGGGCGTTCGATAGCTTGTTGGAAAGGTATATCTAATATTTACAACTTTTGGTTGGACAAATGCATGCCAATGGCAATCATTTGGCCCCAAATATCCAAAAAACATCATTTAGGGCCTCAAAATGGCCTCGAAAGTTTAGGACCTGAAAAAATGTAGAAAAATAACTAGGAAACTGCCACAATGGACAATTGTTTTGAGCCAGTGGAATAGGTGGGTGGCCACCGATCTCCATCTGGATCAATCCTCCCTCCTTAGGAAGCAATGGTCTCCATTACGTTGAATCCCGTATCATCTCTCAAACTGTGTGTTGGGTTGATCTCCTCCAGGTACGACATTTGCTGAAGTGAAGAGGCTTCCTTTCTTTGACATCCCGAGAAGGCTGCAATTGTTGTATGGATGATTTGCTTCTGGAGGAGCACCTTGAATGCGTGGCCTTGCATTGTAGAGGTACTCGGATAGATGAGGAAACAATGGCTCTGTCTTCTTCTTGTGTCTGATGAGCAGAGACACCCTGTGCAGAGGGTGTGGAGATCTTTGTGATCTTATGTTCTCCTTCAGATGCAATTGTGAAAAGGAATAATTTTCTAGTGTGGGAGCTTATCTTCCTACCCTGCAAGACTATAGCAGGTGCAACTGTCTCTGGGATCCGGTAGAGTTGTCCTCCCAAAGTGACAATGACACTATGAGGCCGTGACTCATATATAGCATGACGCTTGCACATATATGGTTGTCCTAAAAGAACATCACATACTTCAAGTGGGGCCACATCACATAGTACCTCATCTTTGAAAGGACTGATTCCATATGGAAAAAGGCATTGTTGAGTAATGTAGATACCTCATCCTTGGCTTAGCCAATCGATGCTGTAAGGTTGAGGGTGTGGTGTTGTTGGAAGCTCCAATCTCTGGATGACTTCTGCTGAGATCAGGTTCTTTTGGCTGTTGTTTTCAACAACAAAATGTAGAGGCATCCCCTTCACCCACATCTGCGAGTGGAATAGGCACTCCTCTGCCTCTGACTCCTCAGGATCCTCTAGTTGAATCTGTGCGATAGCAACAATGGTAGTGGGGTCTGCATCAATGATCTACCTCCCATTGTGTGCGGCTATGGAGTTGGGTTCAGAATCAGAATCAAGATCTGATTCTGAATATTTGATCTCTGCCACTAATGACTTCTTTGAGTGACATTCATTAGTGTCGTGCCAAGGGATTTTATGAAATTAGCACCACTTACTAGTGTCCTTTTTCTTTCGATCTCCCTTCTTTGCTTGTGGTGGGGACTGGTTGTCATTTTCTTTTGCTATGTTCTGTGGGCCAGGGTTTCCCTTGCCTTGCTTCTATAGTGGATTCGCAGGTCCAGAGTCTCGCTTGTTCTTTTGTCGAAATTTCTCCTCGATTTTAACAGCATACCGATAGGCGGATCCAAGTGAAGAGATGTCGAGGAAGTCCATCTCAGTTTGGATGTACCGATGTAGACCACTGGGATATTTCAGGATTAGGTGCCGCTCGGAGTCTTTGATACTCAATTTTGTCCATAGGGTATGAAATTTGTTGGTGTACTCCGACACCATATGGTCCCTTTCTTGATGTAGAATGGTCCATTTTGTGTACTGGTCATCATAGTTTCCCACAGGGTAATACTGTTCCCTGACGGCATCTATGAAAGAGGCCCAAGTGGGATTTGTTTCAAACATTCTAGACTCGTCTGATGAGTTTTTCTCACAATAAGTACCCCACCAATTTTGGACATGGGGGACTTCCTTAAGGAGCGCAAAGGTGATCTTTTCTCTGTCGAAAAAATTGTGGACAGAGAAATACCCTTCTAGAACATTCAACCAATTATCCAGGGAATCTGCATCGATATTGTTTTCAAATAAAGGAATATCAAAGTTAACTTGTACCTTGAAGGGAGTTGCATCCCCGAACCGGCCGCTCGTTGAAGATGCACTTGCCATCGCTGGCATTCGCAAAAGGATTTGGGAGAAACTATCCATCATCTCGTTCCTCTATCGCTCGAGGGCTTCCTCGAGCAATGACTTGATAGGATATCCTGCTCCATTGTATCTCTTTTCTTCCACCATGGGAGGTCATTTGAGACGGTGAGAATGATCAAGTGAAACTAGTTTGAGACCAAACTCTCTATACTCAGACCTTGTCGGGGACATGCGCTGAGAAACAATCAAAGAGAAGATTGCTCTGATACCACTGATCTGGATTTATGCATGAACGAAATGAAAGAACATATATAGAATCATAATAATAGACATTTTACAAATATAACAAAGATACAGTAAACACATATTCTATTAAATGGCAAAAATAGAACATACTGTAATACAATTGCTAGAATGGTGGTAGCTATCTCTGAGAAGAGATGTGGCTTCTATGCTCATTCATGCCAAGATGAATACAAAACAAGGCCAAAGGGGCCTATTTATAATAAGAATGAGGTGAGAACCCCAAAAGTCCAAAACATAACCCTAGAAGATGAACCGTCATAAAGTTTGCGGCCCCACGGTGGTAAGTTGAACAGTCAACTTCCCGGGGTCATAACTTTTGCATACGATCTCCGATTTGGGTGTTCGATAGCTCGTTGGAAAGGTATATCTAAGATTTAAAACTTTTGGTCAACCAAAAGCTTGCAGATGGAAACCATTTGGCACCAAATCTACAAAAAACGTCATTTAGGGCCTCAAAACGGCCCCGAAAGTTTAGGACCCGAAAAATGTAGAAAAATAACTAGGAAACTGCCACAATGAACAATTGTTTTGAGCCAGTAGAATAGGTGGGTGGCCACTGATCTCCATCTAGATCATGATCTTTCTGATTTAATCCTATATCTCTATTTTCTCTCTTCATTACATTTGGCAAAGTTTTGGCTTTGGTAAGGATTGATCTCGTTTTCTTTGTTATTGGTCAATTGCTGATGATTTGGATAGAGTTATGATGCCATGATTTCCTATTAAAGAAGTGGTGTTTTAGGTTCAATATCATTTTACTTCCAGTTTGCAAAATGAAGGAATTATGGAAGATGGACAACTTGTATCTCAGTTCCAAGCTATAATATATAGGTATCAGGTTTATATATTTCACTCCTGGTCGTTATTTTACATCATTTAGGTCACCTACCTAGCACATAAACCATGATGCAATCAATCCAAGAATTGGAGAGTCCGTGTCCCATTCAGCATTCTGGTTCTTTTATGACTCATAACTCATTGTATCATCCCACGAGGTTGTTGACCGCTTCGGGATATTTCTGGGATCATCTCCACTTTCCATGGTACTAGCTCCTGGAATGCCTCACTAAGATATTTTGAGAATCAACAGATGGTCCTTATTGGGAAACTTGCTGTAACTACACAATATTTCATACTTCTCTCATGAGTGCTAATGTATAAGAATATTGAATCTCTTCCTGGGTAGTTTAGCCATCATTTTGCATATATCTATTGATGCTTTTGTGATCAGAACTTTTTATATGAAAACCCTATATTATCCTGATTTGGTATGTGTTAATTAATTTCATGTGAGTGAGTGGCTTGTTTAGCTCCTGTTGCTGAAGGCAGGGCCCCCTTCTATGACAGGTGTTGTTGTAGTTAGAATTTATTTTCTTTATGCACGTAATTGATATTGTTGAAATTAATGTTTTATGTAATTTATGATTGATCTAATTGTCTCCAATTTGGATTTGGTGTGCTGATTACAGTTGAATGTGAATGTTTAAGTGGTGACACGACTGGATAGTATAATCTTAATTATTATTATTAGTGAACAAAGGGGAATGTATGGATTATGAACATTGAATCAGGGTTACTTTTGTGATGAATGATTGCATTAGAATTGTTGTTGAGAATCCGTTACTAGCTCATAATGGTAGAAGCAGGCTGTTGAATTAAATTATCTCTTTCCAATTCATATACTATAGCAGTTTTTTATTAAATTTCTTCTGTGTGAAATTTCCAATGTGTTCAATCAGATTCAGGAATGAATTTCTTTCTGTAGCATAGAAGAACGTTACAACATAGCAGAGGGTTGTTAAGTTTGATAGTTAGATCTTTTGGTTTGATTGCATGATTCTTTCTCTAAGTGATGATCTTCTTAGGAGCTTGTTCACCAACAATTGCATCCCAAATTTAGTTCTATAATCTATCAACCTCCTCTGTGTTAAACCATTTCAAGTTATAGTGTCTAACATATACTTTGTCATGTAGCTCATAAGCCATTGTATCCCTGGGTTGATAATTTATGCACAAATTTCGATTTGGATTTTATTAAAATGTGAAAGAAAAGTTTGTCATTATAGAGGAAGAGGATGAAGAGACACTAGAAATATTACTATTTCAGTCTGAAGAGACACCGGTGCAATTTGAAGACAATTACCCACCCATCCCACCTAGGAGATCGCCACAAGTAGAGAAAAAGAAACCTCCACCATATCCCGAGTGCTTAATCATAGGAAAACTTGTGCCTCAATCTGAATTTGATACCCTGGGAGAATTACGGATTGTTTGTGTGAAGATTCCACTATTCCAATCTATTAAATACATTCCAATTTACTCCATAGTTGTCAAAGAGTTACGTTTAAAAAAACCCAACAGAAAGAGGAAATACCCCCCAACAGTTCATGTGATAGGAGATTTAGCTGAATTGATGATGGGTAACACTCTTGCTACTAAGTACTTTGACCTTGGTAGTCCCACTGTCAAAGTACAAATCAATGGAATTTATCTATCTAATACACAGATATATTTGGGAGCAGCTATTAATGTCATGACTAAATAGACAATGGCTAGATTGGGCATTACAAATATTCAAAAATATTCTACTATTTTATAGTTGGCTGACCAATCTCCTATCAAACCAAATGGCATTATAGAGGATGTTGTTATTTCAGTAGATTCATGGGAATACCCTGTGAACTTTATGGTCTTGCAGACAAAATCAAACTTGGGGGGATATCCTCTAATTTTGGGTCGACCATGGTTGGCCACAGCAGATGCTTATATTGGTTGTTGATCGGGAAATATACACATATCCAATGGTAATGTTGTTAAAGACCTCAATTTGTATCCTCTTGTGAAGCCAATGATACAAAAAGAACTTCCCTTATGGCTAGATGAAGAGGAGGTTGAGAAGGCAGATGAAACCCTACAACTTCATATGATTGAACAATCACTGGGAGAAAAACCAACAATTGAGGATGATTTTCTTGGTCAATTTATCAATTCTAGTCCCTTGGGAGACTTTATGGAATTGTTTAATTCAGGTTGTGCTACCCAACATATTGATAGTATCCCAAGTTCATCTATGGAACTAATACTACTTCTATGCTTCAGGGTGACTCTGTGATTAGGGAAGATGAAATTGAACCTGGTAAGACCTTAAAGATCAGTTCCACATTGTTGACGTAGAAAACATAAATGCTTACCTCGGTATTAAAGAAACATAAAAATGCATTTTCATGGGATTACAATGGCATGAAAGGTATTCATCCTAAATTGTGTACACATCATATATACACAAAATATGATTGTAGACCTATCAGGAAACCTCAACGTAGGATGAATCCGAAACTCAGAGAAGTGGTAAAAAAAAGAACTTCAAAAGTTTTGGCTGCAAATTTTAATTATCCAATCTTTGACAGCAAGTGGGTGTCTCCACTAGTAATAGTTCCTGAGAATAATGAAAAGTGGCATATTTTTGTTGATTACAAGGAATTAAACAAATATACACATAAGGGCCATTTTCGGTTACCCTTCATTGATCAGGTGTTAGACACGCTAGCAGGGAAAAGATATTTCTCTTTTATGAATGGCTTCAGTGGTTACAATCAGATCAGTATAGCACTAGAGGATCAAAAGAAAATGACATTCATATGCCCATGGGGTACCTTTTCATACTAGGTGTTACCTTTCGGATTATGCAATGCCCGTGCCACATTTTAGTGGGTTTTTCTCAACATCTTTGCTGATCTTATTGATGACACTATGGAAGTTTTCATGGATGAATTTACCTCTCATGGTGAACATTTTGTAGAAGCTTTGAATAACCTAGACAAAGTACTTACACGATGCAAGGAGGCAAATATCTATCTCAGTAGTGAAAAGTGCAGAATGATGCTCACTCAAGGCATTGTCCTGGGTCATCTTATATCTCTCGATGGCATCAAAGTAGACCCAACAAAGATTCAGGTGATCCTTAATTTACCAATTCCATGCACAAAAAAAGAGGTACACAATTTTATTGGATATGCAGGTTATTATAGAAGATTTGTTCAAAAAAATTCAAAAATTGCTAATCCCTTATTCTACTTATGTCCAAAAACAAACAATTTGAGTGGTCGGATTCCTCTCAACTAGCATGGGAAACTTTAAAATAGAAAGTCTCTACAGCACCGATCCTACGAGGACCTGTTGGTAGGCAACAAACCTCTCAAATTCTTTCTACTTTGATTGAATAAATTTGATCAGTTCTCTTTTATAATTTATCATAAAATTATTTAAGAGTTCCTTCAGAATCTTTGATTCTAAAGGTACTCTCAATCACAAGGGATAATCTGATCAAAGTAAGTTTAGGGAATACTTTTGCTTCAGGCTGGGTGTTTTACAATTTGATTATCTAGTAGCTGTTAAAATATGATCAATTTTCATTACTAATTTATATGATTATATAACTGATGTGTTGCTTATTATTATTATTTGTTGATTCACAATGCTTGAATTGAATTTTAAAATTTCTCGTTTTGTTTGTTTTCTATTAAATTCCTTTTATTTTTCCTTTTTTTGAAATCTTTAAGATATGATTTTTATGGCCAAGTTACATGTTTATTTATATATTCTTAGTGTTGACTAATTTATTTTATTATATATTTTAACCCTTGGTAAATGTTCATATGGTCATATATAAGCCATGTTTTAATTTTGTAAATAAATAAACTTAGTATTGCAAATATAATTTTAATCTTTGCTTTTGATTTCATGTTGAACTATTAAATCCAAAATCTTATCTGATGATCATAATAAAAATTGAAATTAATTGAATGATCCTCATTACAATGGTTTAATGGTTTGAATTAATATTTTATGTTATATGAATTCATCGTGTTAAATCTGACTTAATCATAAGTTAAATCATTATGAACTTAGCTTTGAAAGAATTTCTCTATGGTTTCATTTGTATAGGGTTTGATGATTTCATCAATTCTATAAACCCTATGAATTCTAATGTTTCATAAGGATTCATATCACTCCAGCTGACAGTTCATCTAGTTCCATGTATTAACTTAATTATAACGAAATTAAGTGCTTGAAATAAATTGATTTGACATGATTTTGTACAAAGTTTAACACCTGTCGATTTCCATGCTTTGAATTGATAACCCAGTACTTTATCTCGTATCAATATGATTCCGAAATGATAGTCCTTTTGATGATGCGTTATGATTTGTTTTGGAATTATGATTTTGCATATCAGATCATTATGTTGGAATTTATTTTATTAGAGTTATGACTGTCATGCAATTATTTAGGGTTTTGAATTTGAAGTGTGTGACGGTTTTCAACATGCTAGATGAACTGTTTATACCCATTCCTTCTGTGTTCACAACACCCTTAGCCCTTCATCCAAAGAAGAAACAGTAGTTAAGATAATGGCACCTCTAAGTCATTTTGAAGTTTCAGGATGGGAAATGTTGGAAATCGATCCTGAATCTATGGCCTTATTTGAAAAGATTGGTTGGAAACCATTCTTTTGGAGTTTCAATGGCCATAATGAAGAATTCACTCGACAGTTTGCGCTATCCTTTGATGCGAATACCGCTCAAATTGGTGACTTACAGTTAGTTGTGGATGAAGATTTTATTTCCAAGGCCACAAAGCTTCCTCGGTGTGGAGAACGTTGGTTTAAAGGGGCGAAAATAAACAATTTCTTCTTCCATTATCTAAAGATGATGCACATCTTAAAATATGTTTTCCAGTCAAATATTTGAATCCTGAGTGGTGTCTCCCTTTTCAGGTTATTTCCAGGTATATTTATTGCGATGGCTATTACTCAAATGTTCATTTATACCATCTGAGGATTTTAAAGGTTTTAACTGGTTCGAAATTGAACTTACCTTATTTCCTGCTTCATAGTCTACATAGAATGGCTGTAATAGTCCAACGAACTACCATGAATCAAACTCATAGTTTATTTCATTTTGTCCTGATTAAAATATTGGTTTAGTATCAATTAAAGACGAAGGTAAAGACAAAGGTAAAAGCTTGTTTAAGCCTCACTATGTTAACTTATCCTTAGATTTGCATCCTAAGACAGTGTCAGGGGAGGGTAAGAACAAATTAAGGGGAGAAAAACTCAAATATGTCAATAAATATCTTGAACCAATTTTGGGAAAATCTGAAACAACAAGTCGAAGATTTACTCAAAGTATGGTAAGTCTTTCGATTCCAAACACTATGGAACAAAATAGTGAACCTATCTTTGTTAAGGATGATAGTGAACATAATAATGAATCTCCTCCTCATGAAACCTCATTTAAAGAGTTTGAACATGAACATAGTAGTAATCATGGTAATTCTATGGATAATTCACCCTCATCGACGCAACCAGAACATGACATTCATTTTAATCCCACATCAAATGATGAGTGTTCATTAGAAGAAACTTTAAAGGTGGCACAACAGTTAATTAAACTATCCCGACAACATAAGGATAAGTGGTTAAAAGAAGAAGAAGAAGCTCGTGTTATCTTGAAAATAGAGTTATAGCAACAGAAGAATGAATTACTTATGTGGGTGGATAGATGGAAACATATGAAAGCAAAGAAGGATAGATATAAATCAAAGAAGAAATTGTTTGCTGAGTCAAATGAAAAATTCTAGAAGAATGAAAACTGCTATGAAGAAAAAACCCTAAAACTCAGAGCTAAGCTATCAGAGGCAAGGAAATCCATCAAGCTACAAATCGCAACTTAACAATTTGTTCTATTTGTTTTTATGATTTTGGTTGTGACAGGTAAATGAGCAATTTAATAAAAATCCTACAAAATCGAAGATTTTGTAGGATTGTTTTATAATTTTTATTATCTGGTTATAATCTTAATCATAATTTAATAAGAAACTTATATTTTAACTGTTTTGTTATAGGTGTACCTATGATATAAATACATCGAATCTAATGGAGATGATTTTTCTAGATGGTATGCATTTTTTAAGTTGCTTTTGCGTTGATAGCTGGCATATATTCTGGATGGTTACACTCCATTTGCTGCATTAGAAGATCATTTTTCCAGGTGCTTCTTTTGTTGTAAACTAAGTCTTGTCGATAGTTGAAAGAATCTAGGGATGTTTATGATTTATCTTAACAGCTGTTAAGAGACTGCTTTTACTATTTTTGTAAATAGATGCTAGAATAACTCAAAAAAAAGTTAATCTTTTGATGTATATAAGTCCAAAAGAATTTCTGAATAGGGGTTGATGGAGTATTGAAGAAAAGACTTATTGAAAATATAATAGAGTTTTTGGTTTTGATTTCTCTGCTGGAGTTTTACCTTCATGGATAATTGTGACTAGATTTCTCAAATTGGTATCAGTACTTGTTACTATTTTCGAAAACTTAATATATATATTTTGATATATTATTTTCTCATCTTACATTTTATGCAATTTTACTGTGATATAATTGTGTTTATTATCTGAAAATATACTCTGTTTGCACAATATTAATGTTTGATTGAAAATATTACTGAATCTAGTTAGTTAATATTTTTATTGATAATTGAGATTTAGTAATAATACATTTCATATTTATCTCTGATCTCATTTGTATTTTTACAATGTTTTCATGAATGAATATAATCCTTATATTCAAGTATTTAGTATTGAACATTAGTTATTGATTAATAGGACATCACAGAATAAATAAAAGTAGTTTTTCTATTTTTATTTTCTATTGTTGTGCATATTCAACAAAGTGATTTTTGATAATAATTGAAGTATTTTCATTTGAATTATTATCATTTACTTCTTTGTTAACTTAAGTTATTAATTGATAATTAATATAGTTTTCAAAGTTGCTCTCAGCTGAGATAGGTTAGTTACTTAGTTTTAATTCATAATTTTAGTTTGTTCTAGATAGTTATTAAATTGGATTTAATTAGATTAGCTGGTTTTAAGTAAAGATTAGTTCTTTATTTAAAAATGGAAAAACAAAATACAAAACAGTAGACTTTCATTAGGAAAGCAATTTTAGGGTTAGATAAACTTTAGATTAACATAAGATACATTTTGCTGAGATTTTATATTCTCCTTAAGAGGATAAATTCAGCTGGTAGTAGGAGACCATAACCTACGAGACTTAGTCATTCCAAACACACCGAGGGATATTTTAAGCGCTTTGTGTGGACTATTTCTCTTAGTTGGCCCAAGTCAGAAAATCAGTCCAACAAGTGGCGCTAGAAGGAGGGCCTATTAATGATTAATGGCTAATAGAACTAATGATAAATCTTCAACCAGCCAACAACCTCCATTACAACCTGAAATTAATAGATCACCATTTATTGAAACTGTTAGAAGCATTCTTGAGCGTGACCATAATACATCTCGATTTACTCCTGAACAAAGTACTCAAAATTTAGAAGAATCACATCATATTCCTACGAGAGATTATCCTCATCAACTTGGTTTGACACCAATAGACTATGGTTTACCCAGACAAAAAAGACGTAATCCTCAATTGAATATAATTACTCAAGATTCAGTAGAAGCTGATAGAACTCCAAGTTATCAAGTCAGAAGTCTTCATAGAGAAACTGCTAGAACAAATACTGTTAGGATCTTGACTTTTGCAGGTGGTTTTGATCAACCACCTTCTCCTCTGGAATCACCACTGGATATTCCAAGGTCATCCAATCAAGGGTGTTCTTTAGATTTTGAAGGAATTCCTATGGCTAGAAACATACCTACATGAGGAGGATGAGGGGGTAACCCACCTAATCCACCTAATCCTCCTAGTCCACAACTTCCTTGGTTAAGAATAGCTACTCTAGCTATACCTGGTGTTCAACATCCTTTGCCGAAACATTCAGACAAACTTCTTCTGAAGTTTAATCCAGATAATAAAGAACTTGCAAAGGTGCATGTAGATAAATTCATTTTAGCTATTCAAACCATGAACGTTTAGCATGAAGACATAGTTTGTTGGTTGTTCCCTTTAAATTTTGAAGGGAAAGAATCTAGTAGGTACTTTTCATTAGTCCAAGGGTCAATTACAAACTGGGCTGAATTCAATAAAGATTTCCTAGATAAATTTGGGGAGGATAAAACACCTGCTCTTTTAGCTCTTGAATTATCTTGAATTAAAATGGAACCTAAAGAAAGAATTAAATATTTTAATCAAAGATTTCTTACCTTAAAAAACAAAATTCTTGTTTCTTCTAAACCACTCGAGGATATAATCATAGAAAATTATACTTTAGCTTTACCAAAATATCCTGGGATGTTTGTTAAAAGAGCTCGTAAAACAACACTTGTTGAAACTTTTGAGGAAGCTATTAAAGTTGAGAAGGATTCCTTGTATTATGAACTGGATAGAAGTGGAAACGTTGATACTTTTCCTCATAAGAAAATTGAAAGACCTAATTCGGAAAAGGATAAGGAATTTGATGTAGAAAAATTGCAGAATGCTATTCAGGAATTAACTAATAAAGTCACGGGATTAAAGAAAACTAATTCTGAAAATTCCTTTTCTAGAGGGTATTTCAGAAATTAGTTTAGACAGAACACTAACACTAATAATAAAACAAGTTCACCCCCTGACATAGCAGTAAATGAAGAAATTTTTAATACTATTCTATTAGTCTTATCTTTATCCAAAACTCCCTCAAATCAAGAAGTTGTAGATAATGATGAGGAAGAAGAATCTAAAAATGAAGAAGAATTGGAAGAACCTCAACAATTAAATGGTCATTTTTGGGATAGTCTAGTGAAATATTGTGAAAGTATAAGTCCTCCTTCAAGACAGCATTCCTATAATACTCGGAGTAGAACATTCACAAATATTCCTGGAGCATCATCAAGTTCTAGCCCGAGTAACGATAATAATAATTCTCAACCTAATAAATAGACTCAGTCTGTCAAACAAACTCAAACTGTGAGGACTTCTCAGCCTATTCAAAGTGCTCCAAAGTTATATTTACAATAAGACATAATTGAATATCTAAAAAAGACACGTGCAAATATTAGTATGTACGATCTTCTTCAAATTTATCCAATGCCTAATAGTCCCATTATAAATCCTGCAATGAGTTCAATAATTCCTAATGCTAAGCAAAATCTAGCTACTATAATTCTAGCAGTGATTTAACATTTACTGATAAAGGAAAATAAAAAGCTGATAAAGCTTCACTAATAGGAAAAAAATTCAAAATCAACAACCCCTCCGTTCCTTCTTACTTTCAATATTTTTAATAGGAACGTTCATAATTGCGTGGTTGATTCTGGAGCATCTTCCAATGTAATGCCTTTGTCTATATGCAAAAGGTTAAATGGAAAGTGTGTTCCATCAAATTCGCAAATTACTCAACTAGATAGAATGAATGTGAGGGTTGTGGGAGAAATGAAAGATGTTATAGTTAGGATTGCTTGTAACCCTTCAATTTTTCAAATTATAGATATTGTGGTTGCATACATTCCTGATGCATATGGGTTTTTTTTTAGTAGGGATTGGTCTCAGCAGTTGAATGGATTTTTTGCTACAGATTGGTCAACCTTATGGTTGCCCTAAAATGGAAAATCAAATCATATTAAGATAAATAGAGAAAGATATTTGAAACATACAGTGACAGAATTACATGATCCCAATGAATTGGTTTTATTCTCAGATTCTATAATGGGGGATTATATGTTTGAACATGGGTTTGGAAATTTTAAATCTAAAAATTCTACTTTTTTTGATGATAAACAACAATCTGAAATTCTAAATGTTACAACTATTCCTCATCATTAGAGGAATTTTGGGATCTAAA